>CM056059.1:154393618-154673618 GCA_029574335.1 Rana kukunoris | reverse complement strand
TATATTACACTGGAAACTAGAACATTTTTTAAATAAATAATAACAATAATTTAGGGCTGTTACAGATCAAAATTTTTGTGTTCGATTAATCGTTTTTTTTTTTAATCGACTAATTTCGATTAATTTTAACACACATACAGATCC
Organism: Rana kukunoris; assembly: GCA_029574335.1. NCBI lineage: Eukaryota > Metazoa > Chordata > Amphibia > Anura > Ranidae > Rana > Rana kukunoris. The sequence continues at coordinate 154,673,474 of CM056059.1, read as the reverse complement.
AACTACTTTTAGCTGATCTCCCTGCAGGCTGATTCCCAGTGTAGCCATCAACCACTGGAAAATGGATAGGAGGATACAAAAAACACACAAAGGCAGCGCTCGATGGGAATAGCATTAAAACTTTTATAGTCTTCAAGTAGGTAACCAAATAAATATTGCACTGGAGATAAAATCGATGTAGCTACATAAACTGTAAAAATGGTGCGAGTAATACCAAACGGTAGCAAAAGCAGTCATAAAGACATGTAGCTAAGTATGATACTGGTATAAAAATGTGTACAACGATGCCACTGCTGAATCCAGATGAGGAGGGGTTAACATCAGTCCGTCGGCATGTAGATGTCACAACTCCCAGTGGATGGCTGCAGAGTCCCAGGTTGATAGAGGGAAGTGATAGAGGGAAGTGTAACAGCCCTTACGTGTGGCAGATAGAAGGTCCCGCCAGCATGCAGATATGAAGGCACAGCAAAGGAGCCCTTCAGATGGACACAGCAAGCCCCACCGGTGTCCGTGACATCACCGGATCTCCAAAAGAACTCCCTGAAGGGCCAGAAGCCGACGGAGAGGTGAGTACCAATCAAAAGAATTTTAATCGATCAAAAAGATTTTGATCGATCAAGAAAATTAAAGAATAATCGATCAATTAAAAGTATATATATATATATATATATATATATACACACATATATAGTGATTTTGGACAATTGCATGATATATATATATATATATATATATATTTTTTTTTACTTTTATATATTTCACTGGAAATTTAAAAAGTAAAAAAAATAATAATAATAATAATTGTTTTTTTTTTTATACATATACACTGTATTGTCAAAAGTGTATTGGGACGCCTGCCTTTACACGCACATGAACGTTTTATGGCATCCCAGTCTTAGTCCGTAGGGTTCAATATTGAGTTGGCCCCGCCCTTTACAGCTATAACAGCTTCAACTCTATTGGGAAGGCTATCCACAAGGTTTAGGAGGGTGTCTATGGTAATGTTTGACCATTCTTCCAGAAGAGCATTTGTGAGGTCAGGCACTGATGTTGTGCAAGAAGGCCTGGATCGCAATCTCTGCTCTAATTCATCCCGAAGGTATTCTATCGGGTTGAGGTCAGGACTCTGTGCAGGCCAGTCAAGTTCCTCTACCCCAACCTTGTTAATCAATGTCCTTATGGACCTTGCTTTGTGTATTGGTGCGCATTCATGTTGGAACAGGAAGGGGACATCCCCAAACTCTTCCCACAAAGTTGGGAGCATTAAATTGTCCAAAATGTCTTGGTATGCTGACACCTTAAGAGTTTCCTTCACTGGAACTAAGGGGCCAAGACCCGCGGACCCAATAGCTGCCGGTGTCCCGTGATCGGTCACAGGAGCTGAAGAACGGGGAGAGGTGAGTGTAAACAAACCTTCCCCGTTCTTCTGTGTGGCAGTGACACTGATCGTCTGTTCCCTGATATAGGGAACTATGATCAGTGACGTCATGCCTACCGCCACACCCCCCTACAGTAAGAATCACTCCCTTAGGGCACACTTAACCCCTGTAGCGCCCCGCTAGTGGTTAACCCCTTCACTGCCAGTGTAATTTTCACAGTAATCAGTGCATTTTTATAGCACATTTTGCTGTGAAAATGACAATGGTCCCAAAAATGTGTCAAAATTGTCTGATGTGTCCGCCATAATGTCGCAGTCACGGAAAAAAAATCGCTGATCGCCGCTATTACTAGTAAAAAAAAAAATTACTAATAAAAATGCCATAAAACTATCCCCTATTTTGTAGATGCTATAAAAAAGCTTATTGGGTAGAAGAATACATATCGGCCTAAACTGAGGGAAAAAAAATGGAAAATGTATTACCAAATACTTACCCTAATTTTCCTTTCCTGATAGACTCCATGGCAGACTACGTGTGGGTTAACCCCACCTCCTCTCCAATGCTATAGGACCCCCTAACCATAAATTTGAGCTCACCTCCATGGACTGTGTTCCGTAACTAGCCGACTCTTAGTCCAATTCTCATATTATCGCTCATGGGTGGGAACTCCGTCTGCCATGGAGTCTATCAGGAAAGGAAAACTACGGTAAGTATTTGGTAATACATTTTCCTGACAGACTCCATGGCAGACTACGTGTGGGAAATAACTAGCCAATTCACACGGGAGGGTATGCTGAACCAAAGGAGTCCAAAATTGTCCCGTCAACCGACAGGATTCTTACCTCCAAGTTTACAGAGCAAGAAAAGCAGGTTCTATACAATATTGTGACAAAAGGAAATAATTGAGGCCCACAAGGTCGCATTGCAGGTGACATGAGAAGCTATATGCTGAGCTGCTGCCCATGAGGCCGTCCTGCCCCTGGCAGGAGTATGCTGTCACCACCTCTAGAGGAGCCAAGCCCTTAGCTCTGTAAGCCTGTTGAACAGACAGGACAAACCAGGCGGTAATTGTTCTGGATGAAGCTTGCTTCCCTCTGTTAATGCCTGAGTGCAAGATGAAAAGATAATCAGAGCGTCCGAAGGAAAAAGTCACTAGTAGGTATTACTTCAATATTCTGCCTACCTCAAGAGGATGCACATTGGTAGACTCTAGGGACCTGAATGTAGACAGACAATTTCTTCCTTTTCACAGAAGGCCAAGATGACTTTTGGGTTTGAACCAAGCACACGAATGAGGACAAGGATCCTGACAACCCAGAGAACTAATCTCGGAAACTCTTCTGGCCAAAGTTATAGGAACTAGGAAAGCAACCTTGCAGTAAATTATTTGATAAAGAATGGAGTGAGTTCCATGGAACTGAGACCAGTCAGTGAGTCAAAGAAAAGAGGAAGTTCCCCTTTGGGAATCTCGGTTCTCTTGAGACCAAAGTCTTGTTGCCCCCTGGATGAACTGTCAATTAAAGGGTGAACGTCCAATGTTGTTCCGGAGAAGGCGGACAGAGCTGAGACTTGAACCATGAGGGAGCTGATGAATAGAGACATATCTAGGCCAGACTGCAAGAAACTGAGGATATCCTGGATTCCAGGGTCTCTACCAGTGGGGGCTGGTGCTCAAAATGTTTGGGGGGGCGCAAACGAAAAAAAAATTGCAGTCTCACTGTGCCCATCACATGCAGCCACTGTGCCATCAAACACAGCCACTGTGCTATGCCACCAAATTCAGCCACTGTGCCATCAATTGTCACCACTGTGCCATGTCATCAAACAGCAACTGTGCCATCAATTGTCACCACTGTGCCATGCCAACAAATGCAGTCACTGTGCCATCAACTGTCACCACTGTGCCATGCAACACAGCAACTGTGCCATCAATTGTCACCACTGTGCCATGCCATCAAATGCAGTCACTGTGCCATCAATTGTTACCACTGGGCCATGCCATCAAATGCAGTCACTGTGCCGTCAATTGTCACCACTGTGCCATGCCATCAAACGCAGCCACTGTGCCATCAATTGTCACCACTGTGCCATGCAACACAGCAACTGTGCCATCAATTGTCACCACGGTGCCATGCCACCAAATGCAGCCACTGTGCCATCAATTGTCACCACTGTGCCATGCCATCAAACACACCAACTGTGTCATCAATTGTCACCACTGTGCCATGCCATCAAATGCAGTCACTGTGCCATCAATTGTCACCACTGTGCCATGCCATCAAATGCAGTCACTGTGCCATCAATTGTCACCACTGTGCCATGCAACACAGCAACTGTGCCATCAATTGTCACCACGGTGCCATGCCATCAAATGCAGTCACTGTGCCATCAATTGTCACCACTGTGCCATGCCATCAAATGCAGTCACTGTGCCATCAATTGTCACCACTGTGCCATGCAACACAGCAACTGTGCCATCAATTGTCACCACTGTGCCTTGACATCAAATGCAGTCACTGTGCCATCAATTGTCACCACTGTGCCATGCCATCAAACACAGCAACTGTGCCATCAATTGTCACCACTGTGCCATGCCATCAAACGCAGCTACTGTGCCATCAAACGCAGCCACTGTGCCATCAATTGTCACCACTGTGCCATGCCATCAAATGCAGTCACTGTGCCATGCCATCAAACGCAGCCACTGTTCCATCAATTGTCACCACTGTGCCATGCCATCAAACGCAGCCACTGTGCCATCAATTGTCACCACTGTGCCATGCAACACAGCAACTGTGCCATCAATTGTCACCACGGTGCCATGCCATCAAATGCAGTCACTGTGCCATCAATTGTCACCACTGTGCCATGCCATCAAATGCAGTCACTGTGCCATCAATTGTCACCACTGTGCCATGCAACACAGCAACTGTGCCATCAATTGTCACCACTGTGCCTTGACATCAAATGCAGTCACTGTGCCATCAATTGTCACCACTGTGCCATGCCATCAAACACAGCAACTGTGCCATCAATTGTCACCACTGTGCCATGCCATCAAACGCAGCTACTGTGCCATCAAACGCAGCCACTGTGCCATCAATTGTCACCACTGTGCCATGCCATCAAATGCAGTCACTGTGCCATGCCATCAAACGCAGCCACTGTTCCATCAATTGTCACCACTGTGCCATGCCATCAAACGCAGCCACTGTGCCCCTCACTTGTTGCCACTGTGCCAATTGTCACCACTGTGCCCATTAATTGTCACCACTGTGCCCATTGATGCCACTGTGCATGTCACTGTGCCCTTTAATTGTCACCACTGTGCCCATTAATTGTCACCACTGTGCCCATTGATGCCACTGTGCATGTCACTGTGCCCTTTAATTGTCACCACTGTGCCCCATGATGCCACTGTGGCCATTGTCACCACTGTGCCCCATGATGCCACTGTGCCAATTGTTGCCTCTGTGTCCTTTGTCACCACTGTGCCCTATGATGCCACTGTGCCCATTGTCGCCCTTTCCCTGTAAAAAGCACTTACCTGAAGCTTCCATGTCCCCCCTTAATGTCTTCTGCCGCCGTGGTGAAGCTTCAGCCAATCAGGTTCCTGATAACCAGAATCCGGGAACCTGATTGGCTGAAACGACCGTCAGTCTTATGCAAGGAACGCAGGTTGCCTGCGCTCCGAGTATAGACTTCCGAGAGCCGGAGGGCGGTACTGGAAAAGCCTATGAGAGCCGCTGGCTTTGATAAGCAGTTCCCCTCAGCCAACCAGCTGCCGCTATTCAGGTAACCGGCGACACATGTTTGGTTATATGAATAGACCAGGCAGCTGGCAACAATGATAACACACATTCAATGCATTGCATTGAATGTGTGTTATTTGCGAGAGGGGGTGGTGCTGCAGCGGCCTCTATAGACGGCCACCAGAACTGCGGTTAAAATGTCAAAATTACATTTTAGCCGAATAAAAGTTCTTAAAGGGCCCATTTTTTTATTTTGTGACTGCGGGAGGGGGGTGGCGCCCGTACGTCCCTATGGACAGGCTACATGACTTGTCAGCCGAGGAAGAAATGCAATGAACTTGGCCCGTATTCTCCCATAGACTTTATTTGTGCCCAACTTTCCTGAGCTCATGAGAGTGGGAAAAAAAAAAGTTACCCTTGAAGCGCACCCAAGAGATTTCAGCCACTCCCTCCTAAAAACCAAGCCATCAGTCTCAGTACTGCCAGACAAGGGTGCAGAACTGTCCCCTGAAAAAGAAGGTCCAGCCTGAGAGAGAGAGGCATCGGATCCCAGAAGCTCAGTTTGATCAGAAAGGAAAACCATAACCTGTTTGGCCAGTAAGGCGCTATTGCCACCACCTCGACTGCTTCCGCTTAGAATCTCTGCAGGAACTTGAGGATGATCAGAAGTGAGGAAAAGGCATATGCCCTGTTGAAGTTCCACTGGTCTGTCGGGGCATCTACTCCGAAGGCCTAGCTGCAGCGGCCCGAGTGTAACACTTCCTGACTTTGAAGTTGCAGGGGAATGCACATAGGTCTACTTCAGGATCGACTCCCAGGGACAGGATCCTCGTGAATGTTTGCGCATTAAGAAAACACTCATTGTAGTCTAAGGCTGGGTTCACACTACGATTTTCCTATCCGTCAGCCGCATATGATTTATATGAAAAAACGTATGCGGCTGAAACGGATTGAACCGTACGTAAACGTATGCGTTTATAAAACGTATACGGTTTCAAAAAGTGCGTACGGTTCCATCCGGTTTTGATTAAAAAAATGCATACGTTTTTGGAATTAGTGTCATTTAATAAAAAAAGATTTTCTTGTTTTGAAAATGCGCATGCGCAGACGAAAAACGCATACGGTTTATACGTATGGAACCGCACATATGTGCGTTTTCCATTGACTTTAATGTTAAAAAAAACGAATGCGTTTGCCATACGGTTTCAAAAACTGACTCAAAACCGTGGTCGAACACGGTTTTGTGTACTGTTAAAAAACGTTTTGCCAGCAAATCGTACGCACCCGGATGCATCTGAGTGCATACGATTTGCAATGCATTGTCTATGTATGTGTTTTCCCATACGGGCCCGTACGTTTTCAAAACTGAAATCGTATGCGGCTGACGGACGGGAAAATCGTAGTGTGAACCCAGCCTAACTGTATGCGAGACAGGGAGTCTGTTTGGACGAACTGAGTGCTGGGGATAAAGACTGCCGAAATGTTGGCTAAATTTCTCTGGGCCAAGACACAATGTGCTCGACTTCTTGGGACAGAGTGGAAGTCCGAGTGCCCCCTTACCTCTTGCCTCTTCACGTAGGTGCTATCCATCCTTAATAATAGTGGTTCCTCTTCCAGGAGGTGAGTGAAGGACTGAAAGTCCCACCAGGCTGTCCGAATTTTCAAGGCATTCGAGCCCAGGTTGTGAAGACAGGCATCCCTTGTGCAAGTCCTGACCCACAAAGGGCTACCTGACCAGCGCCAATGGTATCGGATGTGACTGTAACCAGTGGAATGGGGACAAGGGAATGCCAAGTGAGCAGATTCTGCGCCAAAACCACCAGAAAAAAATGTTCCTCATTGACAATATTATGTGAATAAATTGAATGATGTCCCCTGATCTCCATAGCTGAAAAAGGGGAATCACCTTCATGCCAACAATTTCCAGGCAATGCAAGGCCCTCAGGCGTGAGAAACCCAAAGCCTGTGAGATTCTATCTCGAACGACTGGAATCTTCTCCACTGGAAGAGAGATGGTGCTCTCCACCATACTGAACTGGGCCCCTAAAAAAAGAACAGGCGCTGGACTGGTACTTGATGGCTCTTCTCAAGTTTAGGTACCACCCGAATTCATAAGAGACTCCACCTACTGGTTTTCTGTCTCTTTTTCCCCAACCGCCCGGGCATAACATGGGTCACGCAATGATTTGCCCTCCAGGACCTGAGAGTCCTGCATTGCCAGCGATGTCTTCTCTCAGGGTGGCTGTCATGGCAGTGGGTGCGATGTATGAAGGAGGAATGGGACATCTCCACTACTTGGAGGAGGAATGCAACATCTCCTTTGTTTGGAGTAGGAATGGGAACATCTCCTTTGTTTGGAGGAGGAATGGGAAAACATCTCCTTTGTTTGGAGTAGGAATGGGAACATCTCCTTTGTTTGGAGGAGGAATGGGAAAACATCTCCTTTGTTTGGAGTAGGAATGGGAACATCTCCTTTGTTTGGAGGAGGAATGGGAAAACATCTCCTTTGTTTGGAGGAGGAATGGGAAAACATCTCCTTTGTTTGGAGTAGGAATGGGAACATCTCCTTTGTTTGGAGGAGGAATGGGAAAACATCTCCTTTGTTTGGAGGAGGAATGGTAACATCTCTTTTGTTTGGAGGAGGAATGGGAACATCTCCTTTGTTTGGAGGAGGAATAGGAAAACATCGTGTTTGTTTGGAGGAGGAATGGGAAAATTTCTCCTTTGTTTGGAGGAGGAATGGGAAACATCTCGTTTGTTTGGAGGAGGAATGGGAAACATCTCGTTTGTTTGGAGGAGGAATAGGAAAACATCGTGTTTGTTTGGAGGAGGAATGGGAAAATTTCTCCTTTGTTTGGAGGAGGAATGGGAAACATCTCGTTTGTTTGGAGGAGGAATGGGAAACATCTCGTTTGTTTGGAGGAAGAATGGGAACATCTCCTTTGTTTGGAGGAGGAATGGGAACATCTCTTTGTACGGAGGAGGAATGGAAACATCTCCTTTGTTTGGAGGAGGAATGGGAACATCTCCTCTGCTGGTAGATCCCAGACGGAGAGTCACGCCTGGATGAAGAAAAACAACTGTTGCGGCCTAGCAAGGTCTCTGTCAATTCAGACCACTATTTGGTGGTCTGATATAGTTGGGCTGAAAGAAAAAAAAGGGGGGTAGATGGAGGTGCAAAACCATATGTTCAACACCTTCTTTCAGGCTAGAAGAAATTCAGACCCTCCCCCTCACCTGCACATACGTTGTGCGTGAGGGCTGACCGCACAAATGCAGTGACTTGTCCATGACTCCTGGGCGTGCCGGAGATTGGAAAGTACACACACAACTTGGCGATACCTAGGACCCCTAGACCGCACCAGAAAGATAAGTAAATAAAAAAATAGCCCTTATTAAAAAAAAAAAAAAGATCAGTTTTCAGTTTTTTTTTAACTTCCCCTTTAAGAGGATGTAACACCCAAGTTATAGCATACAAGCAGAGCCCATCTTGTCTGATGCTGTGTTGGGCTTGGGGAAGCTGCCACTAACAGCCCGCAGGTTTACCGACCTGGCAGGGGCTGACAGCTATTCGAAACGCCTGCCCGGATGACGTCACCGCCAGCATCTGTTTCGCGCATGCGCCCTAGAGGCCGGCCGAACGGCGTCTGTGCGTCCATGGGCTGCTCCGCTCATGCGCTAACCAAGCCTCGATCTCACTAAGGTTTTCGCGCATGCGCGGATGCTCGCAGTGGCCGAACCCGGAAGAACGGCCGCGTCCTGGAACGCAGAAGCTCTCCAGGAGCCATAACGGCTTGGTAAACAATTTTAACAGGGGAGAGGGGTGCAGTGACACACACAACAAACATAAACAACTGCCATGGAAAAACAGAAAAACGTCAGACCTTGCCAGCTGTGCTGTGCTGATGCATCTGCCAACATCCATCCTGGTATACCTGGGCCACCATAGGGGAATCCTCAAGGCCAAAGAAAAACCACATGCCCGCCCATGGCTGGGCTCTGGGTCACACTGCATATCTGGTACCAGGAATCAAGTTATCACCATAGGACATTGAACAGGAACGATCGTGATGTAGGTCCATTGGAGGAGCACAAAAAAGGAACACAGTCCATGGAGGTGAGCTCAAATTTATGGGTAGGGGGTCCTATAGCATTGGAGAGGAGGCGGGGTTAACCCACATGTAGTCTGCCATGGAGTCTGTCAGGAAATGTTTTTTTATATCTTTTTTGGGGATATTTATTACAGCAAAAAGTAAAAAATATTGATTTTTTTTTCAAAATTGTTGCTCTATTTTTGTTTATAGCGCAAAAAATATAAACCACAGAGGTGATCAAATACCACAAAAAGAAAGCTCTATTTGTGGGGGAAAAAGGACGCCAATTTTGTTAGGGAGCCATGTCGCACGACCGCGCAATTGTCAGTTAAAGCGACGCAGTGCCGAATTGCAAAAAGGGGCAAGGTCCTTAACCTGCATAATGGTCCGGGTCTTAAGTGGTAAACAATCCAATTTCTTTTGTGATGATCTGATATATAAAGATGAAATAACCTTTTCCCCCATCTTTATTTTTTATCGCCCTCCGGAACTGCCAGCTCATACACTAGAAGTGTGGCGGAATCCTGAAAATGGAGACTCGAAGACCCTGACATGAATGGAATCGTCTTGGTATGTTTGACGGTTGCTTTGCTTTTACTAATAGACGACATAGTAACCTTCCTTCATGCGATATTATTAGTAGCGCTGTATACGCCGGAACACATCGTCACCCTGAGATTATCACACCGCGTTTAGATTCAGTTTACACACAATGAGATCTGTTGCAGCCTTGAGCTCGATGACGCCGCTCTTCACAAATAAAGATCAGAATTTCAAGTGCTGTGCGCGATCATCCACAGAGTTTGTTTTTATTTCAGCGACACTTACAATGATTCACACTCATTATTCTGTAAAGTAAAACCTAATGGGACTAAATAGTGAAAAACAACTTCTTTTTTTGTCCTAGACGTAGATCGCGGAAAAGGAAGGGGCTGGTAAATAACATACTGTTCTTCGTCCTTAAAGCAGACCTTCGGTCAATTTTTTTCATCTTTCCATCTATTACTGTATATACTCGTGTATAAGCCGAGTTTTTTAGCACTTTTTTTGTGCGGAAAATGCCCCCCTCGGCTTATACTCGAGTCACCTTTTTGCGCCTGATCTCCCAGACTTTGGGGACCGGCTGGCCTTAGGTCCCCTGGACCGCGAACTTGGCACACATGTAGCCGCAACTCTTCCCCTACAAGTGTGCAAAGTTTGTTGTCGGCCGGGGAGCACCGATTTTTTTTTCAATGTCGGGCACTCCTTCCATAGACTCCCATGTTAAACGGTAATTTCTCCGGTAACTTTGGGGACCCGATACCGGCCGGCACACATGTAGCCCCAGTTCTCCTCTACAAGTGTGCAAAGTTTGCTGTCTGGGGGACCTACGGCCGGGGAGCACCGATTTTTTTTTCAATGTCGGGCACCCCTTCCATAGACTCCCATGTTAAACGGTCATTTCTCCGGTAACTTTGGGGACCCGATACCGGCCGGCACACATGTAGCCCGGCCGGGGGCACCGATTTTTCAAAGCTGGGCACCCCTTCTATATATTCCCATGTTCAAGGCAAGGCTAGTCATGGACACAGTGAGGCATGGGCACAGCGAGGCATGAACACAATGAGGCATGGGCACAATGAGGCATGCACATGGGCACAGTGAGGCATGGGCACAGTGAGGCATGGGCACAGTGAGGCACAGTGAGGCATGCAGATGGACACCTTAGGCTTATACTCGAATCAATAAGTTTCCCAATTTTTTTGTGGTAAAATGAGGTGCCTCGGCTTATATTCAGGTTTGGTGAGGCATGGGCACAGTGAGGCATGGACACAGTGAGGCATGGACACAGTGAGGGATGCAGATGGACACCCTAGGCTTATACTCGAGTCAATACATTTTCCCAGTTTTTGTGGTAAAATTAGGTGCCTCGGCTTATACTCGAGTATATATGGTATGCCTTCTGCCCTTGTTGTTGTTTTAACTTTGGATAGTAAAACATTTTTTTTCTGCTAGTAAATCCCTTATACAGCCCACTTCCTGTTTCTTGTCTGGTCATTAGCCTAGGCTTATGACATCAAACACAGATCTCTCTCTCTCTCTCTCACCCTCTCCTAATGCCACATACACACGACCGTTATTCATGTTATTCAAAAAAATATAGTTTTTCTCAACGTGATTTGTCGTGATTCCTCTCAAGCCGGCCTTGCCTACACACGTTCGTGAAAAAAAAAATGCTCGAGCAAAGCGCGGTGACGTACAACACGTACGACGGCACTATAAAAGGGAAGTTCCATGCGGATGGCGCCACCCTTGGGGCTGCTTTTGCTGATCCTTGTGTTAGTAAAAGTTTGGTGGGAGACGATTCGTGCTTTTCAGTCTGTTACAGCATGACGAATGTGCTCCATGACGAGCGCTTCCATCCAGGGGCGGACTGAAAACTCATGGGGCCCCCGGGCAATAGAAGATTATGGGGCCCCCGGGCTTACTGATGGCCACCACGCCAGGAGGCAGTGCAGAGTCGGGGCAGCTAAAATCTCAGGATTTTCACATCAAAAGCATGTCAGTTTCGGATATATCAGTGACAGATGTAAAAAAAAACACAGATTTTTACATACTGTCCCTGGTTTTACTGAGGCTGGCAACCCTGATGGGGCCCCCTAGTGGCATGGGGCCCTCGGGCAGTGCCCGAGTGACTCAATGGTCAGTCCGCCCCTGCTTCCATCTCATAACCTGCTTCTGAGCATGCCCGTTTTTTTTCACCCTCGTAAAAGCGTACACACGACCGTTTTTCACGACGTGAAAAAGAACGACGTGAAAAAAATGGAGCATGTTCTAAAAAAAAATTGGGTGTTTTTCTTGTCGAGAAAAATGCTCTGGAGCCTGCACACGACCGTTTTTCACGACCAATTAAATAAATTGCATTTTTCTCGTCATGAAAAATGGTCGTGTGTACGCGGCATGAGAGTTTGCCAAGAAGGGAGGAGGGGGTGAGTCATAAAAATGGACAGCTGCATAGCTGGAGGCGTGCCTCTGTGTAAATCCAGGAAGTGAACAGACAACGGCTTCAGCTGCCCACGGTTAAAATGGCCGCAGCCAGACTCAGTGGATGGAGATTTCTGCAGCATATGTGGCAAGTTATTCCCTAATTTCATAGTCCCAGCATCCTCTTGTCCTAATTAGAAAAAGTGCCAAAAATTTTTTTTTAATTTTTTTATTTCTGGGGGAAAAAAATAATGCATAAAATAATATGCAATGCAATGCGGTTATTACAAATTATGTGAGCAGACTGCAGTTCCTCTTTAAATTTTTTATTTGTGTGTGCAGGTCTGGGACAAGGGGTGGGCAGGAGGGATGGGTGACTTGGGCACTGTGGTATTACGTGAGGTTGGGGGGGACCATGTAGAAATTGGGAGGAGGGAGTTTGTGTTAAGCAGAGGAATTTGGGGGGGGGGGGGGTCAGGGGGTAAGAATTTTTCTAGGAGGGAACATTTTTGGAGGTGTACTAGTGTACTGGGGGGGATTTGTGTTGGGAAAGAAGTGAAAGGGGGCAATTGGCTCCCGCTCCTGTCAATCAAATCCAGCGTCACGAGGGCCAGGGGGCGGGGCCGAGTCCTGCTGTCTGTGTCAATGGACGCAGCAGCAGGAATCAGGAGAGCGCCCGCTTCTGTGCCCCCTATTAAATGCGGCTCTCTGTAGGGGGATTGGAGAAGAGTAGGAGCCAGGAGTGCCAGCGTGGGCACCCCAGAAGAGGAGGATTGGGGGCCACTCTGTGCAAAACCCTTATAAAGAACAGGTAAGTATAACAGGTTTGTTTTGTTTTGTTTTTTTAAACAAACCTTTACAATCACTTTAACCACTTAAGGATGCCTTCACGCCGATATACGTCTGCAGAAGGGAACGGCTGGACACAATCACGTACCTGTACGTGTCTCTTTAAGCCCAGCCCTGGGGTCGCGAGTTCCCCAGCCGGCAGTGTGCTTGCGACCCGGTCCGAAGCTCCGTGACCGTGCCCGTGGGACCCGCGGACCCAATCGAAGCCAGTGTCCCGCGATCGGTCACCGGAGCTGAAGAACGGGGAGAGGTGAGTGTAAACACACCTTCCCCGTTTTTCATTGTGGCAATGTCAGTGATCGTGTGTTCCCTGATATAGGGAAAGACGATCACTGACATCACACGTCCAGCCCCGCCCCCCTACAGTTAGAAACACATATAAGGTCACACTTAACCCTTACAGTGCCCCCTAATGGTTAACTCCTAAACTGCAATTGTCATTTTCACAGTAATCAGTGCATTTTTATAGCACTTTTCGCTGTATAAATGTGAATGGTCCCAAAAATGTGTCAAAAAATGTTTCAAAATTGTCCGATGTGTCCGCCAATATTGCCGCAGTCACGAAAAAAAATCTCTGATCGCCGCCATTAGTAGTGAAAAAAAAAATGCAATAAAACGATCCCCTATTTTGTAAACACTATACATTTTGCGCAAACCAATCAATAAACGCTTATTGCGTTTTTTTTTTACCAAGAATACGTATCGGCCTAAACTGAGGAAAATAAATATTTTTTTATATATAGCTCTATTTGTGGGGGAAAAAAAGGACGCCAATTTTGTTTGGGAGCCACGTCGCACGACCGCGCAATTTTCGGTTAAAGCGACGCAGTTGAAACCACCATATAGTAAAGGAAGGTAGTATTGAGCTGCCAAGACATGTTAAATGTTACAGTATATGTAAAGAACATTTTTATAAAGAAGAGATTAAACAAAAAAAAAAACGCAGCGCTGAATCGCAAAAAGGGGCCTGGTCCTTTACCTGCATTTTGGTCCGGGTCTTAAGTGGTCAAATGTCCTTATTTCTTCTGAGAAATGCTCACTTCCTGTTCTTCTGTCTGTAACTCCACACAGTAATGCAAGGCTTTCTCCCTGGTGTTGAGTGTCGTGCTCGCTCCTCTCCCTTGGACTACAGGAGAGTCAGGACGCTCTCTATGTTGCAGATAGAGAAAGGAGCTGTGTGTTAGTGGACGTCCTGATTCTCCTGTAGTCCAAAGGAGCACAACACTCCACAACAGGGAGAAAGCCTTGCATTACTGTGTGGAGTTACAGACAGAAGAACAGGAAGTGAGCATTTCTCAGAACAAATAAGGACATTTAAAAGCAAAATGGAAGGATGAGGTAAGTGAAGGAGGACTGCACTATATAAAGGAAGATATTTAGGGGGGGAAAAAATTATACCTTTACAACCCCTTTAAGGTTTAGATGCCATTTAATGATTTATTAATTTGCATTCACTTTAATTCATCAATTTAAATACACTTTAATTCCAATACTTTGTATCCCACGATGGTTACTTTCTGGGACAGAGCCGCACGTGTTAATGAGGTGAGTGAAGCGGGTCACAACCCCACGCTGACTCCTCTACACATCCGCTAATAGGTGTCAGCGGGTACCAGCTCGGCTCCTATCCCCGTACTGTACGTGGCCCTTCAGACGCCGGTCATTAGCGGGATATCGGTTAATGCGCCGCGTCCCCGGTGTAATGACAGGTACAAAGGAAATCTCCACATTGTAACCTATTGAAGAAAAGCTCCAGCGGACTAATTACCATTGTTGATAGGGTATGATGAGACGGTGTAATCAGGCCGTGGAGAGTCAGCGACTTTCATCGGATTTCTATCTTCGCCTTCATTTGGCTCGAGCTTCCTAATGGAAATTACATTTAAATGTTAACAAATGCAAAGATCCCCGGGGTGAGAAATAATGAAAACAGGTTGAAAATGAACATGAAGCTTCTAAAGCAACTGGACTGGATCTCCTCGCCGGAGGAACTTTTTCGGATCTCAACTGTTAAAGCTGAACTCCAGTCTATCCCTTCAGCCTTGAACAGTTGTAGCGGTTCCTCTCCTGTACTGACATTGCCTACTCTGATTTCACCGCACACTGTGAGCTTCTCACACTGTGCACAGGGCTGCCATCAGGGGGGTACAGGCAGTACACTTGTAAGGATGGCAACCCCCTTTTTTTTTTATATGTTTTTATAAAAAAAAATATATTTTTATATATATATAATTTTTTTTATGGTTTTTATTAAAGGGCCCAGAGGTCCCAGGACCCCAACACATTACCCAGCCCATACCAGTATAGATCCCAACACATTACCCAGTCCATAATAATATAGATCTCAACCCATTACCCAGTCCATACCAGTATAGATCACAACACATTACCCAGTCCATACCAGTATAGATCCCAACACATTACCCAGTCCATACCAGTATTGATACCAACACAGTACCCAGTCCATACCAGTATAGATCCCAACACATTACCCAGTCCATACCAGTATTGATACCAACACAGTACCCAGTCCATACCAGTATAGATTCCAACACATTACCCAGTCCATACCAGTATTGATCCCAACACATTACCCAGTCAATACCAGTATAGATTCCAACACATTACCCAGTCCATACCAGTATTGATCCCAACACAGTACCCGGTCCATACCAGTATAGATCCCAACACATTACCTAGTCCATACCAGTATAGATCCCAACACATCACCCAGTAGATCCCAACACATTACCCAGTCCATACCAGTATAGATCCCAACACATTACCCAGTCCATACAGAGCCGATCCTAGGCAGGGTGCACAGGGTGCTTTGCACCCAGGCGCCTGCAGGGGTGGGGGTGCCAAAGTGCCAGATTTCTCTCCTCCCTCCTTCTCTCCTTGTTTGTGTCCGTCCAGAACTAGTGTTCTTAGCATAGGTGTGTGTCCGTCCAGAACTGATGTGTGAGCATAGGGCAGCCCGTCCAGCCTGGCAGTGCTCGGGGGAGGGGTTCGCTCCTCTTCCTGACACAAGGGTTCTAGTTTTCAGTGGCTGCTAAGTGCTGATGTGCAGGAATGAATTCCTCACACAAGTCTTGGATTCTGCACTGTCTCCACCAACTCCAGTTGGAATGCCTCCCCCTCCCATTTCTATGTTGGGCTGCACAGAGAGAGAACCGAGTTGAGTCACAGTGTTCAGTGTGCTGTGTGCTGGCCTCCCCAGCATCCCTTTACATGTGCTCTGGGCTGCCCTTGCTCTAGACGTTTTATGGCATGATAGATTGCATAGGATAAACATCCTCTGCCCATCTCCTGTACTATGTCTGCAGTCTCTGACCATCTCCTGTACTGTGTCTGCAGCCTCTGACCATCTCCTGTACCATGTCTAGAGTCTCTGACCGTCTCCTGTACCATGTCTGCAGTTTCTGACTGTCTTCTGTACTATGTCTGGAGTCTCTGACTGTCTCCTGTACTATGTCTGCAGTCTCTGACATCTCCTGTACCAAGTCTGCGGTCTCTGACCATCTCCTGTACTATGCCTGCAGTCTCTGACCACCTCCTGTATCATGTCTGTAGTATGTCTCGGGGCTCTTTATAACAGACTCTCTAACAAATGCCCTCTCTGTGTCCATCAGAGAGGTCCCAATAAAGTACTCTGCTTCTCTTCCTGTATTTTGTTTATTGTTAAGAGATCATCAAAGTATCCCAGGGTAATGAAGATTTCGCGGGGGGTGCATCTCTGTGGTTAAGTCATTGCCCTAAAAACATTTGTAAAGGGGAGGAGTTAGTAAAACAACAACGCCCATGTGGGGGCGACAGAAATATTTCTGCACCCAGGCACCTGTGACCCTAGGATCGGCCCTGAGTCAATACCAGTATAGATCCCAACACATTACCTAGTCCATACCAGTATAGATCCCAACACATTACCCAGTCCATACCAGTATAGATTCCAACACATTACCCAACCCATACCAGTATAGATTCCAACACATTACCCATCCCATACCAATATAGATCCCAACACATTACCCAGCCCATACCAATATAGATCCCAACACATTACCTAGCCCATACCAGTATAGATCCCAACACATTACCCAGCCCATACCAATATAGATCCCAACACATTACCCAGTCCATATCAGTATAGATCCCAACACATTACCCAGTCCATACCAGTATAGATCCCAACACATTACCCAACCCATACCAAGAAGACTTAGCGGTCGTGGTGGGAGCAATTGTTAACTCCAGACTGGACTATGCAAATGCCCTTTACCTTGGACTCCCCAAGTACTAAAGCACTCGTCTGCAAGTTGTTCAGAACACGGTCGCCAGACTTGTGACAGAGAAAAAACCTTGGGAATCAATCTCACCTTCACTGAGAACCCTTCACTGACTGCCAGTAAAAGACAGAATTGCTTTTAAAGCACTCTGTCTAACGCATAAATGTATTAAAAAGAGAAAAGAAAGGAGGGCGCACCGACCTTGTGCATTACCACTTAAAAGTTTAATAAACAAGATAAAAAAGCAATGGTCCTACTCTCAAACAATCTGAAGTAAGCGCTTTTTAAAACAGCTAGGACTGGAACCTTGCGGCACCTGCCAGTCCGTGATCACGGACCACCTAGGCTTTGAGGAAGGGGGCACGCCCCAGAAACGCGTCAGCCACATTGATATCAAGGGTTTGACTGGCAGGTGCCGCAAGGTTCCAGTCCTAGCTGTTTTAAAAAGCGCTTACTTCAGATTGTTTGTGAGTAGGACCATTGCTTTTTTATCTTGTTTATTAAACTTTTAAGTGGTAATGCACAAGGTCGGTGCGCCCTCCTTTCTTTTCTCTTTTTAATTTCAGCTTATGAACACCCTTTTGTTCTGTGGAGGGCTGCAAGACTCCAGACTTTTGCCACTAGACCACACTGGCATACCCAGATTTGCGATACACCAGAGCGCAGGAGATTTGTTTGCTTGTGTTATAACGCATAAATGTATCCATGGGAATGCTCCCCATTATTTATGCGAAAAAATAAAAGCTCACAATCCCAATCGCATTCTGCGATCCACCAATCAAAACCTGCTCCAGATTCCGAAAGCCAACTACAAGTCCAAAGGAGAAAGAAGATTCGCGATCCAAGGTCCCAGACTATAGAACGCTTTACCAACCAGCATTCGGTTGGAGGAGAATCACTTAGCGTTCAGGAGAAAGATCAAGACTCGTCTCTTTTGATATCAAAGGAGACAGGAACAACAAGCACCCAGAGGCGATTTAGTTCGCATGTGCCGCGCTATATACGTTTTCATTCATTCATTCATTCATTCAATATAGATATCCAGCATGAGATTTTCCCCCATTGATATCTGATTCGTTTTCAAAATGTTCCTTTCATGTTTTTTTGAGTAATATACAATATATTGCTTATGTATTTGGCTATTTAAATATATATATATATGGTGTAATTTTTAAGCAATTTTCTGGTGAAACCAAAGAAACCTGACATCTTCACAATCTACAGCCCATGCAGAGTATGGAAAAGTCCTATTGAATCATGTGAGGTAGATTTTTACCCCCCAGGTCTCAGGCTACTTGCCCACACTCTTGTTGTGAAGCAATGGGTGGGTGAATAACACAGAATAACACGGGGGGTCCCAGGAGGGGGGTACAGAATGACCCCGCTTTGGCCCCTTCATTACGGAGATTAATGTATCAATAGTGGTGCTGGAAATGAACAAACGATTGCTGGGGAGTAAAAGTCAATATAGCAATTTGTGGATGGAATGAAATAAATGTTTAATGAGGCCAGAGAGAAGGAGATCGAATGAGACATTTAAAAATTGGGACAGATGACATTAAAGATCTTATAATTCCATCATTGAGGAACTGTTTAGTTTTTTATTATAATTGGCAGAACTGGATTAAGTGGAAAAGTGATTAGAGGGAAATGATAGATCCTGGGAGAGCACATTTCAATGTATTATCGGATTATCTCATTCATTGACATTCATGTATTTATAGGATGGCTGCTCCATGTTTTAATTCTTCTGTGCCGTATGGGAAGCACAGTGGCTTAGTAGTTAGTATTTCTGCTTTGCAGCACTGAGGTCTTTGGTTTGGTACCTGGCCAGGAGCCTATCTGCATGGAGTTTGTATATTCTCCCCGTGCTTGCATTATCTTCCGCTCACATGCTGCTGGGTTTGTTGGGGCTAGGATCAGAGCGTCCTTACCACAGGGCAAAAGGGGATGCTGCCCCGGGACCAGTCATTGTTGTGGGGCCCAAGGCAGCTTCCCCTTGAGCCTGCACTGCCTGCAAATAGTTCATAAGAAGATTCGGGAGGGCCCAAGAAAATGTTTGCCCTTGCCATGGCTAGTATTAGCCGATTTGTTTAGTTCCAAATTTGTTTTTTAACTACCATATATACTCGAGTATAAGCCGAGTTTTTCAGCACATTTTTTGGTGCTGAAAATGCCCCCCTCAGCTTGTACTCAAGTCACATTTTTGCATCTGACTTTGGAGACCCGGTACTGGCTGGCCAATCTTGGCACACATGTAGCCCCACTCTTCCTCTACAAGTGTGCAAAGTTTGTTGTCCAGGGGACCTACGGCTGGGGAGCACCGATTTTTCAAAGTCGGGCACCCCTTCCGTAGACTCCCATGTTAAATGGTAATTTCTCCGGTAATTTTGGGTACCCGATACTGGCCGGCCTTAGGTCCCCTGGACTCAAAACTTGGCACACATGTAGCCTTGTATTTCTCCTCTACAAATGTGTGAAGTTTGCTTTCTGGGGTCTTACGGGCGGGGAGCACCAATTTTAATTTTTCAAAGCCGGGCACCCCTTCAATAGACTCCCATGTTAAACGTAAGTCTAGTAATGGACACAGTGAGGCATGGGCACAGTGAGGCACAGTGAGGCATGGGCACAGTGAGGCATGGGCACAGTGAGGCATGCACATGGACACAGTGAGGCAAAGTGAGGCACAGTGAGGCATGCAGATGGACACCCTAGGCTTATACCCGAGTCAATATGGTTTCCCATTCTTTTGTGGTAAAATTAGGTGTTTTGGCTTATATTCGGGTCAGCTTATACTCGAGTATATATGGTAATTTATACAAATTCCTTCATTCCAAATATTAAAATTTTAGAATTTTTCCGAATATCCACATTTCCCGATTTTCCAACTTACAAATTTTCGAATTTACAGATTTTTCTGCAAATTTGAAATTCGGAAATTCGAAAATCCGAAAATCCGAAAACAAGAGCAAAAATCTGAAAATTAAAAAACTTGAATATCTGAAATAGTAATAATAACTTAAAGGGGAGTTCCAGACTTTTAGCGCTTATTGAAAGTCAGCAGCTACAAAAAGTGACACATGCCTGCTCCACAGTCCAACGACGCGGCCGCACGGAGCCTACATTCATAGTGTGGGCACCCGGTCGTGACAGTTTTCGGCCCTGGAGATTGCCTAAAGGGAGGGGCTGCCTAAGGCGAAAAGAGAAGTCGCCGAGGCGGTCCCTGGGTGGAAGGAGGAAGTGGGACAGGAAGTCACACTCCTACCAAAGCCCCCACCCCCCACAAAAAAAAATTGCAAACCAAATGTGGCATGTAAGGGGGGAGGAGTGCTAAAAGCGGAAGTTCCACTTTTGGGTGGAACTTCGCTTTAACTATTACTAACTATTAAATTATAGGTGTGGGAATTTCCTTTCAAATTTGGCTGTTAGTGAACGTAACTAATAAGAATTTATCCGAAATAATGAATGCCGGATCTAAACAAATGGAACGTAACAAATTAATAATAATACATAACGACAACAATAATAATAATAATAAACATGTATTATTATTTAGTTTAGTTCCATGTGTTTAGATGCGGAATTCTTTATTTCAGATAATTCCTAACTTCAGACAAAATTGAAAGGAAATTCCAATAACTCTAATTTAATTATTATTATTATTATACAGGATTTATATAGTGCCAACAGTTTGCGCAGCGCTTTACAACATCAGGGAAGACAGTACAGTTACAATACAATTTAATACAAGAGGGATCAGAGGGCCCTGCTCGTAAGAGCTGACAGTCTAGAAGGGAGGGTTAACCACTTAACAAAGGGTAATGGGGGATGATCAGATGGACAAAATTTAAATACAGTTGTTAGGTGTCGGTAGGATAGTTTACTATTATTAGTTAGTTAGTTATTATTTAGAATGTTTGGAATTTTGGATTTTCGTTCATTCTAATTTTCAGATTTTCCTTTCTTATTATAAAATTTACGTATTTTCAAATTTACGAATTTAGGAATTTTCGAATTTACAAATTTTACAAATTTTGAAATTCCGAATTTTTTTTAATTACCAAATTTTCGAATTTATCAATTCCGAATTTTCAAATTTACGAATTTCCAAATTTCCAATTTTTTTGAAATTTCTGAAAAACAAAACAAAAAAACCGAATGAAATTTAAACAAACAAATTTTTTGTTAGTGCACATGTCTTGCGAGTATGTGTATGTATGGAGATAGGGTCCTTGGGACTGGGAAGAGTGCACACTAGCAGTACTAATAATGGGAACATGAATTTGACACGTGCAATTCCTTTCGTTTCCGAATATAAATTCTGAGAAATTTTTGGTTATTCAGATATTTGGACGTATCCGAATCTCTGTATGGAATAATAATGAATTTTGTTGAGATTAATTTAACCACTTTAGCCCCGGAAAGGATTTACCCCCTTCCTGACCAGGCCATTTTTTTGGCGATACGGCCCTACGTTGCTTTAACTGACAATTGAGCGGTCGTGCAACGTTGTACCCAAACAAAATTTACATCCTATTTCCCTTACAAATAGAGATTTTTTTGGTGGTTTTTATTTTTTATAAACAAAAAAAGAGCGACACAATTTAGAAAATAAATAAATATTTTTTTAATTTCTGCTATAAAACATTTCTGTTTTTTTTTTTTTTTAAATTAACACATTTCTTTATCAGTTTAGGTCAATGTGTATTTTGCTACATATTTTTGGTAAAAAGAAAAAATTGCAATAAGCGTATATTGATTGGTTTGCGCAAAAGTTATCGCATCTACAAAATAGGGGAAAGATTTATGCCATTTATTTTGTATTTTTACTAGTAATGGCGGTGATCTGCGATTTTTAGCAGGACTGCGACATTGCTGCAGACAGATAAAACACTAACTGACACTTTTGACACTTTTTTGGGAACCAGTGACATTTTTAAAGTGATCAGTGCTAAAAATATGCACTGACATTGTACTAATAACACTGGCAGGGAAGTGGTTAACATCAAGGGGCGATCAAAGGGTTAAATGTGTTCCCTATTTGTGTTTACTAACTGTATGGGGGATGGGCTGCCTGCAGAAATACACAGATATGTCTTCCTGAATAGCAGAAAAACAGGATCTGTGTAATCTCCCCTGTCAGAACGGAGATCTGCCTTGTTTACACAGGCAGATGCCCATTCTGTCACTGCAGGGAATGATCGTGGGTGGCCGTGAGTCTGCCCGACCCATTTGGGGTGTTCCCGCCAAATTCGAAAAGCCGCGGAACACCCTTTAAAAGTCTATGGGAGAAATCAAAATCTGAAGGGGCTGGTATGGATTTTTGAGGGGAACCCCACACCATTTTTTTTTTTAATTTGGCGCAGGGTTCCCCTTAATATCCATGACAGACCTGAAGGGCCTGGTAATGGAATTTGAGGAGACCCCCACGCCGGAATCCAACAATTCATTATAGCCGCAAGTGATTTAAAATGACCTTTTTTCCTTCAGAAATGTCATTTTGTGCAGGGACAGTTCTAAGCATGGGAAACATGCGCCACTTTACATGCATACTATAGAAACCC
The DNA here is from genome assembly GCA_029574335.1 of Rana kukunoris. Lineage (NCBI taxonomy): Eukaryota > Metazoa > Chordata > Amphibia > Anura > Ranidae > Rana > Rana kukunoris. Next base: position 154,650,586 of record CM056059.1, on the reverse strand, counting down.
CCCCAGGAATATTTCTCCGAAACAAAGGCATTTTTTAAAACTTTTTTTGCATTGATACATGTCCCCTTGGGCAGGACCCGGGTCTCCAAACACTTTTTATGACAATAACTTGCATATTAAAGTGGTTTTATACCCGCCAGTCCTAATTTAACAATGCATCTGGTTTTGAAGAACAAATAGTTGTAAATCGATTGAGCGCTATTGTTTTAACTGCATTTCTTTACTCACTGTTTTACAGATAATCGTTTAAAATAAATTCTTGATTTATATCAGCGCCATATTACTTGTGGTCTTCCGCGTTTAGTTCTATTTCTATTTCCGCCCACAGTTTCTTCTTTGCTGTGTAATCCCACACGTGCGCAGTAAGTTCAGTAGTCAAGCCTCTTCTTCGTTTCCGGTTACTACGGTAACGAAGAAAAGACAATTGCGTCATAAAACAGGAAGCTATAACCATAGCTTCTGGAACAGCCTGTATAATACTCAGAATTACAGTCAGTGGGCCAGATTCTCTCAGTGGGCCAGACATCAAAAGCATGTCAGTTTTGGACATATCAGGGACAGTTGTTAAAAAAACAGATTTTTACATACTGTTCCTGGTTTTACTGAGCCTGGCAACCCTGGTGGGGCCCCCTAGAGGCATGGGGCCCTCGGGAAGTGCCCGAGTGCCTCAATGGTCAGTCCGCCCCTGACATCACCATATATAGAACTCACACTATAGATATATTTGGAGATATATATAAAGATATCAATATATATATATATATATATATATATATATATATATATATATATATATATATATATGTGTATATATATATATATATATATATATATATATACATCCATAAACATATAGATAGATCTATATATCTGTACATCTAATAAATCATGCAATCTATTTAAAAATATAAACATACATCTCTGTTACTAATTTTGATCACCAGCCGCCACTGGGTGGGAGTGTTTGGTAAGACAACCCATTGGGGACCAGAAAGACGGACTTGGTTGTCAAAACCGGGAGGAAGATGAGGGATTAATAAATATTAAAGAAAATTCCTTTGTGTTAGATCCTCCCAATATGAAGTCATTTATATTCTGCATAGTAAGGAAGGGTTTGCTATGAAAAGCATCTCTTAGGCCTCGTACACACGATCGGACATATCCGATGAAAACGGTCCGCGGACCATTTCCATCGGATATGTCAGATCTGGAGTTTGATCCGATGGCGTGTACACACCATCGGATCAAATTCCCCGCCGGCGGACGGCGCGGTGACGTGTCGGTGACGCGGCGGTGACGTTGACGCCGCCACGTCACCGCTACGTCACGCACCAGGAAGTAAACACTTCCGCGCGCATGCGTCGGATCCATTCACAGGATACGACGCATGTGTGGGAGGATATGTCCGCTGGTTTACCGTACTAACCAGCGGACATATCCGACGGACAGGTTTGTAGCGGACAAATTTCAAAGCATGCTTTGAAATTTGTCCGATGGACAAATCTGTCCGCTAGCCCATACACACGATCGGAGATGTCTGCTGAAACGGTCCATCGGATGGCACAGTGGCGACAATTGATGGCATGGCACAGTGGCGACAACTGATGGGCACAGTGGCAACAATTCATGGCACAGTGGCTGCGTTTGATGGCATATCACAGTGGTGACAATTTTATGGCACAGTGGCGACAATTTAATGGCACAGTGGCTGCATTTGATGGGCACAGTGTCTGTGTTTGATGGGCACAGTGGCGGCAATTGATGGTCACAGTGGCTGCGTTTGGCATGGCACAGTGGCGACAATTGATGGGCACAGTGGCAACAATTGATGGCATGGCACAGTAGTGACAATTGATGGCATGGCACAGTAGTGACAATTGATGGCATGCTACAGTGGCGACAATTGATGGGCACAGTGGCGACAATTTTATGGCACAGTGGCGACAATTTTATGGCACAGTGGCTGCATTTGATGGGAACAGTGTCTGTGTTTGATGGGCGCAGTTGATGGTCACAGTGGCTGCGTTTGGCATGGCACAGTGGCGACAATTGATGGGCACAGTGGCAAAATTTGATGTTATGGCACAGTAGTGACAACTGATGGCATGGCACAGTAGTGACAATTGATGGCATGGCACAGTGGCGACAATTGATGGGCACAGTGGCGACAATTTTATGGCACAGTGGCTGCGTTTGATGGGCACAGTGGCAACAATTGATGGCATGGCACAGTGGCGACAATTGATGGGCACAGTGGCGACAATTTTATTGCACAGTGGCTGCGTTTGATGGGCACAGTGGCAACAATTGATGGCATGGCACAGTGGCGACAATTGATGGCATGGCAGTGGCTGCGTTTTGGCATGGCAGAGTGGCGACAATTTTATGGCACAGTGGCTGTGTTTGATGGGCACAGTGGCAGCAATTGATGGGGTTTTTTTTCTGTTTGTTTCTGCCCCCCAAAAATGTTGAGCACCAGCCGCCACTGGGTGGGAGTGTTTGGTGACACAACCCATTGGGGACCAGAAAGAGGGACTTGGTTGTCAAAACTGGGAGAAAGATGATGTATTAATGAAAAGTTTCCTTTGTGTTAGATCCTCCCAATATGAAGTCATTTATATTCAGCATAGGAAGGAAGGGTTTACTATGAAAAGCAACTCTGATAGTCTCGCCATTCAGGCACTTCGGAAAATACACTGTATATGTTTACTCAAAGAAAAATGAAAAGCATCCGGGAGGCCAGGTGATATCCACATCAACAATTCAACATCAACAGCCCCCCGGAGAATGGAGAGGCCAGTGGGCGACTCAGTTTACCAAACTCTACTGTAGCTGTAATTGATATCACCTGCGGGTGGACCAATCCTTTAATTCCTTGATTACGGAATCCGCTTGTGCAGGAAAACAAAGCTGAAATATTTAGAGGTAGTGTTATTATCAACGCAGGAAAGGCGTTAGTAGCGACGTGTTTTTGATCACATTAAGCAGTTTTTCTAACAGCGTGGATAATCACATTGATCCTCGGTAAATGTCTGCTTAATTTTTCACGAGGTGTCGATTTCTCCGCAATCAATAATTCTCTGGCCCGTCCCGGTTCCTCCAAACAAATTGTGTCTGCCGCAGAAACTTGATTCTTATGCTCAATTACGTTCATCAAACATTTGCAGACACGCCAAGTGTTGGCGAGGGGGGCTGGCGCATCCCGTTTTTGTTTGAGCAGTGTCAGGCGCCGGCCTCCCAATTTCAAGGTGACACCGAGGAATCTGATCGTTCTTCACTTCCTAAACGGCAGGGGAAAAAAAACAACAACCGGTGTTTGTGGCCTGGATTCACAAAGCACTTACGCCGACGTAACTTGAAATTTGCGCCGGAAAGTGCAAATGTGCGCCGGCGTATCTGTGCGCCGTACCCACAAACCAACATACGTCTAAAAACTGGCCAGTCTACCCGGACGTATCTTGCTTACGCCGCGTGGCGTGGGCGTAAATATGGTTTGGATGCATGTTGCTTCTTCCATTGATTAGGCATTCAAATATGCAAATGAGGGAAATACGGCGATTCACGAACGTACGTGCGCCGACGCAGGCTATGCGTGTTTGCGTAAGTTGTACGTCCGGCGTAAAGTTATTTCCCATAGATGAGGCGCAACCCAGCAATAGACATGTAAAGGTCTGCACCAGAGAACACAGGCCGGCGTATTGGGCGTACGTTACGTTCACGGCGTACGTAGTGATCCGACGTAGCTTAGGCAGTTGTGACGGCGTAGTTGTGAGCATGCGCATAACGGTGCTGTTTCATGCATTCACGTCACGGCAACATCACGGCGCATGCACAGTTCGTGATACGCTGGGAGTAAAACACTGCACCATGCTCGGACTTTCATTTGCATGGGGTCACTCCCACTTCCACCTACTTCCACTTACCCCAGCCTACGCCATCGAATTCTACGCTACGCTGGTGCAGAGTTGGGAGCAAAAGCTTGCTGAATTCAGTGCTTGCCTCTCCGCGCTGCGTCGGCGTAGCGTATGTTGTTTGAGTTACGGCGGCGTAATGTGCGCCCACTCTTTGTGAATCCGGGCCTTTGTCTTTGTCTCCGGGTGTTTTATTTTATTGCCAGCTAAGTACAAAGCTTTAACAAAAATTGAACACAAACATACAACTTTAAAAAGTTCAAAGTTCACCAATGTCGCTTACTGAATACCTTGGACTGTCTTCTTTCCAAAAATGGGTCGTTTGGGGGGGGGGGGGGGGGGTTATTTTCACTGTCCTGGCATTCTAGGGCCTTAAGAAATGAGATCGGCTTTCAGTACATCAGGACTGATCAATTTTCATATATGGAAATTGGAAATCTTGCGCCAAATTAAATTAATAAAGTACAATCATATGATCCATCAAACAATTTTCATATATGTAAACAATAGTTTGTACACTCTATAACTCTATAACAAACTAATTGTATGCACTGATTTGGGTCATTTTTATCAAAGAAATATAGTAGTATTAACCACTTCCATACCGGGCACTTACGCACCTTCCTGCCCAGACCAATTTATAGCTTTCAGCGCTGTTGCACTTTGAACGACAATTGCGCAGTCATGCTGCACTGTACCCAAACTCATTTTTTATCATTTTGTACCCACAAATAGAGCTTTCTTTTGGTGGTATTTGATCACCTCTGGGATTTTTATTTTCTGCAAAAAAAATAAAAAAATTACTGAAAATTTAGAAAAAAAATACATTTTTTTTTGTTTCTGTTATAAAACATTGTAAATAAGTACGTTTTCTCCTTCACTGATGGGCACTGATGGTATTGCACTGACGGGCACTGATAAGGTGGCACTGATTTAGTGGCATTGATGGGCACGATTGATGGGCACTAATATGTGGCACTGATAGGCAGCACGGATGGGCACTGATAGGCGGCACAAATGGGCACGGAAAGGCAGCACGAATGGGCACGGATAAGCGGCACGGATAGGTGGCACATATGGGCACGGATAGGCGGCATGGATGGGCACAGATAGGCGGAATGGATGGGCACAGATGGACGGCACGAATGGGCATAGATGGGCACGTATAGGTGGCACTAACGTATGTGTTGTACAAATGGATGCCAATCAGTGCCAAACAATGCCTGCCAATGCCAATTTCTATCATTGTCATCCCTGGTGGTCTAGTGGCATCCCTGGTGGTCCAGTGTGGGCATCCTGGGGGGGGGGGGCTGTGCTGATAACCGATCAGCACAAACCCCCCTGTCAGAGGAGCAGCCGATTGTCTCTTCTCTACTCGTGTCTGAAGCCCCGTACACACGGCCGAGGTTCTCGGCAGAAACCAGCGAGAACCTCGCTGGGAGCCGCATTCTGCCGAGAACCTCAGCCGTGTGTACGCTCTCGGCGAGCCCCGCCCGTCGGGAAACCCGTCGAGCAAATAGAGAGCAGGTTCTCTATTTGCTCGACGGCCCGTCAGGATGAATGGCTGGTTGCCTTTCCCGACGGACGGGTCGCCGATTCTGACGGCCGGCAGAGAACCTCGACGGGCGGAACGATGTGTTCCGCCTGTCGAGGTTCTCTGCCGTGTGTACGGGGCCTGACAGAGGCGAGTAAGGAAAAACCAATTACCGGCTTTTCCTGTTTACATCGTGATCAGCCGTGATTGGACACGGCTGATCACGTGGTAAAGACTCTCCGTACTCCGGACTGACACCCTGCAACAACGATCGCCGCGATGCATGCCCCCGGGGGCGCGCAGCGGCTTAATATCCCGAGGACGTCATATGACGTCCACTCAGGATATTGAAACCACTTTGCTGACTTTTTGCATAAGGCGGGAGGCAAGTGGTTAATTTTGGCCTAAATTTATGAAGCAAAATTTGCTAAATTTTATGACAGAAGCCAAGAAAAAAAATTTTTTTTGTTCAAAATGTATGGTATTTTTTTTGTTTAGTTAGCAAAAAAATAAATAAATAAAAAACAGTGGTGATGAAATACCACCAAAGAAAGCTCTGTGTCAAAAAAATTATAAAAAAATTCACAGTGGTGGTGCGTCTATAGAGGGCGCAGGAGAGCAGCCCCCTCTTTCCCACACCGCTCTATCACCAATAGATTCATGCATTGCATTGCCGCCGCCTATTTAGAGGTCTGGCTCCTTGTCGGGCCCCGGGCATCTGAATTACAGCAGCGGATGTTTTTGGAAGCGCCTGATTAGAGCCAAATTTGTAAACTGCGGGTGCAATGCTGCGAGTTCGCTGTTCACTCAGTGTTGTGTTAGAGAAGCAAATAAATCGCTTCCCCAACACTGACCCGCCTCTCAGCCAATCAGGTGCACTGGGTCTGGTTACCTGTCACCTGATTGGCTGAAGCGACCTATCAGGCATCCAATCATAGCAGAAGAGGACGGGAGAAAACATTGAGGACTCAGAGGGAGCGTGGAGGACAGCACCGTGACCCGAGACAGGTAAGTGACGGGGGGGGGGGGGGGTGGGGTGCACACTGGCAGCATTTGATGGAGCACACTGGCAGCAATTGATGGGGCACACTGGTGGCAATTGATGGGGCACATTGGCGGTAATTGATGGGGCACGCTGGCAGCAATTGAGTGGCACGCTGGCGTTAATTGATGGGGCACACTGGCAGCAATTGATGGGCACACACTGGCAGCAATTGAAGGGGGCACACTGGCAGTAATTGATAGAGCACACTGGCAGCAATTGATGGGGTGCACTGAAAGCAATTGATGGGGGCACACTGGCAGTAATTGATGGGGAAAACTGGCAGCAATTGATGGGGCACACACTGGTAGTAATTGATGTGGCACACTGGAAGCAATAAATGGGCACATTTAGGGCCAGATTCACGTATTCCAGAGCATCTTTGCTCTGGAGTAACGCTTCTGATTTGCGTTGCGCTGCCGAATTTTTAGGAGCAAGTGCTGTCATTCACGAAGCACTTGCTCCTAAAGTTGCGGCAGCGCATCGCAAATGAGCCGGCGGAATTCAAATGTCGCGGGTACGGGGCGTGTAGTATGCTAACTACGCGCGATCCCGCCGCCGACGTACTGCGCATGCGTCGAGTGTCAAAACATCCCCGTGCGCATGCTCCAAAATCTGTGAATGAACGTCAATGACGTCACATTCCCATTCATGACCGTTTTACGCAAGCGACGTTTTTTTTTTTTTTCCCGACGCGATGACGACGCCTATACCTAACATAGGATACTCCAGCCCCATGTAGGTATATCTATGCGCCGCGTATCCCGTCCGGAAACGTCGTAACGTCACTGCGTCGCGCCGGATTTCGATCGTGAATTGCCGATTTCCGCTCATTAACATATTTTTTGAGCGTAAATCGGCGGGAACGCCCCCGGCGCCATTTTTAAGTTGAAGTAACGATGCGATGGCGAAACTCAGTTACGCTGCTCGCATCGGAACTTCAACCCGGCGTTTCTTGTTTTCTGGTTACAGAAAACAGAAACGCCGGCTCAAAGCCACTGTTACGCTGGCGGATCACTCGATCCGCCAGCGTAACCTTTCATGAATCTGGCCCTTAGTGTCAAGAGCAAAAAAGCCAAACTGCGCCCCCCCCTTTCAAAACGTATGAGCATTTGTGTCAGCATCAATCCTCTCCCTCCCCTCCAATAAAAATAACTAATCCCTAGGAGCACAAATCTGCCCGCCCCCCACCCCCTTTGCTAACACAAATCCCCCCTCCAAATCACCCCTTCTAGCAAAATACCCCAAATCCACACTGTGCCCAGGCAGCTCCTTCTCCTGCCCACCCCTGCTTCCAGGACCCATCCTTAACATTCTGTACTAATATACTGTCAGGCCCGGAATGGCCATAGGGCACACCGGGCTCATCTCCCCCAGTGCACTCTCAGCTGTGAGTCGGAGCCGCACTCGAGTGACAGTGACAATTGTCGGCACATCTGGGGGCTGGGACCTGCAACAATCCCATTCTCTCTTGCACTGTGGCCGCGGCTCTCATGATCTGACCAGTCTCGGCTGTTTCACACAGCCGAGCAGGGTGAAGCCGCCTCCCCTACCTCCTTTATGTCTACACAGGGGGAGGGGACCCGACATGCAGTCCCGCACTGATCTGAGGTACATTATGGGTCTGGAGGAGGAATCTGTATCGTAGGGGGTTTCTGTATTGTAGGGGGGTTCTGTATTGTAGGGGGGGTCTGAAACGTAGGGGGTTCTGTATTGTAGGGGGGTCTGAAATGTAGGGGGAGTTCTGTATTGTAGGGGGGTCTGAAATGTAGGGAGTTCTGTATTGTAGGGGGGTCTGAAATGTAGGGGGGTCTATACTGTAGGGGGGTCTGTATTGTAGGGGGTCTGTACTGTAGGGAGGGGGTCTGTACTGTAGGGGGGTCTGTAATGTAGGGGTTCTGTATTGTAGGGAGGTTTGTATTGTAAGGGGGTCTGTATTGTAGGGTGGATCACTTGGCTCGCACGTTGATGAAGAATTAGTGTAGGAGGGGGTCAGTATTGTAGAGGGGAGTCTGTATTGTAGAGGGGGGTCTGTATTGTAGAGGGGGGTCTGTAATGTAGGGGGGATCTGTATTGTAGAGGGGGGTCTGTATTGTAGAGGGGGTCTGTACTGTAGGGAGGGGGTCTGTATTGTAGAGGGGGCTGTACTGTAGAGGGGGTCTATAATGTAGGGGGGTCTGTACTGTAGGGAGGGGGGTCTGTATTGTAGAGGGGGGCTGTAATGTAGGGAGGATCTGTAATGTAAGGGGGGCTGTAATGTAGAGGGGGTCTGTACTGTAGGGAGTGGGTCTGTAATGTAGAGGGGGTCTGTAATGTAGGGGGGTCTGTACTGTAGGGAGGGGGTCTGTAATGTAGGGGGGTCTGTACTGTAGGGAGGGGGTTCTGTACTGTACGGGGGTCTGTATTGTAGGGGGGTCTGTAATGTAGGGGGGTTTGTACTAAAAGGGGATCTGTACTTACTGTAGGGAGGTCTGTGTAACATGCAGGTGGTTCAGAACTGTTAGGGGGGTGTCTGTGTAACAAACTGTGGGGGGCTGTGTAATGTAAAGGGGTCCAGAGGTACAAGTTGCTTGAACCCCACATCCCATCATTAACCGCCACAGCGAAGCGCCGCCACGCCCCCAGGCCTATTTTTTGTCCCAGTCCGGCCCTGTGTATATATATATTTATATACCGTTTATTTTCATTTCTTTATGCCGAAAATGTTTCTCTCCCATCTCTCTCCCTCGTGTTTGTGTGGACACTTACCTTTCCGCGCCTCTATCTTTTTCTATAAATTTTGCTCTGCAATCTAACAAGGAGCCAATTAGTCGGAGACAGTTTGTTAAATGTTTAATCTATTCTTGTCGCCGCTTTATTTCATCAGAAAACTCAGTGACCCAGAGAAGCAGAAAATTATTTGGTTTATTCATAATAATAAAAGCCGGTTATGCATTCCGAGATCAAGCGGAGCCTGGGGCAACCATGCAAATGAGGGGAGGCAACACATTAGCGCAATACTTAGAATTCCATGAAATCGTTATTACGTGCTAGAGGTTTTTCTTCCCCAACACAGAGAAATCTGAGCAAATACATGTTATGAGATCGTAAAGGGGGGGGGGGGGGGGGGGGCTACCAATCATAAAACCTGAGCAAATGCAATAAAGTTAATGAAGAAATGGCTGACGAGAATTAACCAATTCCGCCATGCAAATAATTGTAGCAGCTAGAGAGAAAAGAGAACCTGTATGTTCCCAAGCATGGAGATTGGAAGGAAGAGAATTCCAACATTTGTTGAAAAATGTAATTCAAATTCTATTTATCTTTCTCACAAAAGTAAGTACACCCCTCACATTTTTGTAACTATTTTCTTCTATATTTTCATGTGACAATACTGAAGAAATTACATTTTGCTACAATGTTGTGTAGTGAGTGTACAGCTTGTATAACAGTGTAAATTTGCTCTCCCCTCAAAATAACTCAACACACAGCCATTAATGTCCAAACCGCTGGCAACAAAAGTAAGTACTCCCCTAAGTGAAAATGTCCAAATTGGGCCCAAAGTCTCAATATTTTGTGTGGCCACCATTATTTTCCTGCACTGCCTTAACTCTTTTGGGCATGGAGGTCAGCAGAGCTTCACAGGTTGCCACTGGAGTCCTCTTCCCCCTCCTCCATGACGACATCACAGAGATGGTGGATGTTGGAGACCTTGCGCACCTTCTGTTTGAGGAAGTCCCACAGGTGATCAATAGGGTTTAGGTCTGGAGACATGCTTGGCCAGTCCATCACCTTTACCCTCAGCTTCTTTAGAAAGGCAGTGGAGGTCTTGGAGGTGTGCTGCACAGAGGAGATTTTTTTTGCCTTCAAGCGTATAATTCATGAATGTAAAAAACCTTGAGCCTTTAGAACCACTTTAAATTTTTCTCAATATCCTATTATCTTTCAGCAAATGAAGATCTCAGTGGCATCCTCTATCTCCTTACCTCCTGTTAAAAAAAGGTCCCTTGCTTACACAGCTCAATAGCTCAAGCTAAGATTTACCTACACTGGTGTATAATTTAAATCAGTGACTTCCCCACCTCTCTCTCTATGAATCCATTTGTGGTTTTTATTAGAGACAATCTGCCTTAAAAAAATGAAGATCACTGCTGCTTTGATCTATTTTTAGATAACTATGGCATAAGTCACGAGAACAGGAATAAGATTGCAAAAATATATGAAGCAGGCGAAAATAGCAATATAAAAATGATTGATCTATTTAAAGATAATATTACAAAACCAACTTTTGCTGCAAAGTTTGCCTTCAATTCAGAGATTTACCACAGTAAAAAAAAATGCATCAATTGTGCACAAAACAGAAAAAAGGTTCCCATACAAAGTTCTTATTAAAGTAGACCATGATGAATCCACAAGTCGATGCCCCAAATAATACCAGCAAAATCACACAGTGCCAGTGAAAGTTCATGCTATAACCCAGTGGTCTCCAAACTGTGGCCCGAGGGCCAGATGCGGCCCTTTGCGTGCCTTTATCTGGCCCATCCCTCCCACTGATACGAGACACTATTCTGCCATCTGACACTGACAATGGAGCACCATTTCTCCCACTGACACCACTAATGGAGCACTAATCCTCCCTATGATACCAGCAATGGAAACTATTCTTCCCCCTAATACCAAATGTTTACTAACAATGATGCCAGGAAAATTTCTACTCCCGCTGGCCAAAGTCCGGCCCTCCAAGAGTCTGAAGGACAATAAACCGGCCCTTTGTTTAGAATGTTTGGAGACCCCTGCTATAACCCATGAATTAATCCATCCTGTGAGCACACACCATCACAGTGTTATAAATATATGTTTGCCAGAGATGCACGGCCCCCAATATCTGAGTGGTCAAACACAGTATATACTCTATGCTCTATTGATGTCACCAGAAACTCCACCGTCTTGTACTTGTATTGGTATCCCCTGATAAGCTCAACATATAAATAAGGAAGAACACAAGCACAGTGTCAGGTCACCTGTGGCAATGCACAAATCAATGTATTGTATTCAGTGGCGGTGCAGGAGAGAGAGGGGGCAGCGCTCCTGCTCCCTCAATGGACGCACCGCCACTGCCTCCAATACACCACAGCATCCCTTGCCTTTACATACATTCAGTTCTGGAGGTTGCTGGAACTGCATTCCCCCACGTTCCCACTGAAAAAAAGCCCTGTATATATATATACTGTATATATATTAAATAATTAGTTGCACCACATGTTACACCCCACAGTGAATTATTTCAGCCTGGCCCCATTGTTTCTGTCTTGATTTGACCTCATGCAAACTGAATAAAAGAGAGCCGGAAGTGATCAACCATGACATTTAATATTGATAGAATTACTGAACAATCGGATTGAAACTAATGATTTAAACCAGGGTCTCCAAACTTTTCAGTCGAATGGCCTTTTTATTGTCTTTCAGACTTTAGAAGGGCCAGACTGTGGCCAGCGGGGGCAGAAAATGTCCTGGGCTTGGCATCAGTGATAATAAATATGGCGTTAGGGTTTGTGGTCAGTAGGAGGAGGAGTAGTACCCCTATTAGTAGGAGGAATAGTATCCCATAATTGGTATCAGTGGAAGATATAGTGCCTCCTTGTTGGTGTCAGTGGAAACAATGGTACCTCATATCAGTGAAAGGGATAGTGCAGAGGGCCGGATAAAGGATAGCAAAGGGCCACATCTGGCCCTCGGGCCGCAGTTTGGAGACCCCTGATTTAAACTAATAAATTATGAACTAAATAAATGAATTAAATTCACCTCTCTGTATTTACCTAACATCGGTTTTCTAGGATCTAAATCTCTTCACATTTCAGAGACTAATGCCCCGTACACACGATCACTTTTTGTTATGAAAAAAAATGTCATTTTTCTTCATGAAAAAAAATGACATTTTTCAAACTTCATTTTTAAAAATGACGTTGCGTACACACCATCATTTTTGGAAAATGATGAACAAAGTGATGGCACTCTAAAGGGGAAGTTCTATTTGCCTTGAGGCTGCTTTTAGCTGGTTACTTGTTAGTAAAAGACGATTCTTGCTTTTTTGTCTGTTACAGCGTGATGAATGTGCTTACTCCATTATGAATGGTAGTTTTACCTCCCGTCTCCTAACTTGCTTCTGGGCATGTGCGGGTTTAAAACGTCATTTTTTACGTAGTTTTGCCCACACACCATCATTTTTTATGACACAAAAAATGACATTTTGAAAAATGACATAAAAAATTCGAGCATGTTGGAATTTTTTTTTGGTCATTTTTCAGAAGACATAAAATGACATTTTGGCCACACACGATCATTTTAAATGACATTTTTAAAAATGTCATTTTTTTTCATCACAAAAAGTGATGGTGTGTACGCGGCATAAGTCATTTTACACCGTGTTACAAATTGAATTGTTTCCATTTTTGTTTTTCTGTATGTTTTTTTTCAGCATTTTACTTGTAAAGTTTTTATTTTATTTTTATCTTTTGCTTTACTCCCGAGACTGAGCTTGCAGCCAAATGAGTCTTATAAATAAACATGCTTTCTTATTAGAGGATTGAGCGAAGTTGAAAATGTGTTTTAGCAATCGTGGAGCTTACAGCTATTTGTGTTGTGCAGGTAGCAGAAGGTCAAGGATGCCGTTCTTACTATTTTGTTACATTTTTAATAGTCTGCAGACAGTGGTTTGGGAAGCCGTCGTCGCCTGTCTTCTTCTCCCCGGCTGTCTTTGTGGTTTCGTTAATTTGCTTCGTCATTAGCGGGTTTTGTTTTTACCATAGGATGGCATCTGATATTCAATGCTTCCTTCCTGTAATAGGACCAACATGACCCATGTTTATAAATGTTGATCCCCCCTGGTCGGCAAGCATTACTACATTTTCATAATATTTTAATTATGTTGCAGTTGTATTGGGTTCTTTGAGCATACCAGGCAAAGCAGATCAACAAGTGTGTAGAGACTAGGGTGACTATGTGTCCCGGTTTGCCCGGGAAAATCTCACATTTTGCAGGTCTGTCCCGGGCACCTTAATTCCAGGACAATACAGTGTCCCGGAATGAAAATGAGACAGCCACCCCCTGGGCCACTCTGATGCCCCCAGAAAAGGCCGCCACATCACCGCTTTACTCACTGACAGTACTTGTCCTGGCCGGGAATGCCTGGAGGAGCACATTCCCCACCCCCTGTTTGTGATTGGAGAAATCATAAATCCCGCCTCTTTTGTCCAATCACTGTGCTGTGATTCGTTACAGCACAAGCTGATTTTTGAGAAGGGGGGTGTCCCTGAATTGTAGTTTGGAAGTGTGGTCACCCTAGTAGAGACTCGGCTCTGCTTATCAGAGCAAATGTACAAAAAAAACGATCATTCGATTAATTTGCTCATGCCAGCCAAGACACATTGGGGCTGATTTACCAAGCCTGTGCGCCAAGACTCATGGTGCACAAGCAGGAGTAAACCTGTTTTTGACATTTACCAAAGAAACACGCTGCTAGTGCAGCGTGTTTCCTCATTTACTAAAGTGCCTAATGCGCCCAGAAGAGGGCGCACAGCACGCCAGTACAGAGCTGGCGTGCGGCATTTAGTTATGTAAACATCGGGGATTCGGGCGGGAGTTTATGAGGGGAGGGAGGGGGGTGATGCAGGGGAAGTGTGGTGACATGTGTTTCAACTTGTGTGGCGGGCCGATTTGAAAGGGAAAGTGACTTTTGGGACCCGATCCCCGGGCGCTTGCAAAGTACGCTAGAACCTCGGAAGGTTCACTTGCATACTGGGCATGCGCAGAGGGAAAAATCGGAGCTCACCGCGCGCCTCTTCAGAACGCCGGGAAATCCTTGGTAAATACCAGGCGGCGTAGCAGTGTTTGCACTGCCTGGAGCGGCGTACGGCAAGCTCCGAGCTGTTCTCGGGCTGCGCTGACACTGAAGGGGAACTCCGCGCCAAATTTCAAATGTGAAACCGGCGCGGCTTCCCCCCCAGGGGTACAATAGGCTCTCCGGCTTGGTCCGGAACGTGAGGGGTTAACCCACGCCAAAATCGGCGTGGGGTTCCCCCCCAGATCCGTACCAAGCCCTCATCCCAGGCATGCAGTCTGGCCGGACAGGAATGGGGGTGGGGACGAGCGAGCGGCCCCCCCCCTCCTGAGCCGTACCAGACCACATGCCCTCGACATGGGGGAGTGTGTGCTTTGGGGGAGGGGGGCGCTGCCCCCCCACCCCAAAGCACTCTTGTCCCCATGTCGATCGGGACAAGAGCCTCTTCCCGACAACCCTAGCCATTGGTTGTCGGGGTATGCGGGCGGGAGCCAATCAGAATCTGGGAGCCCCGTTTAATAAGGTGGCCCCCAGATTTCGGGCCCCCACCCTATGTGAATGAGTATGGGGTACATCGTACCCCTACCCATTCACCTGGTGAACGTTTTCACTTTTGAGGGTCTTCCGCCGCCCCCTTCAAATTCTTCTGCCTGGACGGGGGTCGTACATCCCATCCAGGACTTGGACGTGGCGGGCTTCTCGTCGCTGTCTTCTGCCGCTGCCCCCTTCACCACGAAGCTCCGTGCTTGTTTGATGAGGGCAGCGGGCTTCCGTCGTCTTCTCCGGGGCGAGGGTCGTACATCCCACCCCGGATTTCGTCGCCGGCTTCTGCCTGGCTCCTACTAGGGGCCAGGGCTTCTTTCGCCGTCTTCCGCCGGAGGGCGCCACTCTCCGGGCTTCTCGACGTTGTCTTCCGCCGCGGGGGCCAGGCCTTCTTCTTTGCCGCCCCCCTCGATTTTTTCGGCCTGGACGGGGGTCGCACATCCCATCCAGGACTTGGACGTGGCGGGCTTCTCGTCGCCGTCTTCTGCCGCTGCCCCCTTCACCACGAAGCTCCGTGCTTGTTTGATGAGGGCAGCGGGCTTCCGTCGTCTTCTCCGGGGCGAGGGTCGTACATCCCACCCCGGATTTCGTCGCCGTCTTCTGCCGCTGCCCCCTTCACCACGAAGCTCCGTGCTTGTTTGATGAGGGCAGCGGGCTTCCGTCGCAGTCTTCCGCCGCGGGGTGACACTCGCGGGCTTCTTCTTCCATTCGATGTTGACACGGCGAGGTCCGGCGCTGAAATGCCTTCTGAGCGGCGGGCAAGGACTTATATTGGCATTGGGCGTGGGCGTGGTTATGCCAACATGTGACCTTAACCCATGTGACAGTGATGTGACGTGACATCACTGTCACATGGGTTGAGGTCACATGTTGGCATAACCACGCCCACGCCCAATGCCAATATAAGTCCTTGCCCGCCGCTCAGAAGGCATTTCAGCGCCGGACCTCGCCGTGTCAACATCGAATGGAAGAAGAAGCCCGCGAGTGTCACCCCGCGGCGGAAGACTGCGACGGAAGCCCGCTGCCCTCATCAAACAAGCACGGAGCTTCGTGGTGAAGGGGGCAGCGGCAGAAGACGGCGACGAAATCCGGGGTGGGATGTACGACCCTCGCCCCGGAGAAGACGACGGAAGCCCGCTGCCCTCATCAAACAAGCACGGAGCTTCGTGGTGAAGGGGGCAGCGGCAGAAGAGAGCGACGAGAAGCCCGCCACGTCCAAGTCCTGGATGGGATGTGCGACCCCCGTCCAGGCCGAAAAAATCGAAGGGGGCGGCAAAGAAGAAGGCCTGGCCCCCGCGGCGGAAGACAACGTCGAGAAGCCCGGAGAGTGGCGCCCTCCGGCGGAAGACGGCGAAAGAAGCCCTGGGAGGAGCCCGAGGTGGGGCGACACCCCCGTTGTTCTCCGCTGTGTTCGGCCGGCCCCCCCCGGATGTAAAAGAGCTTCATTTTGGGGTGGGGGCACAGTCGAGCATGGCGGAGAGCATGGGTGGGTGTTTCCCCCCCCCGGCAGAAGACGGCTAGAAGACCGAGGAGTGGCGACGCCCCCGTTGTTCTCCGCCATTTCCGCCGGCCCCCCCCGGATGTAAAAGAGCTTTGTTTGGGGTAGGGGGCCTGGCCGAACATGGCGGAGAGCATCGGTGGGTGTCTCTCTCCCCGGCGGAAGGCGGCGGCGAAGACCGGGGGGGGGGTAGGTGTACCCCCCCGGCGGAAGGCGAAGACCGAGGAGGGGTTTCGCCCCCCGTTGTTCTCCGCCATTTCCGCCGGCCCCCCCCGGATGTAAAAGAGCTTTGTTTGGGGTAGGGGGCCTGGCCGAACATGGCCGAGAGCATCGGTGGGTGTCCCCCCCCGGCGGAAGGCGGCGGCGAAGACCGGTGCGGGGCTGGAGCCCCCCCGGCAGAAAACGTCTGGAAGACCGAGGGGCTCCGCCCCCGTTGTTCTCTGCTTCTTTCGGCCGCCCCCCCCCGGATGTGAAAGAGCTAATTTTGGGGTGGGGGCCTGGCTGGACATGGCGGAGATCATCGGTGGGTGTCCCCCCCCGGCAGAAGACGGCGAAGCCCGGGGCCCAATGGGCTGGTGGTGGGGGGTCCCGGCAGAAGACCCCCGGAGCTGACTAATAAATTATTTTTTTCTGTGTTTTTTTTTTGTGTTTACACTTTTCCACCCGGTGAATGGGTAGGGGTACGATGTACCCCATACTCATTCACATAGGGTGGGGGGCCAGAATCTGGGGGCCCCCTTAATATAGGGGGCTCTCAGATTCTGATAAGCCCCCCGCCCGCATACCCCGACAACCAACGGCCAGGGTTGTCGGGAAGAGGCTCTTGTCCCTTTCGACATGGGGACAAGAGTGCTTTGGGGTGGGGGGGCAGTGCCCCCCTCCCCCACAGCACACACTCCCCCATGTCGAGGGCATGTGGTCTGGTACGGCTCAGGAGGGGGGGGGGCGCTCGCTCGTCCCCACCCCCATTCCTGTCCGGCCAGACTGCGTGCCTGGGAGAAGGGTTTGGTCTGGATCTGAGGGGGAACCCCACGCCGTTTTTTGGCGTGGGTTTAACCCCTTATGTTCCAGATCAAATCTAAGAGCCTGTTGTGCACCTGAAGGGGGACCCCCACGCCGTTTTTTTTTGGTAATTTGGGGTGGAGTTCCCCTTTATCCCGGTCCTGTCAGGGGGGGGGGGAATGCCTGCTCGTCTGTCCCTACAATGTATGAACAGCGATCTGTCATTTCCCCTACACAGTCCCACCCCCTTTACAGTTAGAACACACCCAGGTAACATATTCAACCCCTTCCGCGCCCCTAGTGTTAACCCCTTCCCTGCCAGTGTCATTTTTATAGTAAGCAATGCATTGATATACCATTGCTCGCTACAAAAATGCCAAATCTCACAAAAATGTGTCCGCCACAATGTCGCATTAGACAGAAAAAACAAATGATAGCCACCATTACTAGTAAAACAAAAAATTATTCAAAAAAAACCCATAAGACCAACCCCTACTTAGAACTTTTGCCCAAACCAATCAAACGCTTATTGTGATTTTTTGCAACCAAAAAGATGTCCAAGAATACTTATCGGCCTAAACTGAGGGCAAACATTTTTTGAATATATTTTGGGGGAGATTTATTATAGCAAACCGTAAAAAAGATGTTTTTTTAGTTACCAAATTGTCGCTATAGTTTTGGGTCAAGCAAAAATAAGAAAAAACGCAGAGGTGATCAAATACCACCAACAAAAAAAAAAATTGAATTTTTAGGGGGGGGGGGGGGGGGAGGATGAGGACGCCCAATTTTTTTGGGGGCCACGTCGCACAACCACGCAATTGTCAGTCAAAATGACGCAGTGTTGAAATGCAAAAAATGGCCCCGTCAGTGACCAGTAATATGCTCTGGGGCTCAAGTGGTTACAAATTAAGAATACACTAAAGTTAGCCCAATTTATGGCCATAATGTGAAAGATGATGTTACACCGAGTAAATAGATACCCAACATGTTACACTTTAATATTGCACACACTCATGGAATGGCGCCAAACTTCAGTACTTGAAAATACCCATAGGCAACGCTTTTTTATGTGTTTCAGGTTACCAGTTTAGATTTACAGAGGAGGTCTAGTGCTAAAAGTATTGCTCTCGCTCTAACGTACGCTATGATACCTCACATGTGGGGTTTGAACGGGGGTTCAATATGTGGGCGGGGCTTACACATTTAAGGCCCGCCCCCATATATGGAAACATTCTTCAAACCACACATGTGAGGTATCATAGCGTGCGTAACAGCAAGAGGAATATTTATAGCACTAGACCTCATCTGTAAATCTAAACTGGTAACCGGAAACAATAAAAATGCTGCTTGTTCGCTTCTGACTGCGAGCTACTAGGGACAGGGGCGTTTAAATTATTACTATTTAGGTTTGTTACGTAAAAATTCTATAAGACCTCCCGTTCAGCTTGTAAAGCATCACTTCAGGGGGACCAAAAAAAAATTTAACACCTCTAATGCTTTCATCCGCCATTGCAGATTTGATTCTGGTACTGCATTTCGAGTGAACTGGGCATGCTCGAACAGTTAGAAAAAGAAGTTGGAAGTTTCATCCTGAAAATGACTTGCATCTTTCTGAGCATGCTCAGAAAGCTCTTTTTTTGGCTTAGTAATTTAAGGACATCCTTAACAGGTGTAAGCAGTTCCAAGTGCACACAAACTAGAGGCTGACATTTCTTCATGTGTTTCCAATTGGTTCATTAGCACACATGTTATAAAAAGCGTGGATACTGCACGTGTCAGCTGCCCCTCAGAGGGGGCAGATTTGCTGGCTGGAAGGAATGGCGGAGTGAAACAGAGATGTTTTGGAGCAAGTTTTGTATTTTTTGATGTTTTCTCTGCTACATAATTTTGCTAAATGTTTCTCAAGATGTTAATGACTAATGTTTTAATCCTGTGGGTCTATCCTGTTATTTCAAAAGCATGATTTATTTTCCAATGACTGTGAAATAAACGTTGGTCTTTTTTGTTTTTAGGTGTTTTTATATATTTTTGGTGTGTTTATTTGTAATTTTTTGTTTTGCTTTCCTTGTTTTGTGGACCAATAAAATTTACTTTCAAATTTTGAAGTTTGTTTTGTGATTATTTTTTTCCTGCTATGGATTTCAACCGCTGCAGCTGAAATAGTTTGGGCCTAAACCATCAAGTGTGATTTGTCTCTAAGCTCTTTCCTGGTGTGTATGCATGAAATGTTTAGTCACCAGAAAAGGAAGGACAAAGCGGTAAGTATTGTTTCCTAGAACTGATGTCCAGACTGACTTTTTAAAGCACATGTGCAAGATGTAGGAAAAGCTGCAAACAGGGCCTGTTGGAGGTGGGGGGGGGGGGGGGGTGTGTGTTTTTTTTTTGGACAGGCTTGAAGTGCTGATTTACAGCGCTGTGCTTGAAACTAGCACAAGACAATCCTATTCTAATTGTGGGTTGTTTGAGGGAAGCCAATTGAGTGTTAGAACCCCTGCTAGTGTTTTTAGGTTGGGCTTTGTGTCCCTTTTCCTAAAATTGGCTTCACTTCCTGTCACACAGCTGAACAGGAAGTGAGGTTAAAACCCTACCAATGGTCTTTTCTTCGGGGCACAGGTCAATCTAACTAGTGTCACCATTAAGCAAATTGCACTGCAGTGTACACCCCAAATGATTAGTTACTTTGGGGTTTAGTAAAGGCAAAGCCGCTCTGCAGTAGAAGCGTAGGCAATGAAAATCAGAAGGGAAGCACTGATGGTTTTTACTTCCAATCCCGCCAAGTTTTGAGTTTTCTTCCTTGCTTGTCCACTTGTAGTGCAAAGTGGATTTGCCTTTAGTAAATGGACCCCAAAGTCCAAGATTCCTACTAATTTGGGGTGTACACAGCAAAATGCCATTTCCAAAATGGGAAACTATTTATATTGATCTGTGTGTCCCCAACAAAACATTACTCAGGTGTTTCCCTCACTTCCTGTTTGGCTGTGTGGCAGGAAGTGAATGAATTAAGTAGAAAGTGACAACATTTGTGAGGTGTCTTTACCCTATCAGGGGTGCAGGCATCCCCAAAACAAACATGAAAATAGTTGATTTAACATTGGGTGGTGTTTGTGGGGGTCCCTAACACACATTCATACATATTAGCAACGCTGGATCGTGGCCTATTGGCATGGTTATATTTTCTTAAGCCTCTCAATAAAATGATCTGAAATTTGGGGTTAAACTGGAACAATAATCATCACTTTTATTTTTTGGATTTCTTTCATTTTGGATAGAGTTGGTGGGGGGGGGGGGGGGGGTTAGAAGCTCTGTCAGTTTATTTTGTATTATCCCTGTCCGTTTGGGGAGATTGGCCTTCACTTCCTGCCCCATAGCCAAACAGGAAGTGATCGAAAAAGTAGGCAAATTAAGGGCCCCCCCAAGTCCCCCCCCACAGAACTTGTGTGTGTCCCCTGAAAATTCCTGGGTGGGTCATAAAAAAACAGGGTGTGGCCTTGACAGGAAGGGTGGGTCATTTTTCTATTAGGGGGGTGCCAAAATTTGGTCAGGCCTAGGGCAGCACAAAACCTAAATCTCCTACTGCACATTAGGGCTTATTTAGACAGGATCCAATTTACAGCATGTTTTTAGATTGTGGGAGGAAACCCGCACAGGGAGAACATGCAAACTCCAGGCAGATAGTGTCACGGGTGGGATTCGAACCAGCAACCCTTTTGCTGCTAGGTGAACATGCTACACACTACGCTACTGTGCTGAACGAACATGATTGCAGCTGAAAGCATGAGATGTTTTTTTTTTTACCAATTCCATGCTTTCCAGCCTGGAGGACAGATGTGGGGTCTAATTGACCCCGCCTTTCTCTATAAAGAGGACCTGTCACACACTAGTCCTATTACAAGGGATGTTTACATTCCTTGTAATAGGAAGAAAAGTGAAAAATAATACAAACAAAGGGACAAACAAGTGCAAAAAATAAAATATTAAGTAAAAAAATAAAATAACAAAGGAATTTAAATGCTCCTGTCCCTAGTAGCTCGCACTCAGAAGCGAACACGCATGCAAGTCCCACCCACATATGTAAACATCCTTCAAACCCCACATGTGAGGTATCATAGCGTGCGTTAGAGCGAGAGCAATAATGTTAGCACTAGACCTCCTCTGTAACTCAAAAGTGGTAACCTGAGAAAAAAAGTCAAGCGTTGCCTATGGAGATTTTTAATAACGAAGTTTAGCGCCATTCCATGAGTGTGCGCAATATGAAAGCGTGACAAGTTAGGTATCTATTTACTCGGTGTAACATCATCTTTTACCTTATCCCTAAAAATTGGGCTAGCTTTACTGCTTTCTTATTTTGTCATTCATGAAACAGGTTTTTTTTTGGAAAGCCAAAAAAAAAAAAAAACGTTAGAAAATTTTTGGCACAAATACTGTTGGAAATGTGTCCGAAAAAATGGCCGCCACTTTATTCCCTAGGGTGTTTGTTAATAAAATATATATAATGTTTGGGGGTCCTGAGTAAGTTTCAAGGAAGAAAATATAATTGTTACATGAAGGAGAGAAGTGCCAGAATAGGCGCGGTATGGAAGTGGTTAAAGTGCACCAATAAAAGTGAAAAATTCCTTGAAATTTCGTACCATGGGGGGGGGGAGGCAATTAGGGGCGCCATCAGGAATTATGGGGCCCCTTACACAGCTTCAGGCATGGGCCCCCTGGAGCAGAGAATAGGGGGGGGGGGTGCCGCCTGATATTAAGAAGGGGGGGGGGGCTGCCGCAATTTGATAAGCGGGGGGTTCCTTTACTAAAAAATACATATAGAAAAATATATATTAAAAAGGGTGGTAGCCATCCGGGGGCCCTGGGGACCACTGGGCCCTTTAATAAAAAGAAACTTCTGGGCTCTTTAATGAAAAATAAATTACAATATCTACATATATAAAATAATAAAAAAGGGGGTTGCCTTGGGAGCTCTGGGCCCTTTAATAAAAAATAACTACCAAAAATCTAAAAAAAAAATAACATTGTGTGGGAGCTGTGGTGGCTCAACGTGAATGGCACTGCGCTGACAAGCCGTTCACCTCTGCAGCCAAGGGTTCGGATCCCGGTCTCGGCTACATATGAATTGAGTTTGGTGGTGTCAGCCCAGCTCCCGGTGGGTGTGCTATGCAAGGTACGCCTGTGCTTAGTATAACCACCCCCCCCCCCCCCCCCCACAAAAAAAAACACCACACTTGCACACACTTTGGCCATGAGGTCTCCTAAAATAAAGGGAGGTGAAGGACCTACAGGGCTGGCTGGGTGGGCTACACTCCTTCATAGGGGGAGTCCCTCTGTCCCATTGGGCTCCCAAGTGTAGCAGGTGGGGTGAGGCCCCCCTCACACCCACCATTGCCACCGGGGGCATGGAGAAGGATGGCGATTGCAAGTCCAGCTCCTCTCTCTCGACTTCACGCACAAAATACACTTTAAAAAAGAAATTAAAGTAAAAAGTAACAAACCTGGGGAAAATGTTTATAACATTTTTAGAAGCAAAAAGGGGCCCTCTGGGAGCTTTCAAAATTATATTATATATATATATGTTTAAAAAATAACCAAAAAATATATCATATGTTTTTTTTTTGATTTTTTTGTAAAGGTGGGGGGTTGTCATCTGGAGCCCTGGGGATCTCCGGGCCACTGGGGACCAGGCCACTGGGGACCTCCAGACCCCTAAACCAAAACATTGGCCCTTTAATAACAAAAAATTTGGGGGGTTGCCACCCGGGGCCCTGGGGACCTCCAGACTGCTAAAAAATATTAAATTCCAAAAATTGGCCCTTTAATAAAAAATCCTACAAAAACCAACTAACAAATATATATACAAAAAAAAAAAGAGGGGGGTTACCATCTGGGGCGCTGGGGGGCCTCCAGGCATCTGGGCACCTCCGGACCCCCGGGCCCCTTACAGGTGTACAGGGCCGCCATCATGAATTTTGGGGCCCCTTACACAGCTTCAGGCATGGGCCCCCTGGAGCAGAGAACCGGGGGGGGGTGCTGCCGCATGAAATTGAGAAGCGGGGGGGGGGGGTGGTGCCACAAATTGAGGAGCGGAGGGGCCCTTTACAAAAATTTTGACAGAAATAAGAAATAAAGAAAAATATATATAAAAAAGGGGGGTAGCCATCCGGGGCCCTGGGGACCTCTGTGCTCTTTATCAAATAAAAATACAAAAGAGAGAAAATACATATATATATATTTTTTAAATATAACATTTATCGAAAAAAAGTAAAAAAACAAGGGGGTAGCCTTCCAGGGCCCTGGGGACCTCTGGGCCCTTTCCTTAAAAAAAAAATAAAAAATATATTAAAAAAATATATATATTTTTTTAAATATATATATTTTATTTTAAAAAAAGGGCTTGCCATCTGGGGCCCTTAGTGGCCTCCGGGCCCCTGGGGACCTTCGGAGCCCTTAAACAAAAAAAAAAAAAAAAAATTGTTTTTTTTGTTTTAGGGTGGTTCCCATCCGGGCCCCTGGGGGCCCCTGGGGACCCCCGGGCGGTGTAATGCCTGTACCCCCCTAATGGCGGCCCTGCAGGTGTACTGCCTGTACCCCCCTGATGGCGGCCCTGGGTGTAATGTCAGCATGTGAAAAATGACATTCTGAAGGAAAAAAGCCATTTAAAACTGACTCGCGGCTATAATGAATTGTCAGCTCTTGGAATTTGCAGGAGAATTCATTCATTAAAAACACCAAAAAAAAAGCGTGGGGGTCCCCCCAAATTCAATAACCAGACCCTTTAGGTCTGGTATGGATATTAAGGGGAACCCCGCCATCAATTTTTAAAAAAAATGACGTGGGGTTCCCCCCAAATATCCATAACCAGACCCTTCAGGTCTGGTGTGGAATTTAAGGGGAACTCCACTCCAAATAAAAAAAAAAATGGCGTGGAGTCCCCCCTAAAATCCACACCAGACCCCTTATCCGAGCACGTTGACCTGGCCGGCCGCAGAAAAGAGGGGGGGACAGAGCGCGGCCCCCCCCTCTCCTGAACCGCACCAGGCCACATGCCCTCAACATTGGGAGGGTGTTTTGGGGTGCCCCCCAAAACACCTTGTCCCCATGTTGATGAGGACAAGGGTCTCTTCCCCACAACCCTTGCCCGGTGGTTGTGGGGGTCTGCGGGCAGGAGGCTTATCGAAATCTGGAAGACCCCTTTAACAAAGGGGCCCCCCAGATCCCGGCCCCCCCCCTGTGTGAAATGGTAATGGGGTACCTTGTACCTCTACCATTTCACGAGTAAAAAAAATGTAAAGGGTTAAAAAAGACAAGAGCCGGTTTTTGACAAGTCCTTTATTATCTTCTTTCTTCTTTCCTTCGGGTTTCTTCTTCCTCCTCCTTCTTCTTCCTCTGCTTCTGTCTTGGGTCTTCTATTCCCGCATCTTGCCCGGCGTGTTCTTCCATCTTCTTCCGCTGTTCTTCTCGTCCGCATCTTCTTCTCCTTCTTGTTCTTCTTCGCCGGAGCGGCCGCTTCCAATTGAAATCCCCGCTGTCTGCCGGACCACGCCCCCCCCCCTCTGACGCCACGGGCAAGCTCTTAGGAGTGTGCTGCCAGTGCGTCAGAGGGGGGCGTGGTCACATGTCAGAGGGCGGGCAATTCAATTTGAAGCTCGTGCGCGGCTTTTTCTTTGCCAGAGTCGCCGCTTCCAATTGAATTGCCCGCTTTCTGGAACATGTGACCACGCCCCCCTCTGACGCACAGGCACCACACGGGGACTTTCCTAAGAGCTTGCCCGTGGCGTCAGAGGGGGGGCGTGGTCCGGCAGACAGCGGGGATTTCGATTGGAAGCGGCCGCTCCGGCGAAGAAGAAGAAGAAGGAGAAGATGCGGACGAGAAGGACAGCGGAAGAAGATGGAAGAACACGCCGGGCAAGATGCGGGAATAGAAGACCCAAGACAGAAGCAGAGGAAGAAGAAGGAGGAGGAAGAAGAAACCCGAAGGAAAGAAGAAAGAAGATAATAAAGGACTTGTCAAAAACCGGCTCTTGTCTTTTTTTACACTGACACTTTTTTTTTCTCGTGAAATGGTAGAGGTACAAGGTACCCCATTACCATTTCACACAGGGGGGGGGCCGGGATCTGGGGGGCCCCTTTGTTAAAGGGGTCTTCCAGATTTCGATAAGCCTCCCGCCCGCAGACCCCCACAACCACCGGGCAAGGGTTGTGGGGAAGAGACCCTTGTCCTCATCAACATGGGGACAAGGTGTTTTGGGGGGCACCCCAAAACACCCTCCCAATGTTGAGGGCATGTGGCCTGGTGCGGTTCAGGAGAGGGGGGGGGCCGCGCTCTGTCCCCCCCTCTTTTCTGCGGCCGGCCAGGTCAACGTGCTCGGATAAGGGGTCTGGTGTGGATTTTAGGGGGGACTCCACGCCAGTTTTTTTTTATTTGGGGTGGAGTTCCCCTTAAATTCCACACCAGACCCGAAGGGTCTGGTTATGGATATTTGGGGGGAACCCCACGTCATTTTTTTTTTTAAATTGACGGCGGGGTTCCCCTTAATATAAGGATAAGGGGTCTGGTGTGGATTTTAGGGGGGACTCCACGCCAGTTTTTTTTTATTTGGGGTGGAGTTCCCCTTAAATTCCACACCAGACCTAAAGGGTCTGGTTATTGAATTTGGGGGGACCCCCACGCTTTATTTTTTCGTTTTTTTTATGAATGAATTCTCCTGCAATTGCCGGGAGCCGACAATTCATTATTGCCGCGAGTCAGTTTTAAATGGCTTTTTTTTTTTTTTTTTTTTTTTCAGAATGTCATTTTGTGCAAAGACATATTTCTAACCGCAGGAAAAGTGCATTTTATTCACCTGCTGACATCCCCCCCCCCCCCCATGGTACGAATTTTAAAATAATTATTCAAATGACGTGGGGGTCCCCCCAAATTCAATAACCAGACCCTTTAGGTCTGGTATGGATATTAAGGGGAACCCCGCCGTCAATTTTTAAAAAAAATGACGTGGGGTTCCCCCAAATATCCATAACCAGACCCTTCAGGTCTGGTGTGGAATTTAAGGGGAACTCCACCCCAAAAAAAAAAAAATGGCGTGGAGTCCCCCCTAAAATCCACACCAGACCCCTTATCCGAGCACGTTGACCTGGCCGGCCGCAGAAAAGAGGGGGGGACAGAGCGCGGCCCCCCCCCTCTCCTGAACCGCACCAGGCCACATGCCCTCAACATTGGGAGGGTGTTTTGGGGTGCCCCCCAAAACACCTTGTCCCCATGTTGATGAGGACAAGGGTCTCTTCCCCACAACCCTTGCCCGGTGGTTGTGGGGGTCTGCGGGCGGGAGGCTTATCGAAATCTGGAAGACCCCTTTAACAAAGGGGCCCCCCAGATCCCGGCCCCCCCCCTGTGTGAAATGGTAATGGGGTACCTTGTACCTCTACCATTTCACGAGAAAAAAAATGTAAAGGGTTAAAAACGACAAGAGCCGGTTTTTGACAAGTCCTTTATTATCTTCTTTCTTCTTTCCTTCGGGTTTCTTCTTCCTCCTCCTTCTTCTTCCTCTGCTTCTGTCTTGGGTCTTCTATTCCCGCATCTTGACTGGCGTGTTCTTCCATCTTCTTCCGCTGTCCTTCTCGTCCGCATCTTCTCCTTCTTCTTCTTCGCCGGAGCGGCCGCTTCCAATCGAAATCCCCGCTGTCTGCCGGACCACGCCCCCCCTCTGACGCCACGGGCAAGCTCTTAGGAAAGTCCCCGTGGTCACATGTTCCAGAAAGCGGGCAATTCAATTGGAAGCGGCGACTCTGGCAAAGAAAAAGCCGCGCACGAGCTTCAAATTGAATTGGCCGCCCTCTGACATGTGACCACGCCCCCCTCGGACGCACTTGCAGCACACTCCTAAGAGCTTGCCCGTGGCGTCAGAGGGGGGGGCGTGGTCCGGCAGACAGCGGGGATTTCAATTGGAAGCGGCGCCTCCGGCGAAGAACAAGAAGGAGAAGAAGATGCGGACGAGAAGGACAGCGGAAGGAGAAGAAGATGGAAGAACACGCCGGGCAAGATGCGGGAATAGAAGACCCAAGACAGAAGCAGAGGAAGAAGAAGGAGGAGGAAGAAGAAACCCGAAGAAAAGAAGAAAGAAGATAATAAAGGACTTGTCAAAAACCGGCTCTTGTCTTTTTTAACCCTTTACATTTTTTTTCTCGTGAAATGGTAGAGGTACAAGGTACCCCATTACCATTTCACACAGGGGGGGGGCCGGGATCTGGGGGGCCCCTTTGTTAAAGGGGTCTTCCAGATTTCGATAAGCCTCCTGCCCGCAGACCCCCACAACCACCGGGCAAGGGTTGTGGGGAAGAGACCCTTGTCCTCATCAACATGGGGACAAGGTGTTTTGGGGGGCACCCCAAAACACCCTCCCAATGTTGAGGGCATGTGGCCTGGTGCGGTTCAGGAGAGGGGGGGGGCCGCGCTCTGTCCCCCCCTCTTTTCTGCGGCCGGCCAGGTCAACGTGCTCGGATAAGGGGTCTGGTGTGGATTTTAGGGGGGACTCCACGCCATTTTTTTTTTAATTTGGAGTGGAGTTCCCCTTAAATTCCACACCAGACCCGAAGGGTCTGGTTATGGATATTTGGGGGGAACCCCACGTCATTTTTTTTAAAAAATTGACGGCGGGGTTCCCCTTAATATCCATACCAGACCTAAAGGGTCTGGTTATTGAATTTGGGGGGACCCCCACGCTTTTTTTTCCCTTTTTTTAATGAATGAATTCTCCTGCAATTGCCGGGAGCCGACAATTCATTATAGCCGCGAGTCAGTTTTAAATGGCTTTTTTCCTTTGAAAAATGACATTTTGTGCAGAGACAGTTCTAACCACGGGAAACATGCGCTTTTTCACATGCTGACATTAGAGCCCCCCATAGTACGAAATTTAAAGGAAAATTACACTTTTATTATTGCACTTTTAGCATTATTAAAATCACTGCTCCCGAAAAAACGGCCGTTTTAAAAAATAAAAAAAGCATTGGTACATGTCCCCTGGGGCAGGACTGAGGTCCCCAAACACTTTTTAGGACAAAACTTGCAGATTAGCCTTTAAAATTCACTATTAAGATTTCCCCCCATAGACTTATACAGGGAGTTCGGCGGCGGCTTTAGTTATCAATCACATCGCGCTGCTGCTGCCGCCGGTTCATGCGCCTAATTAGGGATTCATCCAGCGCACTAATTAAGGCATGTACCGGCGCAGCGCAGATTCATTAGTAAATCAGCCCCATTGTATATGGGATAGACCCAGAGAGCAGGGTTGTGAGTGAGTGAATAACTTATATAGCGCTACAAATGCGAACTGAATCGCCTCAAGGCGCTTGGTATCCATTTCCTTCTATTTCGCCTTGAGAATAGGTGGGTCTTGAGTTTTTTCCTAAAGGCTTGGTGATTCTCTTCCGTTCAGATATTAGTTGGTAATGTGTTCCAAAGTCTAGGCCCTTGGACTGAAAATCTTTGTTCTCCTTTGGTCTTGTAGTGTAGGGTGACCAGACATCCCCAGTTTCAGGGGACAGTCCCCTGATTGAGGACACTGTCCCCGGACCAAGTCTGTCCCTGGTTTTGTCCCCAGCTTGGATTTAATAGGGGGCAGGGGCAATTTCAAAGACAGTCAGTGCAGAATTAAAATAAAAAAAATTGAATTACACACCCCCGCTCCGCCGTGCCTACTAACATAGGGGGGTTGTATTTTTCCCATTATCTGTGCCCCTTTCTGATGATCATGTGCTGGTCGGAGTGGAGGGAATATTTCTTCAGTTTCGGGCGCATGCCCATTCAGCTTCGCTCGCATGTTCTTCTGCCTTGGCTCAAATCCCGGCCAGCCACCTGCCTATCTCCTTGCCTTCCCTGGCAGAGTGATCTTCCTCCGCTCCCCACCCAGTAGTAGCTGGGGCCCGAAGAATAAAGACTTGAGAGGCTGTGAGGCGGGCGGCGACGGGCAGAGAGTCGCTGATTGTTGCCATTACTAGCAAAGAAAAAATATGTCCCCGGATTTCATTTTAAAAATCTGGTCACCTTATTGTAGTGGGCCTTGGAGATTTGTAGTAGATTTTGGTTAGTTGATCGGAGAATGCGATTGGAGTTGTGGTATTTTATTTTCTCACATACATTTTGGGGGGCGATTCCTTGTATATATTTGTGCGTCAGGCAGAGGGCCTTAAATGTGATCCGGTCCTTTATGGCCAATCAATGGAGGGACCTCAGGGACGGGGTAATTGATTCCCAGGGTTTTTTCCCTGTTACCAGTCATGCTGCCGTGTTCTGGACAACTTGTAGATGTGCAATTTGGTATTTTGGGAGTCCGAGGTAAAGGGAGTTTGCATAGTCAAGCCTGGAGTTGATAATTGTTCCCACCACTACTGCTGTATCTTCTTTTGGGATGAAGGGGACGAGTCTTCGTAGCAACCGCAGAAGATGGTGAGATCCACTGACTACTGACCGGATTGGTGCATCCATTGTCATGTCGGAGTCAAAAGTGACTCTGAGGCTTTTGACTTTGGTGCTAGGGGTAATGGTTTGTCCCAAGATGGGTGGGGGGTCCATGTCGTACTAGCAAGTCTCTTTTGGTTTGCGTGGAGCAGAAGGAGTTCTGTTTTTTATCCATTGAGTTTAAGGTGACACTCTGTCA
Source organism: Rana kukunoris (assembly GCA_029574335.1). Taxonomy (NCBI): domain Eukaryota; kingdom Metazoa; phylum Chordata; class Amphibia; order Anura; family Ranidae; genus Rana; species Rana kukunoris. The sequence continues at coordinate 154,620,596 of CM056059.1, read as the reverse complement.
TCCAGTTGTCTATCAAAGTTGTGCCAGCTATGGAAAAGTAAAGTCTGTTGCGTATTCTGGTAGGTGAATAACTGATTCATACAGTGTAAAGAACTGTAATCCTGCATACACATGGTCGGAATTTCTGACAACAAATGTTAGATGGGAGCTTGTTGTCGGAAATTCTGACCGCGTGTAGGCTCCAGCGAACTTTTGCTGTCGGAATCTCCGACAACAAAAATTTGTTAGAGCTGGTTTTCAAATTTTCCGAGCGTGCGTACACAATTCCGAAGCACAAAATTCCGCGCATGCTGGGAATCAAGCAGAAGAGCCCCTCTGGATACTGAACTTCAATTTTCTCGGCTCGTCCTACGTGTTGTACAGCACCGCGTTCTTGACGTTCGCAATTTCCGACTACATTTGTGTGACCGTGTGTGCAAGACAAGTTTGAGCTAACATCCGACGAAAAAAAATCCACATTTTTGTTGTCGGAATGTCCGATCGTCTGTACGTGGCATTACAGTGTTCAAAAGTATCACTTCTGTATTTTAATGCCGCGTACACACGGTCGTTTTTTGCGATGAAAAAAAACTACGTTTTCTGTGAAGTAAAAAACGACGTTTTTGAAACGTCACTTTTCAAAGACAATTTTGCATACACACCATCGTTTTTTCACAAAAAGCAAGGTTACGTTCACCACTCTTTTCCATTGAAGCTCGCTTCATAACTAGCTTCTGGGCATGCGCGGGTTGAAAAACGTCGTTTTAAACGACGTTTTTGCTACACACGGTGACTTTTTGTGAAACAAAAAACGACGTTTTGAAAAACGACACAAAAAATTCAAGCATGTTGGAATTTTTTTTGGGTCGTTTTTTTGAAGACAAAAACGACGTTTTGCCCACACACGATCAATTTAAATGACGTTTTAAAAAAACGACGTTTTTTTTCATCGCAAAAAACGACCGTGTGTACGCGGCATTAGAGTTTGTGGTGGCCAAACCCACAGTAGATTGCCATCACCTAGTCCAGGGCAGGGGCAGAGTTTTGTCTGGAGAGGGGCACTGCCAGGAAATGTTTTTTGGGTGCAATTTATCGGAGCAATGGCTGGTGTTGGTGCTTCAATCATCATGGTTGTTATGGTGTCAGGATGATTGAAGTGCATTATTTACAGTGCGGAAAATAAGTATTTGAACACCCTGCTATTTTGCAAGTTCTCCCACTTGGAAATCATGGAGGGGTCTGAAATTGTCATCGTAGGTGCATGTCCACTGTGAGAGACATAATCAAAAAAAAAAATTCCAGAAATCACAATTTATGAATTTTTAACTATTTATTTGTATGATACAGCTGCAAAGAAGTATTTGAACACCTGTCTATCAGCTAGAATTCTGACCCTCAAAGACCTGTTAGTCTGCCATTAAAATGTCCACCTCCACTCCATTTATTATCCTAAATTAGATGCACCTGTTTGAGGTCATTAGCTGCATAAAGACACCTGTCCACCCCATACAATCAGTAAGAATCCAACTACTAACATGGCCAAGACCAAAGAGCTGTCCAAAGACACTAGAGACAAAATTGTACACCACCACAAGGCTGGAAAGGGCTACGGGGAAATTGCCAAGCAGCTTGGTGAAAAAAGGTCCACTGTTGGAGCAATCATTAGAAAATGGAAGAAGCTAAACCTGACTGTCAATCTCCCTCGGACTGGGGCTCCATGCAAAATCTCAACTCGTGGGGTCTCAATGATCCTAAGAAAGGTGAGAAATCATCCCAGGACTACACGGGAGGAGCTGGTCAATGACCTGAAAAGAGCTGGGACCACCGTTTCCAAGGTTACTGTTGGTAATACACTAAAACGTCATGGTTTGAAATCATGCATGGCACGGAAGGTTCCCCTGCTTAAACTAGCACATGCCAAGGCCCGTCTTAAGTTTGCCAATGACCATTTGGATGATCCAGAGGAGTCATGGGAGAAAGTCATGTGGTCAGATGAGACCAAAATAGAACTTTTTGGTCATAATTCCACTAACCGTGTTTGGAGGAAGAAGAATGATGAGTACCATCCCAAGAACACCATCCCTACTGTGAAGCATGGGGGTGGTAGCATCATGCTTTGGGGGTGTTTTTCTGCACATGGGACAGGGCGACTGCACTGTATTAAGGAGAGGATGCCCGGGGCCATGTATTGCGAGATTTTGGGCAACAACCTCCTTCCCTCAGTTAGAGCCTTGAAGATGGGTCGAGGCTGGGTCTTCCAACATGACAATGACCCGAAGCACACAGCCAGGATAACCAAGGAGTGGCTCTGTAAGAAGCATATCAAGGTTCTGGCGTGGCCTAGCCAGTCTCCAGACCTAAACCCAATAGAGAATCTTTGGAGGGAGCTCAAACTCCGTGTTTCTCAGCGACAGCCCAAAAACCTGACTGATCTAGAGAAGATCTGTGTGGAGGAGTGGGCCAAAATCCCTCCTCCAGTGTGTGCAAACCTGGTGAAAAACTACAAGAAACGTTTGACCTCTGTAATTGCAAACAAAGGCTACTGTACCAAATATTAACATTGATTTTCTCAGGTGTTCAAATACTTCTTTGCAGCTGTATCATACAAATAAATAGTTAAAAAAATCATACATTGTGATTTCTGGAATTTGTTTTTTGATTATGTCTCTCACAGTGGACATGCACCTACGATGACAATTTCAGACCCCTCCATGATCTCCAAGTGGGAGAACTTGCAAAATAGCAGGGTGTTCAAATACTTATTTTCCGCACTGTATATCATTACATTGTTATTTCAAATGAAATAGTTCAACTCACCATAATGCAGAATCAATGGGAGCCCCAAGTGTGCCACTTGTTACATCACCTGCCACCAGATGCAGCATGTTACTTGCCACCAGTTTTGGATTGTCAGCTGCCACATCACCTGCCACCAGATGTGGATTGTCAGCTGTCACGTCACCTGCCACCAGATGCGGATTGTCACTTGCCATGTCATTTGCTTGCCACAAGATTTGTATTGTCACTTGCCTGCCCCAAGGTGCATTCAGATGCAGCTTGTCACTTGCCATGTCACCTGCCTTGAGATGCAGCTTGTCACTTGTGGAATTTGGAGGGTAGGGGGCGCTAGATACTAGTGAAACATGACATATTATGTTGTAAATATTACAAGTGCAAAAAAGTCCATGCAATTATATATTAAATATGAATTGTGCAAATGTGCAAACAAAAGTTCCCAGCGATACAATCAATGGATTCCAATTAAAGACACTGAGTAAGTTTATATATGTTGCTTGATGTGAGGTAGATCAGTATAGTGGCGAACCTTTACCATAAAGTGAACATTGCACCCGACGTGGTCAGATATAAGATGGCACCTTACGAGCATTTATTGACTCTTTAATTGGTGTGCGTGACTGGCATGCGCCACGACGTACGTTTCGTGATGACGTAACCCACCGAAACGTACGTCGAGGCGCATACCAACGTTACTTCCGGGTCTGCTGGTTGTCAGCGGTGGAACGCACGCCGCATGCAGTAGCATACAACAACAGAGACCCTCTCCTACTACTGACCCGCGCTATCAGCCTCAGTGCCGGGATGGGGGCACTGGATTCAGTAAGGAGCCATTTGGCATTTCTTTGTTTTTAATATTTTAATAAACAGTATTATACTATTATGTTTTTTTCTTCATTCCGAGGTATATACTATTGAATCTGGCTGCATTACTGGAACCCTGGCTTCTGGAAAGAGTTTCCCATACAAGCCCTATTGACTTCTTTTTAATTAAAGAGTCAATAAATGCTGGTAAGGAGCCATCTTATATCTGACCATGTCGGGTGCAATGTTCACTGGATGGTGAAGGTTCTCCACTATACTGATCTACCTCACATCAAGCAACATATATGCACTTACTCAGTGTCTTCAATTGGGATCCATTGATTTGTATCGCTGGGAACTTTTGTTTGCACATTTGCACAATTTATATTTAATATATAATTGCATGGACTTTTTTGCACTTGTAATAATTACAGCATAATATGTTATTAATGTTCAACTTATGTTTCACTAGTATCTAGCGCCCCCTACCCTCCAAATTCTACATTACTATTCAGGTCACTGATTTCAGGGAGGCTGCTGTCAATATATCATTTTATATATATATATATATATATATATATATATATATATATATATATATATATATATATATATATATATATATTTAGATTTATTTATCCACTATTTAATTTTATATTGTGGTTATTCACTTTATTTCTATGGCGCAAGATTAATACCAATTACAAAATTCTAAAGCTTGTCACTTGCTACGTTGCCTGTCACCAGATGCGGATTGTCACTTGCCACCTCACTTGCCTGACACAAAATGTAGATGGTCACTTGCCTGCCCCAAGGTGCAGATTGTCACTTGCCACGTCACTTGTCTGCCACAATAGGTGGACTCTAATTAAGAAGTGGAAAATGAGGGGTTCTGTTGAAACCAAACCACGGTCATTGCCATTTTTATTAATATTTGTTTTTGTTTTACTACTAATGGCGCCGATCGGCGATTTTTTTTGTGACTGCGATATTATGGCGGACACATCTTGACACGTTTTTGGGACCATTGTCATTTTCACAGCGAAAAGTGCTATACAAATGCACTGATTACTGTAAAAATTACAATGACAGTGAAGGGGTTAACCACTAGGGGGCGCTGTAGGGGTTCAGTGTGACCTCATGTGTGTTTCTAACTGTAGGGGGGCGTGGCTGGACATGTGATGTCACTGATGATCATTCCCTATGTCAGGGAACAGACGATCAGTGACAAGCCATAGAGAAGAATGGGGAAGGTGTGTTTACACACACCTTTCCCCATTTTCAGCTCCTGTGACCCGACAATCGGGTCCGGGGGTCCTGCGGGCGCAGTCACAGATCTTCGGACCAGGTCACGACCCCACGGCTGGGCTCTTAAAGAGGACGTACAGGTACGTGCCTGTGCCCAGCCGTGCCCTTACGCCACCTACTCCCCATTTACACCTGAGACCTTGTAACACTATCGTGCCACATGACACCGGGGAGGGAAAATGGCTAATTGGGCCTAATTTGGACATTTTCACTTAGAGGTGTACTCACTTTTGTTGCCAGTGGTTTAGACATTAATGGCTGTGTGTTGAGTTATTTTGAGGGGGACAGCAAATCTACATTGTTATACAAGCTGTACAGTCACTACACAACATTGTAGATACAAAGGGCCAGATTCAGGTAGAGTTAGGCTGGAGTATCCATTGATCCGCCAGCCTAACTGTCACTTTAAGCCGGCGTTTTTGTTTTCTGTAACCAGAAAACAAGAAACGCCGGGTTGGAGTTCCGATGCGATCGGCGCAATTGAATTTCGCCATCGCATCGTTACTTCAACTTAAAAATGGCGCCGGGGGCGTTCCCGCTGATTAACGCTGAAAAAATATGTTAATCAGCGGGAGTCGGAAATTCACGATCTTTTTCGGGCGCGACGCAGTGACTTTACGACGTTTCCGGAAGCGATACGCGACGTAAAGAAAAAGCAGCCCCCTAGTGGAGTATCCTATGTTAAGTATAGGCGTCGTCATCGCGTCAAAAATAATAATAATCGCGTCGCTTGCGTAAAACGTTCATGAATGGGGATGTGACGTCATTGACGTTCACTGACAGAATTTGGAGTATGCGCACTGGAATGCATTGACACTCGACGCATGCGCAGTACGTTCGCCGCGGGATCGCGCATAGTTTAAATAATACACGCCCCGTACCCGCCCAATTTGAATTCCGCCGGCTCATTTGCGATGTGCTGCCGCAACTTTAGGATCAAGTGCTTCATGAATAACAGCACTTGCTCCTAAAATTTCGGCAGAGTAACGTAAATGAGAAGCGTTACTCCAGAGCAAAGATGCTCTCATCTACCTGAATCTGGCCCAAAGTGTCATTTCTTCAGTGTTGTCACATGAAAAGATAGAAGAAAAGATTTACAGAAATGTGAGGGGTGTACTGACTTTTGTGAGATACTGTATATCTAAAAATAATTGCCATATCAATACCTTCCCTCGTAGTAAACTTTTACACAGAACCCTCTCGCAGTTCAGCAATGCCCGCTGGCATCGATTTCTTTCTGGTCCTCTCTCAACTTTCAGACTCGTTCCTACAAATCCCGAGTTTCCTATTTCGTTCTTTTGGGTTCTTCCCAAATAAAATTCTTCAGGCCGTTCTCACCAACCGGAGCTCATTGGAAAGCCCAAAACAGCAGGCAGAGAGTGCTGACGGTGGCACAGACCGGAGCGCTCAGCAAGGTGCCAAGCAGCTCACTCTGCCAACAAAGCCCCAGACCCGTTGCGGAGATTATTCAGCCTCATTGGCTGCTCAGGAACTCAAGGTTATTTAGTAACAGAATCGCGTCTTTGCAAACAGTAAACACAGTTCGTTCGAGGTAATTAGTCGCGGAGGAATTCTGAAAAGGTCAATTGTTTGAATTAGAAGAATGCACTGAAAACTGTGTACCGAAAGAAGCAAAACAATCGTCTGCGCCCATTAACTCCAGTCACAGAAACCGCCAGCATGCCCCTCTGCGCCGTGACTCGCCCATTCGAAATTGTTCTAAGTGCGTTCTGCGGAGTCTGGAACATCTGTCAGTTTCCTTAAGCCCCGTACACACGGTCGGACTTTTGCCCAACCAACATCAAAATCCGACACTTTTCGCATTTGTCCGACCGTGTGTACGTTCCATCGGACCAACTTTTTTGGCTTTCATCGGACAAAAAGTCGGGTCTGCGAACGGACCAACTTTCAGGCAACAAAAGTCCGATGGTGCAAAATCCGATCGTGTGTACAGCAAACTATCGGACTTTTGGACAAATTACAAATGCGCATGCTCAGAACCAATGTTAAAATCAACCAACAATAGCAGAAGTTAACCAAAGGGTGGCAGTAAAGAGCAGAAAAGAGCAGAAAAACCACGTGATGATATAAAAGTTTTAGAAAAGTTTGCAGAAAAGTCCGAGCGTGTGTATGCTATGGGTGTGATCGGACAAATCAATTAGGACAAAAATCCAAGGGAAATTTTGTTGGATGTCCTACCGTGTGTATGGGGCTTTAGGCAAATTCTCTATCCGCTATCTGAATGATCTCAAGCAACTGAGACCGCGTCTGTTGCTGGGCGGGCGGCGTCTGTTCCAACTCTTCATCCATTGCAAGAGATCAGCAAAAGCAACGTGGCTCCCTAACAAAATTTGCGTCCTTTTCTTCCCACACATAGAGCTTTCTTTTGATGGTATTTGATCACCTCTGCGATTTTAATTTTTTGCGCTATAAATAAAAATAGAGCAACATTTTTGAAAAAAAATCAATGGGCCAGATTCAGGTACAATTACATTGGCGCAGAGTATCAGAGATACACTACGCCGCCGTATTTTACCTGGCTCTACGACGAATTCAGGTAGATTACGGCCCGTAAGGTACGGCGGCGTAGTGTATTTCTCGCGGCGGAATCGAAATACGCGATTAGGGGGCGTGAAGCATTTAAATTAGGCGCGTCCCCGCGGCGATCGAACTGCGCATGCTCCGTTCAGAAATTTCCCGCCGTGCATTGCGCGAAATAACGTTGTTACGTAATTTTTTGTTTGAGTAGCGTCATTTACGTACATTCCTATTCCCGGACGACTTACGTGAAAAATAAAAAAAGACGTTGAAATTCGACGTGGGTACGACGGCCATACTTAACATAGGCTGTCTAAAACTAGACCAGATAAAAGCTGGAATAACTTTACGCGGCAAAAAGATGACTACAGATGCCGTAAGAAATTGCGAACGACGCTCGTAACTTCGTGGATCGTCGGAAAATGCTAATTTGCATACCCCGACGCGGAAAACGACGGGAAGTCCACCCAGCGGCCGCAAAATTATTGCAGCGTAGATCCGAAGGCGTACGAACACGCAAGCCAGTCGGATTGAAGCCCAAAGCCGTCGTTTCATGGTTTGAGGCTTCAGACTAATGAAACGACGCGCGTAATTTGAAAGTACTCCGGTCTAACGCGAGATAGACCGGAGTAAGGGCTCTGTGAATCTGGCCCAATATTTTTTACTTTTTGTTATAAGAAAAATCGAACAAACTAAATTTTAGTCAAACATTTAGGCCAAAATGTATTCAGCCACATGTTTTTAGTGGGAAAAAAAATGCAATAAAAAAAAAATTAGCTACCTAGCGGCAACAGTGACACTAATACAGCGATCAGAAAAATGATCGCTTAGTGACACTGGCAATAGGGGGTGAAAGGGTTAACTAGGGCAGTAATCAAGGGGTTAAAAATTATTAGGGGGGGTAGGGGGCTACCCTGGACCTAACACTAACTGCCTGTCACACTAACTGTTACACTGACACTAAATGCAGTGATCAGTACATATATGATCACTGCATTCAGTGACACTGTGACAGGGGGGGGGGGGGGGGGGTTATGTGCCTGTGTGTTACTGTGTCAGTGTAGTGTTGTGCAGACTCACTTGTGATGTCTTCTCTCCTCAGTGGCGGTTGAAAATACCGCAGAGAGGAAAGATTACATCACTTCCCCCTTCCTGTGTTTACACAGGAAGAGGGCGGGTGGCGGACGCGCATTGGCTGGGAGCAATCCGGAGGGGGCGGACAAAATGAACAGCCGCCCCCTCATCCCGGATCGCTCCCACAGCCTACGGAACCGCCGCATGTACCGGGGGGGGGGGTCTGATCGGACCCCCGCCCCACGTCTAGGCAGGGACGTTCAGGTACGCCAATGTGCCCGTACGTGCCATTCTGCCGACGTAAATGTACATGGGGCGGTCCTTAAGTGGTTAAGGGGGCGTGACAGTGGGGTTTCCTACTTCATACTTTTGCTGATAGGTGTCCCTCATTGTCATCTCAAAAAGTTGGGAGGTATGCACCCCCCCCCCCGGCAAAGCCACTGCCCATTGTTGATGCAGCGGGAAAAATTATGTGCCATCATTGGTGTCATTGGGAGAAATTATGTACCATTATTGGTGTCATTGGGAGGAATTATGCCCCATCATTGATGTCATTGGGAGGAATGTGCCCCGTCATTGGTGTCATTGGGAGGAATTATGCCCCACTATTGGTGTCATTGGGAGGAACCTAGGGGCACTGCTATCACTGGTTTCCCTCTGCATCTGCGTGCTATGGAGGCAGCTGCTTCGTCCAACTGGTAGTGTAATTAGAGGCACAGCGCAGCACTGAAGCCAGCGCTATAGGAAGCCGATGCTTCCTGTATAGCTCCACCTCCTGTCACATGGGCAGGGAAAAGAGGGTGGAGTCAGGGCTGGAGTCAATAGGGGGTGGCAAAATGAGGTTTTGCCTAGGGTGTCAAAAATCCTTGCACCAGACCTGATTGTGCCACATCATTGGGCCCCATTATTGGTGTCATTGGGCCCCATTGTTGATGTCATTGGTAGGAATTCTGCCCCTCCCCAAGGGCTGGATAAAATCAAGCAGCTGGGCCATAGTTTGGAGACCACTGGTCTAATGGTTATAAGTAAACCCCAAAGCTTTGAGGATGGCAGATGTTTTGGAACTACATTTCCCATGATGCTCCTGTACTCTGCAGTCTAGTAGAGCATCATGGGAACAGTGGCATCTCCAGCTTTCATATTTAGGGGGGGCACATGGGGGGACAGGGACAAAAGTAGGGGGGCCAACTATAAAATGCAATTATATATATATATATATATATATATATATATATATATATATATATATATATATATATATATATATATCCTGGGGCCCTTTACTACGATCCCACAACGGGCCCTTTTACATGTTCTGCAGTGAGCTCCCCTCCTACTATACTGGGGCCCCCCATATATATATAATCAAACGTATGTTCCGCAGCCGTGTGGGCTCTATGCCTGTAAAGTGTGGGCTCTATGCCTGTAAAGTGTGGGCTTTGATCAATAAAATCTCTGATATTTAACACTAGGATTTGACTGGGAGCATCACCTGAATTGCATCCCGATCGGCATGTCAGAGAAGGCTCCACTGCTGCTAAGCAACCTGCAGGGAGCTCAACTGTCTACAACCAATAGAGGTGGGCTCGGGTGTGTTTGAAATCCCACATGCCCAATCCCGCCAGGAAGCCAACACTCCACAGTGCTAATCACAGGCAGTGAGACATTTCCTGATCTGTGCAGAGCTGCGGACCGGGAAATCTCTCACTGCCTGTGATTAGCGCTGTGCAGTGTGGGCTTCCTGGCAGGCTCTGGCATGTGGATTTTTGAACATGCCCAGCCCATCTCTAACAACAAATTGTGCTGGCCCTCCTGTACATCAGCCCCATAAAGTAACCAGCACTGGGTTCCAATGTGCTGCCGCCGCTGCCAAGGAGACAGAGACCAGCGATGTGAATAGCTGGGACAGGACAGCAACTCTGGTGGTTATTCCAGCACTGGTCCACACTGGGAGGATTCCCCCATCCACCTATAATGTGTATGGGCTATTTATCTGTAAGTGTAAATTTAAAGAGTGCCCATGTTAATAAACACAGTTTTACACTATGTGGAGTTCCTTTTCTCTTTGCATGACCATCTACCTATGGCAGGATCAACAGATCTAACACTGACCAGGGATGAGCAGAGCCTGTGAGGAGTCCTCCAGCCACACTGTACAAGTGTGAGACAGCAAGTGTTTGACTGCACATCTTACTCTTCTATCTGGTGAGTGAGGTCCTCTTGGGGGATCCCGTTGAGGAAAAAACACTTACTGTACATACATTAACACAAGCCTATCAGCAGAACCTGTACATTCAAGTGCTCTCTAAACCTCTATTTATAGGACTCACTGAAGGACTTGTGTTATGTTTTTCTTTATTTAAGTTATTTATTTATTTTTTGTTGTATGTGTATGCGTTCACATGCATGTTCTGTACTACAAAAATGGTTCTTTGAAGCAGGATATGGTAACACATATTTTTTAAGTTCTGAGATTTTCATGAACCTTGTTCTAGCGCTGTTAATGTGCATATGATTGATGGTAAATTTGTATCATTATTTTTTTGGACATAACCTTTGATATACTCTTATTTTATAACAGCTGCTTAAACAACTGACCTCTATATATATAGAGATCAAATACCCATTGATTTTACTTTCCATTTGTGCGCTGGGTTCAGTGTTATTAATCGAATCTTTTGATCAGACGCGATTATACTGAGTTTTCGACAATGTATGGGCTGCCTAAGAGCTAAGACCAGCCATAGACAGTTTAAATCTCAGCTGGTTCAGCAGGAACTGGCTGAGATTTGAACCATTAATGAGCAGATTCTCTTATGATTATCACTAGTGGTTGCTGTATAACCACTAGTGAGAATCACTGTTTGTCAGGAGAATACAATTGCTGGGCAGGAGGGATATTCCTGTCAGCACTGTCTGTGTTGATGGGGGAATCATGCAAGTTTCTTTCCTGCAATCTGTGGATGTAGGAAAGAAATTTGCACTGTATATTACCTGCCTAACTGAAAGTGAAAGTGTAATGGCCCGTGACACCCAGAGACTTTTGAAGGATGGGGGGTACTCGAGTGCCAGCATCACTAATGACTCTTGGGTCTAGGGTCATCCTGTGCCCCTTTTGGGCATAGGGTGACTGAGAAATGATAAATTACATGGGATGGGACATTACTGATAATTCATGTTTTGCAGAATATCTTTAAATATTACAAGTTGTTAAAGTCTGACTCCGACAGGTCAATAGAGTGTTTTCATTCAATGTGGTGACACATGCTTTTGAGGTGTTAATTGAGTCTGCTCCTAGACATTCCATTGTGTGATGCTAATACTGTTTTGTGTCCATTGTGCTAATTAGATCTGCTTATAAGACCTGTTTATTGTGTATGCTAATGACACTGTTAAGATGTGGAATGTGACTTGTCAAGCTGTAGTAATTAACCCCTCTAAATGCGGAGCCAGACCGTCTGGGTAATGAGTAGTAATTAACTCATCGGAATGTCATTATCTAAGAGAATGTGTATGAAGCCCCCCATTGTGTGATGTGTGGGTGGAGTGTGTCTTTGTCCTTGTGATTAACTGTAACATGCTTGTACTGTATATAAGAAAGCTACCATTAAAGGATTCATTCATTCATTTTGGAACCAGTACCAGAGCTTGTGTTGTCTCGATTATTCTGGGAAATTAAATGGGTCGTGTCTAGGGGTGCAACGGATAAAAAATTAACGGATAGGATCGATCCTCGGATCGGGAGTCACGGATCGGATCATTTTCGGATCAGCAAAAAAAAAAATCTCCCCCACTGTAATATCAACATCTCTCTCCCCCCGTAGTACAGGCAGATAGTAACCCCCCGTAGTACAGCACAGCCAGTGACCCCCATAGTACAGCACAGCCAGTGACCCCCATAGTACAGCACAGGCAGTGACCCCCATAGTACAGCACAGCCAGTGACCCCCATAGTACAGCACAGCCAGTGACCCCCGCAATTGTATTCTCCTGACAAACAGTGATTCTCACTAGTGGCTATACAGCAACCTCTTCATTACAGAAAGCTGGCTCACAGCCGACTGTAACACCATTCTAGAAGAACTGGTGCCAGAAAACTACCGTATTATAACGGAAAATATAATAGGGCAAAGAGGAGGAGGCCTGGCTGTGATCCACAAAATTCACCTTGCGATGACTAAACCAGTCCTCCAAAACCCTCTTCCATTCATGGAAACCCTTACTCTGCAACTGCAAACTAATTCAAAGGAGACCGTCCACATTCTTCTCTGCTATAGGCCGCCTGGCCCAAAATCGCAGCTGGTACCATCATTGTTGGACTTCTTCTCCATTTACACCCTCAACAGCAAACACCTTTTGCTGCTCGGGGATTTTAACCTCTGGGCCAACTCCCCACTAGACCCCATTGCCAACGCCTGTATTGACCACTTGGAAGGTTTTGGGCTACAGCAATTAGTATGTGGGCCCACACATGCTTCAGGCCACACGTTTGATCTTGTCTTCAGACAAGATCTGGAAATAAAAATTTTGGAAATAGAACCGTTGCCATGGACTAATCACCATGCAATTAAATTCACTATTTCCAATCTCACCCCCGCAACAAAAACCTCTATACCAGTGACAACACACTGGACTAGATGTCAGAAGAAGCTCCACTCGGAACTCTTCAAAACCACATTAAGGGAAAAAATAAAAGCAATTCAGCCACATCAAACGGCCCTAGAAACACTGGAGACCATGGGGTAGATTCATGTACAGATCCGACGGTGTATCTACTGATACACCGTCGGATCTGTGAGATCCGACGCTCGGATCTATGCGGCTGATTCCTCGAATCAGGTTCCGCATAGATCTCCCTTAGAGCCGACTGGTGTAAGTGAGTTACACTGTCGGTTCTTAGGCTGCATTCTCCCGCCGTCCGCTAGGTGGCGCTTCTTTTTTTCTACGCGACGAATATGCAAATGAGGAGAACCGCCGATTCAGAACCGAACGCCCGGCCGTCGCTTTTTTTTTACGTCGTTTGCGTTCGTCTTTTTCCGGCGGATGGTTACCCCTGCTATATGCGGGGTAAGTGCGGCGGATCCTATGTTAAGTATGGCCGTCGTTCCCGCGTCGAGTTTTGAATTTTTTACGTCGTTTACGTAAGTCGTCCGGGAATACGGCCATACGTTAATAGCGTTAACGACGAAAACAATGACGTCCTTGCGACGTCATTTAAAGCAATGCACGTCGGGAAATTTTGCCGGCGGCGCATGCGCAGTACGATCGGCGCGGGGACGCGCGTGATTTAAATAGTAAACTCCCCCTAGCCGCGGAATTTGCATTCCGCCGGGGGATTTACGATCCGCCAGGGCTAATTACGAGGCAAGTGCTTTCTGAATACAGCACTTGCCTCAAAAACTGGCGCAGGCGGATAGTAAACAAGATAGATCACGCGGATCAAAAGATCCGCTGATCTACATGAATCTACCCCCATAAATTCGGCCCTGCTACAGTCAGCTGACTTAGTAGCGCCAAAACGTAAAACCTGCATCCGGAAAAACAACGGCAGCTGGTTCAACAACCAGCTGTCATTACTGAAGCAAGAGCGCAGAAGGGCAGAAGCCGCCTGGAAAAAAAGCTCTTTGGAGGTAAACCTCTCCACCTACAAGGCGATAACAAGAAAATATCATAAAGAAATATTCCTAGCCAAGAAAAATTATTTTTCCGTGGCTATCAATAGCGCCCTAAACCGCCCACGCAAACTCTTCAAGATGGTCACTCAGACCATGAACCCAGGATGTCTTGAAACTCCCAATTCGGACACACAAGAGTTTTGCAATGAACTATCGGATTACTTCATTAATAAAATCAAGGGAATCCGTGAAAGCATTCAGCAAAACAACTCCCCCCTCGGCCCCCCCCCCGGAATTTTTCACACAATACCCACAGCAATTTACCACAACCAGGTAAGTTCATGCCGGAACCCATCTCCATCGATGCCACAAAAAATATTATTGGTACTCTGCGTAACGGCACAGCGCCAAATGATATCATCCCCACCAAACTGCTGAAGGAATGCGCCGACATCCTGGTGCCCCCCATCACGCAGCTTGTTAACCTGTCTTTCAAGGAAGGCATAGTGCCTTCACAGTTGAAAGAGGGCATAATCCAACCCATCCTGAAGAAACCGACCCTAGACCCCAAGGATCCTCTCCACCGGCGTCCCATAACAGGCCTCAATGTCCTCTCAAAGGTAATGGAAAAAGTAGTGGTAAAACAGCTGCAACAGCATCTGGATACCTACAAGCTACTTGATCCATTTCAATCGGGATTCCGGCCCGGACACGGGACCGAAACAGCATTGCTCAAAATATGGGACGACGTTCTCGAGGCCGCAGATGAGGGAGAATCTTGTCTTCTGGTTCTGTTGGACCTAAGCGCTGCTTTCGACACTGTTGACCACAAATTATTATTGACACGGCTAGCTGAAGTAGCCAGAGTCGCAGAAGGCGATTTATCTTGGTTCTCCTCTTTTTTGGAAAACCGATCGCAAACAGTGAAGTTAGGACCTTTCATTTCTGAGAAACGCACGGTATTATGCGGAGTCCTTCAAGGATCACCTCTGTCGCCGGTGCTGTTTAACATCTATCTTCGTCCTCTCTTTGAGATTATCAGCAGCCAAAAACTGCTCTACCACTCATATGCAGACGACATGCAACTTTATTTCCGCATTAGCAATAAAAACGAAGACCACCTCAGTCTAGAGACATGCCTCTCTTTGATAGAGGACTGGATGACAAAGAGTTATCTTAAACTCAACGGAGCAAAAACAGAACTTCTCCTGTTTCACGTCAAGCGCATGAATCAATCTGCAACAACTTGGACCCCCCCCGCCCATTCTGGGCAAAATCATCACCCCTAGCGCCAAAGTCAAAAGTCTGGGGGTCATTTTTGACTCCTATATGACAATGGACGCACAAATAGGGTCAGTAGTCAGCGGATCTCACCATCTGCTACGCCTACTATGCAGACTTACTCCTTTCATCCCCAAAGAAGACTTGGTGGTCGTGGTGGGAGCAGTTGTAAACTCCAGACTGGACTATGCAAATGCCCTTTACCTCGGACTCCCCAAGTACCAAATCGCTCGCCTGCAAGTCGTTCAGAACACGGCCGCCAGACTTGTGACAGGGAAAAAACCCTGGGAATCAATCTCCCCTTCATTGAGAGCCCTGCACTGGCTTCCAGTGAAAGACAGAATTACTTTTAAAGCACTCTGTCTAACGCACAGATGCATCTATGGGAATGCTCCCCAGTATTTATGCGATAAAATAAAAGCTCACAATCCCAATCGCGTCCTGCGATCCACCAATCAAAACCTGCTCCAGAATCCGACAGCCAACTACAAGTCCAAAGGAGAAAGAAGATTCGCGATCCAAGGTCCCAGACTATGGAACGCTTTACCAACCAGCATTCGATTGGAGGAGAATCTTTTAGTGTTCAGGAGAAAGATCAAGACTCATCTCTTTTGATATCAAAGGAGACAGGAACAACAAGCGCCCAGAGGCGATTCAGTTTGCATGTGCCGCGCTATATAAGTTTTTTCATTCATTCATTCATTCATTCATTCATACAGCACAGCCAGTGACCCCCATAGTACAGCACAGCCAGTGACCCCCATAGTACAGTACAGCAGTCAGTGACCCCCATAGTACAGTACAGTACAGCACAGTCAGTCACCCCCCCCCTCCTCCCCATAGTACTTGCAGTTACCCGGGCCGTTAGCGGCATGTGTGTGCGCCTCGAGCGTGGGCTCCTCCTCTGTTTACACCAACAGAGGAGGAGCCCGCTCCCGAGGCGCGCACACACGCCGCCGGGTGTACCAAGATGGCCATAGACTGACACTCGGCTCAGCTTGCAGTCACCACTCTTGGAATTTACAGGCTGGTTCTCCTGTCCTAAGGACGGGAGAAATCAGTCTGTTTTCTCAGTAACTGAGATGAAGGCTTGAGCCCCCCTCCCCCACAGTGCTCATGGAGTCCTTTCTGCAACTCACTCTTCTCCGTGCCAATGAGGATGCAGGGGAAGGAGCAGATCGGGCGGCTGTGATTGTGTGATCACTTGCATTATGCAGTGTCAGCGAGCAGAGGGAGGGGGGAGGAATGCCCCGCAGAGCTGACTGGGGACACTCTTCCTCTCAGGAGAGACTGTTACTCCAGGGGCGGCCCGAGAAAAATACAAAAAAAAAACAATTTTTTTTTGGGGAGGGGCACATGGTGGGGCACAGCATAATGTTGGGGGGGTCAGGGCCCCCTCTGCCCCCCCTAGAGTCTCCTCTGCATGGGAAATGTAGTTCCAAAACACCTGGGGTGCCAAGGTTCTCCATCACTGACCTAGTCATAGGTGTATATGTTTTTTTTTTCATTTTTGCCTTGTTTTTGAGGATATAAAATTTTTTCCGACTCACAGGCTGAATGCGCCCCGTTAATCTGCGCAGCGGCTTCTGTTTGCCGACATTAAAGAGCGGATGAGCTTTACCTGCAGAGAATAATAAAATCAGATTTATTCCGTTTAGTACACAATGAAGCAAGTCCTATACATAGGTGACACTGCGTACAAATAAAAGCCGAGCGAGTTTCTAAGACAACAAGCCGCCGACTCGTCCCGGTTTTATCTTCAGAATTTCTTGCGCTTCGCTAATAAAGGCGTTTGAGCTGCTATTGATCTGACGGCGGCATGTATAGAGCGCGTTTCACAACACATAATAACGGCAGGATGTCGGCTCCATAGATCCCGCCGCGTTCTACGCTGTGAATGGCTTGTTGTCATTAATTGATTCCAGAACACCAATGTAGGAGTGTCACTTATAATCCGGAAAGAGGAAGCATGTAGATGGGATTTTTTTTTTCTCTAGTACCTCGCCAATATGTGATTGGATGAGGAACAATTTGGAAGGTATGTATGGACTTACCCCTCCTCAATCTATTGCAGCTCATTGCCTAAGGCCTCGCACTTTGCTTGAAGGGGTTGTAAAGGATTTTTTTTCCCCTAAATAGCTTTCTTTACCTTAGTGCAGTCCTCCTTCACTTACCTCATCCTTCCATTTTACTTTTAAATGTCCTTATTTCTTATGAGAAATCCTCACTTCCTGTTCTTCTGTCTGTAACTCCACACAGTAATGAGAGGCTTTCTTCCTGGTGTGGAGAAAGCCTCTTGGGCGGGAGGGGGCGAGCAGGAGTGTAAGGATGCCCACTAACACACAGCTCTTTTCTCTATCTGCAATGTAGAGAGTGTCCTGACACTCCTGCTCGCCCCCTTCCCCCTCAAGAGGCTTTCTCCACACCAGGGAGAAAGCCTCGCATTGCCGTGTGGAGTTACAGACAGAAGAACAGGAAGTGAGGATTTCTGAAAATGCAAAATGAAAGGATGAGTTAAGTAAAGGAGGACTGTACTAAAGTAAAGGAAGCTATTAGAGCCGTCTCTGGTCTCATCCCTTCCACCTTGACAAGCCAATAAAGCTGTAGTCCGGGCTTGGTCTTGGTTCTTGGACTTGGTTGGTTTGGTCCCTCATGATGTTTTAGCTTTGCTAAAGCGACATCAACCACTTCAGCCCCCGGACTATTTTGCTGGTCAAGGACCGGGCCACTCTTTTTGCAATTCGGCACTGCGTTTCTTTAACTGACATTTGCGCGATCGTGCGACGTGGCTCCCAAACAAAATTGGCATCCTTTTTTTCCCCACAAATTGAGCTTTCTTTTGGTGGTATTTGATCACCTCTGCGGTTTTTATTTGTTGCGCTATAAACAAAAATAGAGCGCCAATTTTGAAAAAAATTAATATTTTTTAACTTTTTGCTATAATAAATATCCCCCAAAAAATATATAAATTTGTTTGTTTTTTTCCTCAGTTTAGGCCGATACGTATTCTTCTATATAATTTTGGTAAAAAAAAACTGCAATAAGCATTTATTGATCGGTTTGCGTCTACAAAATAGGGGATAGTTTTATGACATTTTTATTACTACTTTTTTTTTTACTACTAATGGCGGTGATCTGCGATTTTTATTGTGACTGCGTCTTTACGGCGGACACATCGGACACTTTTGACACATTTTTGGGACCATTGTCATTTATACAGCGAACAGTGCTATAAAAATGCACTAGTTACTGTGAAAATGACACTGGCAGGGAAGGGGTTAACCAGTAGGTGGTGCTGAAGGGTCGATGTAAAAGTGCGTGCGACGGTTGGGAAGCGGTTAATCGGTTTGTGCAAAAGTTATAGGGCCAGATTCTCATAGAATTTCGCTTGCGTATCGTAAGCCATTTACACTACGCCGCCGCATCGTACTAGAGCAAGTGCCGTATTCTCTAACCCAGAGGTGGCAAACACAAGGCCCGCGGGCCAAATGCGGCCCTCTAGGCCATTTCATGCGGCCCTCGCACCTCTCCAGTCATCCTCCAGACCCTTACTTTCTGCTTTCAAGCAATGCATCCAACTTCTTCCCAGCAGCAGCATAAGTAAAGGGGGGTGCACTGTGATGTAAAGGAGAGTGGGGGATTCAACTTCTGATGGTGGGGGGGCTCTTGACATCTAATGTAAGGGGAAGGGATGCACTGGACATCTAATCTTACAAATACAACCGGCCCTTTAGAGGGCAATCATAATGCTGATGCGGCCCACGATGAAATTGAGTTTGACACCCCTGCTCTAACCATTTGCTCCGTAGTTTGCGTTGGCGTAGCGAAAATGGCCCAGCGTAAGCCCGCGTGATTCAAATGGGGCGGCTTGTATTTAAATTAAGCGCGCCCCCGCGTCAAACAAACTGCGCATGCGCCGCCCGGGGAAAAAGCCCAGTGTGCATGCTCCAGCTCACGTTGGAAAGCGTTGTTGAAACCGACGTCAAAACGACGTGATCGTCACTTACGCAATGCCCTATTCGCGAACGAGTTAGTAAAAGACGTAAACGACGGTAAAAGCCGACGCTGACCCGACGCCATACTTAACATGGCATCCGACGGCACCCGACGGCATCCGACGGAACTTCGTAAGGTTACTCCTCATAGAAGCAGGGGTAACCTTACACGGACGAAAACGACGTACGCGACGACGGGGCGGCGTAAAAGCGACCGGGAATCGGCGTACTAGCCTCATTTGCATATGCAAATGAGAAAAAAACTTAAAGGCCACCTAGTGGCCGGAGATGTCATTACAACTACGATCCGCAAGTGTAATGGTATTACACTTGTCGGATGTTGAAGCGTATCTATGCCAAAGTGATGCTAAGCATCACTCGCATAGATACGAGGCAAAAAAAACGCCGATACGACGGGGTATCTGAGATACTCCATCGTAGCGCCACTGAGAATCTGTCCCATAGTGTCTAAAATAATTTATTATTTGACATGTTTTTCACGGACAAAAAATATAAAGCAACAATTAACAATATATATACTGGGCGCGGGAGGTGCGCTGGCGGTATAGCAGCACTATTTGCGATTTTTTTTTTCACAAAAATATGTAGAAGAATACGTATCGGCCTAAACTTAGGAAAAAAATGTTTTTTTTTTAATATATTTTTGGGGACATTTATTATAGCAAAAAGTTAAAAAATATAGCATTTTTCCAAAATTGTCGCTCTATTATTGTTTATAGCGCAAAAAATAAATACCGCAGAGGTGATCAAATACCACCAAAAGAAAGCTTTGTGAGGAAAAAAGGGTGTCAATCTTGTTTGGGAGCTACGTCGCACGACCGGGCCATTGTCAGTTAAAGCAAAGCAGTGCCAAATGGCAAAAAGTGGCCAGGTCTTTGGCCAGCGAAATGGTCCGGGGCTTAAGTGGTTAAACTACACTTATTAGGATTTTTTTTTTGTTATCAAAAACACGTAACAGAATTTTTTTTGGCCTAAATTTATAAAGAAATGTGATTTTTTTATCTGATATGTTTTGTAACAGAAAGTAGAAAATATATTTTTTTTTCGCCAATTTTGGTCTTTCATTTTATATACATAATAAAAAAAATAAAAACAGAGTGGTGATCAAAAAGCACCAAAAGAAATCTTTATTTGTGTGAAAAAAATATATATAAATGTATAAAAAAAAAAAAAAATTTGTCCTGAATAGCTTCCTTTAATTTAGTTCAGTCCTCCTTCACTTAACTCATCCTTCCATTTTGCTTTTAAATGTCCTTATTTCTTCTGAGAAATCCTCACTTCCTGTTCTTCTGTCTGTAACTCCACACAGTAATGCGAGGCTTTCTCCCTGGTGTGGAGTGTCGTGCTCGCCCCCTCCCTTGGACTACGGGAGAGCCAGGACGCTCTCTATGTTGCAGGTAGAGAAAGGAGCTGTGTGTTAGTGGGCGTCATGACACTCCTGTAGTCCAAGGGAGGGGGCGAGCACGACACTCCACACCAGGGAGAAAGCCTTGCATTACTGTGTGGAGTTACAGACAGAAGAACAGGAAGGGAGGATTTCTCAGAAGAAATAAGGACATTTAAAAGCAAAATGGATGGATGAGGTAAGTAAAGGAGGACTGCACTAAGATAAAGGAAGCTATTTAGGGGGAAAAAAATTGTACCTTTACAACCCCTTTAAGTGGTTAATATACTTAAAACATGAATAAACAAGGAATTTTTAGTATTTCAGCATAACCGAGAGTGTCACTTTAAGTGCTGACGGTGCCTAACCATTGGCACATCTGCGTTTTTGGATACCTGAGGCTGAGTAACAATTATGATGCTTCTCATTCCCCGCTGACCGCACTGTTATCTTTAAGGGAGGTTCTGGCCTCCACCACATGGCTAAATTATAAGCAATTTCATCTTCAAAAAAAAAAAAACTTTTTTTTCCCCTCACGAGTTTTCTATTTTTGGCACGAAAAAAGGTCAACCGCAAGAAAATTACGGAACACGTCGTCCTGTTTGGAGGGAACATCTTTTCCTGCCCAAGCCCTGCTTTGCATGAGGTTAGGAATACAAGAGACGTGGTCGGGGGTTTGTGCTCCTGGTGTGTATAATTTTGTGGAAAACGCAGAAAATTGTTTCAGCTGCTCCGGTAGAGCACCAGGCTTTCTCTGTTCGGGGGTCAGGTGGAAGCAATTTAGGTCGGATAATAGTTCAGAGGCAGACAAAGCACCTGCTTGGCTCCTAGTCGCCCAACAACAGGGCCACTACTGTGCAAACGTTTCCTCAAAGAGCTGCTGGAAATAAAGGGAAACGTTGGTATCTTTTTAGTGGTAAGTAGAGATGAGGGAATCTGCAGAGGTTCAAGTGGTGGTAAGGTCCCCATTCACACCTCAGCATTTTGTAGCCTGAAGCTCAAAGCTCCAAGATGCTGGAGGAGAAAATAAAAAAGTTACTTGGTATCATTTTATTGGTAAGTAGGGATGAGCCCGATGTTCGAGTCGGGTGTTCGCCTGTTTGCCGAATAGTGAACAATTTGGGGTGTTGGCGGCAAATTCAAAAGCCACGGAACACCCTTTAAAAGTCTATGGGAGGAAGCAAAAGTGCAAATTTTAAAGGCCTATATGCAAGTTATTGTCATAAGAAGTGTTTGGGGACCCGGGTCCTGCCCCAGGGGACATGTATCAATGCAACAAAAGTTCTAAAAATGGCAGTTTTTTTAGAGAGCAGCGATTTTAATAATGCGAAAAGTGAAATATTCCTTAAAATTTCATGCCTTGGGGGTGTATAGTATGCCTGTAAAGTGGCACATTTTTCCCGTACACAAAATGACATTTCTAAAGGAAAAATAGTCATTTAAAACTACTCGCGGCTATTCATGAATTGTCGGGTCCCAGCCATACAGATAAAAGTCATTGAATAAAACATCAGGGGTTCCCCCCCAGTCCATTACCAGGACCTTAAACAAAATGTAAAAAAAAAAATGCGTGGGGTCCCCCCAAAAATCCATACCAGACCCTTATCCGAGCACCCAACCTGACAGGCCGCCGGAATAGAGGGGGGGACGAGAGAGAGCCCCCTTCCCGAACTGTGCCAGGCCACATCCCCACAACCCTTGCCCGGTGGTTGTGGGCGGCTGTGGGCCTCTGGGCTTATCGCAATCTGGAAGCCCCCTTTAACAAAGGGGACCCCCGGATCCCCCCAACGTGAATTGGTAAGGGGGAACATTGTACCCCTACCATTTCACAGTAAAAGAGTTATAAATGTAAAAAAAAAAAAAAAAAAAAACAGTAGACAGCTTGGGACAAATCCTTTATTAAAAAAATTGAAAAAAAAGATTCCAGCGATGTAAATCCATTCTCGAGTGGAGGATACTGAGAAAAAAAAAACGCAGACTCGATCCGCCTCCATTGGAGACGCCCACCGAATGACGCTAAACCCACGTGGCAGCTCTTAAATAGCTGAGGGCGGGATCACCCGTCATTAGCGCGGAAACGCCGCAGGGTTACCCAGTGACATGTACGGGTGACCCGCCCCCTCTGACGCCCCACTATCAGCTATTTAAGAGCTGTAAAGGCAGGTATATCGTGATTCGGCGGGCGTCTCCCATGGAGGTGGATCAAGTCAGCATTCTTAATTTTTCTCTGTATACTCCGCTCGAAAATGGATTTACTTCGCTAGAATAAAAAAAAAAAAAAAAACATTTTTAATAAAGGACTTGTCCCAAGCTGTCTACTATGTTTTTTTAACATTTTCGATTTTTTTTTTGGTGAAATGGTAGAGGTACAGGGGGGCCGGGATCTGTGGGTTCCCTTTGTTTGTACCACGGGTACAAACAACACTTCACCTCACATATATGGTATCACTGTGATCGTAAGGAACAGAAACAATTATTTTGTGTTGTTGTTTGGTGTTCTTTGGCAGGTGCACCCTTCATGCAGGGGGTGGGATGGCAAGCGTGGGCGGCCAATGGCATGCAGGGAGGAGCATGGGTGGCTGGTCTTGCCTAGGGCACTAACTAGTCTAGCACCGGCCCTACATATAATGTAGTATTTTTTTTTAAATGTAAAGAATCCACATGAAATCATATAAAAACAGCAATTCAATCCACTTACTATAATGGCCGACAATTCCCCAGAAGTGGGGGAGTGACATCAGCGTGTAATCCAGCCCTAATGCATTTCATGTAGGGCATGACCTCAGAGGGCATTTGGTCCTCCAACATCTATAGACAATCTCTTTAAACACTAGAGGGTCATAAGCTGAAACGGGCACCATTTTGTTAAAGGCCAAAGGAACAAAAATTTTCCCACCCACGCTCCCCTTTTTTGTTTTTCCTCCTTTGTTTCTTGCAGTTTTGGGTTTACAGGGTTTGTGCTATTGGTATGGGTGGATGTTTAGTTTCTTGCGTTCCTAAGTCGTAGCAGCGATGGGAGGTCTATGGGGTCTTTGAAGGAAATAAAGGAGGTTTAGGGGGGTTGGGCCCTTCTGGAGGTATGGGTGTCCCTTCCCTTACTAACAAGACAATGGGAACAATGGTTTTTCGGTAGTTGGTTGGTTGTATCTGAAGGAGGTAAATAATAATTGTCCCTGAGCTGGCGTAATATGCGGCGGGGGGCCTTGGTTAATGGGGTGGACAGATACAACTTTTTAATGTAAATAATTGCCCTTCAATGATCTCTAGACCAGGATGGTTTAAAAACAGAGTTTATTTTTGTTGTAACGGTTTATGTAAGATGTATGATATGCATTAAATTGTATGTGGAGAATTTTTTGTATTGTATTATTATTTTGTAAAAAACAAATGGCTGCTATGGCCATTCGACTCCAAAAAGAGTATGTGTCGACTGGTCATCTGCACATCCATTAGTCATGACTGGTAGACCTGCACTGAGAGAGAAAGAGAGAGAGAGGTAGTGAAGTGAAGTCCCTATACAGCATTTGTATGTAAGACAGATGGGCTTGCCTATGTAATGTGAATATATGGCTGTCCCCATGTACATACTGCATAGATGGGCTTGTCTATGTAATGAGAATATATGCCTACACTCATGCACATACTGTATATATAGTTATGAATTGTACATAGAAACAAGGCTTTTCAAACCCAAGCCTATGATGATAATGTATGAAATGTCCAGCTGGGGAATATATCTCTCCCATAAATGCTCCAACCTACTCTAGAAACAGGAAAGGGAAGTCTAGATTAGTTGCTAAAAGGGAAATACACATACAAGGACCAGTTTGGACAGCAGCCATTTAACTTACCAGCATGCCTTTGAAGTGTGGAAGGAAACCAGAGTACCCAAAGGATAGCCACATAAGCACACAGGATAGCCACATAAGCACTAGGAGAGCATACACACTCCGTGAGCACAGTGTCCTGATCACTAAAGAAAAAAAGTCGACACTCAGGCGGCGTACACACGGCCGAGGTTCTCGGCAGAAACCAGCGAGAACCTCGGCCGTGTGTACGGATTCGGCGAGCATCCCGTCGGGAAACCCGTCGAGCCGAAATAGAGAGCAGGTTCTCTATTTGCTCGACGGCCCGTCGGGATGAATGGCTGGTTGCCTTTCCCGACGGGCGGGTCGCCGAATCTGACGGCCGGCAGAGAACCTTGACGGGCGGAACGATGTGTTCTGCCCGTCGAGGTTCTCTGCCGTGTGTATGCGGCCTCAGGGTAACACCAATTAACAATTTTCATTTATTGAAATAACATGCATAACAGCTGTAAAACATCCAACGCGTTTCAGCAATAAGGCCTTAAGGGGGTTCATTTTTTATTTTTTAAATAGGTTCCTTTAAGCTAGTGCATTGTTGGTTGGGATAGAATTATGGCATTTTTTTAAGTATTATTTTTTAATTAGTAATGGCGGCGATCTGCGATCTTTATCGGGACTGCGACATTATGGCGGACACATCAGACACTTTTGACGCTATTTTTGGACCACTGTCATTTATACAGTGATCAGTGCTATAAAAATGCACTGATTACTGTGCAAATGACACTGGCAGGGAAGGGGGTTAAACACTAAGGGGCGATTAAGGGGTTAAGTGTGTCCTAGGGAGTGATTCTAACTGTGGGGGCATGGGCTACAAGTGAAACGACCCTGATCACTGTTTCCAATCACAGGGAGCAGTAGATCAGTGTCCTGTCACTAGGCAGAACAGGGAAATGCCTTGTTTACATAGGCATCCCCCCGTTCTACCTCTCCGTGACACGATCGCGGGCCACCAGCGGACATCGAATTCATGGGACCATGGGGCGCAGTCACGGAGAGTGCGGTGGGCCGCACGGCTTCTTAAAGGGGACGTACAGGTATGTCCATTTGCCCACCGCTGCCATTGTGCCGATGCGTGCAGCAGTCGGCAAGTGGTTAAACCCGAACACATATGAATTACACAGGTTCTGAAGCTAATTTAATGCAGATAAGGCACCAAGTTTAATGACCACTTTAATCAGCCACAGAACCTGTGTTATTCATATGTGTTTGGTTTTAAAGGGATGAGGTGGCAACCCTACTAAGAAGGTTGCTTGGATGTCTGCTGGACCAGAAATGGGAGTGGGTACCTATCAAAACCAGGTACCCGATCCTCCTTTTGAAAAAAAAAGGTCCTAAAAGAAGAAGGGGGTAGGAGGAGGACATAGAACCTGAATATCTTTAAGCTGGTACACACGGTCGGAATTTTCGACAAGAAAAGTTTGATGTGAGCTTTTGGGCAGTAATTCTGTGTAGGCTCCATCTGACTTTTTCTGTCGGAATTTCTGACAGCAAAAATTTGAGAGCCAGTTCTCAATTTTTCAGACTGGAAAAGTTCTTCGTAATTTGGGTTGTACCACTTTGTCAGGAAACACAAGTACTTACCGAGGCCGAGATGCTGAGGACGGCTCACCTTTACGACCAAGCGCACCTGCCCCCTGGAATTTGAGACAGGAGGCAGAGGCACAAGGAGGTACCGGTACCGGGGGGTAGGTAGATGGGATGCAGGCACTGGAGGTCAGAGGCTGAGATGTGCAGTAGGTGCTGGAGGATCACCAAGGCAGGTGGAAGTGGTAAGTCCCAGGGCACAGTTCAAAAGCCAGCTGACGAATGGAAGCAGATCCGGGTACAGGTAAAAAGTCCGGGTTCCGGGTAGCGCTAAGACAAGTCCAGGTATGTAAGCCGAAGTTCAAGGGCAGGAGACAGAAGCAAATCCAGGTCACGGTCCGAGGTCAAAGGGGTTCAAGAAGGCAGCAGAGTTCACAAACAGGCCGAGGTCAGGTTTCCAGGTGAGAGCTGAGTCGGGAAGTAAATCCAGGTCAAAGGGCACAAGTCAAAGTGTCAAAACTTTACTCAGAGCTGACGATAAACCAGCAACCTGTGCAAAGACAGGGGCTGGTTTAAATAGGCCTGTCAGGTCTGTGATTGGTCCCGGGAGGAGGCGCGCACGTCCGCGCGCTCGTGCACGCGCCGCGCCGCTGCACCATGCACGCGCGCGCGCTTCGTATGGGCGGGCACGCGCCGTGACGCGATTCTAACGTGCCTGTGCACGGATTGAGCGCTGTGAGCGCTGGGACCCTGACAGTGCCCCCCCCCAAGGGGCGGACTCCGGACGCCCAAGCTGGACATCAACTCTGGGTGTTCCTGATGAAAAGTTCGGATTAGACGTGGAGCATGCAGATTTCTTGCGGGTTCCCATGAGTTATCTTCCGGGGGATAGCCCCTCCATTTAATCAAATACTGAAGCTGTCTACCTCTTTTTCTACAGCTGATGATGGACTCAACTTCAAATTCTTCCTCTCCCTCGACCTCTACTGGTGGAGGTGGAGGTCTTTCTCTTCCTTGGAAAGGATCAGGGGTAACAGGTTTCAGGAGAGAGGCATGGAATACTGGATGGATCCTGTAGGAATCCGGCAACGAGAGTTCAAAGGCCACCGCGTTGATTTTGCGCTTGATCCTGAAAGGGCCAATGAATCTTGGACCCAACTTTCGAGAGGGGACCGGTAATTTTAAATTAGTAGCAGATAGCCAAACCTCTTCTCCGACTTCAAAAGTAGGACAATCTTTCCTTCCTTTGTCGTAAAATCTTTTGTAGTCCTCCTGGGCCCGTTGCATCACTCTTTGTAATTGTAGAAAGTTTAATTGGATAGCTGTTAAATGCTCTTGGGCCGCCGGAACAGGTGTTTCTGGGAGGGCATCAGGAAGAAAGGGCGGGTGAAAGCCATAGTTGGCCCAAAAGGGTGTTTGATTCGTGGTGGCATGGACGGAATTATTATAGGCGAATTCAGCAGAAGGTAAGAGGGACGACCAGTCATCTTGAGAGGCGGAACAGAAACATCGGAGGTACTGCTCCAGCGTTTGGTTAGTCCTTTCCGTTTGGCCGTTACTCTGGGGGTGATAGGCAGAGGAAATGCAGGTCTTGACTTCCAAAGATTTACAAAGTTCCCTCCAAAATTTTGAGGTGAATTGAGAACCCCTATCTGAAACGATGCTCCTGGGCACCCCATGAAGCCTGACGATTTCCCTGAAGAAGACTTTGGCTGTCTCTAGGGCAGAGGGAGTACCGATCATGGGCACAAAATGTGCCATCTTGGAGAGACGATCTACTACGACTAGGATTGTGGTGAAGCCTTCAGAAGGTGGTAAGTCGACAATAAAATCCATAGAGATTTCAGACCAAGGCCGTTCTGGAACTGGTAGAGGCTTGAGTAACCCCCAGGTCTTGGTTTTAGGACCCTTATTACGTTGGCAAGTGGTACAGGAGGCAACGTAGGCTTTACAATCTTGTCTGTAGCTTGGCCACCAAAAGTATCGTAGAACCATCTCCGTGGTCTTTCGTGCTCCAAAATGACCTGCTAGTTTACGGTCGTGAAAGGTGCTCAAGACCAGTTGTCTGGATTCTGCTGGAACGAAAATTTTCCCTCGGGACAAAAAGATATCGTGATGTTTTACCAATGAAGACACCTCTGGATCAGAACATTGTCTGGATGAAGCCTTAATAGAATTTAACAGGTCGATTTGAGAGACTAGTAGAAAATTCCGAGATGACAAAATGGTGCTTGGTTCAGTTGTGGATGGAGTTTCAGGGAACATTCTAGAAAGAGCGTCTGCTTTTCCATTCTTTGAACCAGGCCTGTAAGTGAGATGAAAATTAAACCGAGAAAAAAAAAGAGCCCAACGGGCTTGCCTGGGCTTTAAACGTATTGCTGTCCGCAGATATTCAAGGTTTTTATGGTCGGTAAAGATCATTATAGGATGAGCCGATCCTTCTAGCAGATACCTCCACTCCTCTAGGGCAAATTTGATAGCAAGCAGTTCCCTGTCACCTACATCATAATTATTTTCGGGTGGAGTTAGTCTCCGAGAGGCATAGGCCACAGGGTGTAGTAGGGACTTTGGCCCTTGTCTCTGAGATAGCACGGCTCCTGTAGCAGTCTCAGAGGCGTCTACTTCCAAGGTAAAAGGCAACATTGGATCGGGGTGTCGCAGAACAGGAGCGGAAGAAAAAACTAATTTTAGTTTCCTGAATGCTTCTTGGGCCTCCGGTGACCAGCAAAAAGGATGACCTTGGCGGGTAAGCTGAGTGATGGGGCTCACGATGGAGGAGAACCCCACAATGAACCGTCAAAAGAAATTGGCGAAGCCGATGAACCGCTGCACCCCTTTCTTGTCCACCGGGGCTGGCCATTCCTGAATAGCTTTAACCTTTTGAGGGTCCATGGCGACGCCACTGGTGGATATAATGAATCCCAAGAATTGCACGGAAGATTTCTCGAATTCACATTTCTCAGCTTTTAAGTAGAGTCTATGTTCTCTGAGTATGGTAAGCACTCTCTTTACATGGCACCTATGTAGGTCTAGGGAAGGTGAGAAAATAAGGATGTCGTCCAGATACACGACCAGGAAATCGTCCAGGTGTTCACGGAAAATGTCGTTAACTAAATGCTGAAAAGTGGCTGGGGCATTGCAAAGTCCAAAAGGCATAACAAGGTACTCAAAGTGCCCAAATCTTGACCTGAAGGCAGTTTTCCACTCGTCTCCTGCCCTAATTCTGACAAGATTGTAAGCACCCCGTAAGTCCAACTTAGAGAAGACTTGAGCTGATCGGAACCGCTGGAATAATTCTGATATGAGGGGAAGCGGGTATCTGTTTTTAATTGTAACTTTATTGAGCTCCCGATAGTCAATACAAGGTCTAAGAGTTCCGTCTTTTTTCTCAACAAAAAAGATTCCCGCTCCAGCCGGGGAAGACGAGGGACGAATGAATTTCTTTTGCAGATTTTCGTCAATATAGGCCTTGAGGGCCTTTAATTCTGTCTCGGACAGCGGGAAAATACGGCCAAAGGGAATCTCGGCGCCGGGTAAGAGGTCAATGGGGCAATCATACGGTCGATGGGGCGGAAGGCAGTCGGCTTGCTGTTTGTCGAACACATCCGTGAATTCCAGGTAGACGGAGGGAACGTTCCGGAGAGTTTCAGGCGAGGTTGTCATGGCAGAGCAGGAAACAACTGGAGATGGAAGGCAATTCTGTGAACAGTATGAGGATGTAAAGTTGACCTCTTTCTTTAGCCAGTGTATGACCGGTTGGTGTGCTTGTAGCCAGGGAAGACCCAGGATGATGGGAAACAGTGGGGAAGGAATGAGGTCCAGACGTAGAAATTCCTGGTGACCGGAGTCGGTGGTGGCACGGATAGGTGCGGTTTCTTGCGTGATGAGTCCAGATCGGGGTAGAGAACCGTCAGCTAAATGAATTTGAAAAGGATGGTTTTTGTTGCGAAGGGGTACATGAAGCTTTTGAGCCAATGTAGCGTCCAAGAAACAGCTGCATGCCCGGAATCAACTATGGCCGGTAGACGAGTTGCCCCTTCCGGTAACTGCAAGGAAATGAAAAGAACAACGTGAGCCTGAGAAAGGTTTGCAATATTGTAGCTGAGAGTAGGTTGTAGTTTGGACTTACGAGGCCTTGTTGGACAGGAGTGAAGGAAATGACCGGCTTCTCCGCAGTACAGACATAAGTTGTTTTGACGTCTCCGCAGTCTCTCCTCGGAGGTAAGCGGGGCTCGGACCAATCCAACTTGCATAGGTTCAGGATCCGGGAGGTTTATGTTTTGAGGAGCTGCAGGTGGCTGTGGAGCCAGAGTGGGCCTTGGATGGGCCCAGGTAGAGCGTGGAACTTGATATCGTTCAGAACGACGTTCTCTCAGGCGTCGATCCAGCTGCGTGGCGGTTTGAATCAGGTCTTCAAGAGTGGCCGGGACTTCTGTCCGAGCCAGCTCGTCCTTAAGAGATTCCGACAAGCCTTGGCGAAACTGGTATTTTAGCGCAGCCTCATTCCAGCCTGTGTCGGCTGACCATTTTCGGAACTCGGCTGTATAGTCCTCAATAGGCCTTCTACTTGGGTAAGGTTATGGAGAATAGTTTCGGCAGTGGCGTACGCTGTGGGTCATCATATAACTTCGCCATGTGTTCAAAAAAGGTATCTATGGTGTTTAGGATTGGGCTCTGTTGCTCCATTAGAGTGTGAGCCAGGCTTGAGGTTCTTCCGAGAGAAGAGAAATGATAAAACCCACTTTCACAGTCTCTGAACAAAAGGTTCTGGGCTGAAGAGATAAATATAAGGAGCAAGCATTTTTAAACGCCCGGTATTTCCGGCGCTCACTGAAAAACGTTCCGGGATAGGCACACGTGGTTCCGGGGTGGGTCACCATTACGGCCGAGCTAGAGGCGACTTGAGGGTGCTGCAGCTCCAGAGGATGGTGGTGCAGGTGGAGATGAGGGTCCAGGAATCACGGCCAGCTGTTGGAGACGGCCATCTATTTGGAGGTAGCCATCTTGCAGCTTTTGAACTGCGTCAGTAAGTGCGGGACACTTGCATGCGCAGAGTGTTTCAAATGGTGAGCGCGCCCTGTCGGCCTCAGACATTGGCTGGTTTATACTGTCAGGAAACACAAGTACTTACCGAGGCCGAGATGCTGAGGACGGCTCACCTTTACGACCAAGCGCACCTGCCCCCTGGAATTTGAGACAGGAGGCAGAGGCACAAGGAGGATACCGGTACCGGGGGGTAGGTAGATGGGATGCAGGCACTGGAGGTCAGAGGCTGAGATGTGCAGTAGGTGCTGGAGGATCACCAAGGCAGGTGGAAGTGGTAAGTCCCAGGGCACAGTTCAAAAGCCAGCAGACGAATGGAAGCAGATCCGGGTACAGGTAAAAAGTCCGGGTTCCGGGTTAGCGCTAAGACAAGTCCAGGTATGTAAGCCGAAGTTCAAGGGCAGGAGACAGAAGCAAATCCAGATCACGGTCCGAGGTCAAAGGGGTTCAAGAAGGCAGCAGAGTTCACAAACAGGCCGAGGTCAGGTTTCCAGGTGAGAGCTGAGTCGGGAAGTAAATCCAGGTCAAAGGGCACAAGTCAAAGTGTCAAAACTTTACTCAGAGCTGACGATAAACCAGCAACCTGTGCAAAGACAGGGGCTGGTTTAAATAGGCCTGTCAGGTCTGTGATTGGTCCCGAGGAGGGGCGCGCACGTCCGCGCGCTCGTGCACGCGCCGCGCGGCTGCGCCACGCACGCGCGCGCGCCCCAGATGCGCGGGCACGCGCCGTGACGCGATTCTAACGTGCCTGTGCACGGATTGAGCGCTGTGAGCGCTGGGAACCTGACACACTTTTTTAGGACCGAGTACAAGTACCGATACTTTTTTTAATGCCAAGTGTCAGTTCGACTGATGGGCACTGATGGGTGGCACCGACTGATGGGGACTGATAGATGGCACTGACTGATGGGCACAGATGGCACTGATAGGTGGCAGTTATGGGCACTGATGGCCATGACAGGTGGCTGGCACTGATAGGCGGCAGTTATGGGCACTGATAGGTGGCTGGCACTGTTAGATGGCACTGATAGGCGGCACTTATGGGCACTGACAGGTGGCTGGCACTTATGCAACTGTGATAGTGTGTACTGTGTACTAGTGACAGTATTCATTCAGCGTTGTTCACACAATCTATTTTACTTGCCGAGGGCTGCCTGCTTGATGTCCGTCCTGCTCATCCTGTTCTCCGGCCCACTCTCCGCCTGGTCTCGGCCCAATCTCCGCCCACTCTTAGCACGCTCTCAGCCCACTCTCCGCCCCTCTCTCTGCCCATCTCCCTGCCCCTTTTAGCAGTAAGCATGATATCAGCAAGCTAGCCTACCCTTCTCAGCCCCTGCTCTCCGCCCGCTCTCTGCCCCTGCTCTCCGCCCCCTCTCAGCCCGCTCGTCACCAAAAAAAAAAAAAAAAGTATCGGCAGAAGCATCGGGAGCATTTGCGCGAGTACAAGTACTCACGCAAATGCTCAGTATTGGTCCCGATACCGATACTAGTATCAGGATCGGGACAACCCTATTCGTAATATTTGAACTTCATTTTTCTTGGCTCGTTGTAGTGTTGTACGTCACCGCGTTCTTGGCATTTGGAATTTTGTGTGGTCGTGTGTATGCAACACAAGTTTGAGCCAAAATTCTGTCAGAAAAAAAATCAATGGTTTTCTTGTCGGAATTTCTGATCGTATGTAGTACGCTGCATTAAAATTACACAATCCTGGAGAGCAAGCAATCATGGTTCATACTGCAGGTAGATGTTCAGGAGGATTAGAACTGAGTGATTCACACGCTTGTTTATTTTTTACGAATACTTTTATCCATCTTTGTTGATCCCCCGTAGTTCCTTTTAAGATGCCATGATTGCTTTTAGACTTTGCTTAGAAAGCCACTTCAAGTAGCAGAGAAAGGAAGAATGGCACAAATTGGTCCAATGCTTCTTCTGTAAAATAAGCGAGTTCCCGTACACTGTTGAAATTTAGATCTGTATAAAAATATTGGAATGACATGCCATCTGAAAGCCCGGATAAAAACATTTCTCTCTACGCTTCTCGTCAGAATAATTCATGGACGCCGCGTTAGACGTTTCGTTTAATTTTTTCGGCGTGTGACTCTGACCCAGCCTCATAAAAGACGTTGCATGGAATTTACTGTGAAATGAGGGGACCGTGTTCCTTCACCCTCCGAGGAATAGAGCTTGCTGGCTTCTGCCTCTTTTTTTTTTTTACAGGGAAAACGGTTTGCTGCCATGGCCGCCCGGATCCTGCCATTTACTTGTCACTCCGAATCACATTTAATGTGCCCACAGCTTACATCTGACTTTTTACATCTGTTTGCTTCCAGTTCCTAGTGGAGATCTGACAGGCACAACGCAGATAAATCAAAGCTGTCACCGGCGGATCAGAGTCATCATATCCCGATGCGAGATATGCCGAAT
Organism: Rana kukunoris; assembly: GCA_029574335.1. Taxonomy (NCBI): domain Eukaryota; kingdom Metazoa; phylum Chordata; class Amphibia; order Anura; family Ranidae; genus Rana; species Rana kukunoris. The sequence continues at coordinate 154,586,941 of CM056059.1, read as the reverse complement.
CCCCGCGGCGGATGGGGAATGGGAGCCGAGGATTAGAGCTGTACTTCGGGCAGATGCAAAAAAACTCACAAATTAATGCAGCTCCATATTCATTCATATATTATTAATTGTATTTTTGGTTTAACCACTTAAAGGGGTTGTAAAGGTAAAAAAAATGTTCCCCCCTAAATAGCTACCTTTACCTTAGTGCAGTCCTCCTTCACTTACCTAATCCTTCCATTTTGCTTTTAAATGTCCTTATTTCTTCTGAGAAATCCTCACTTCCTGTTCTTCTGTCTGTAACTCCACACAGTAATGCAAGGCTTTCTCCCTGGTGTGGAGTGTTGTGCTCGCCCCCTCCCTTGGACTACGGGAGAGTCAGGACGCTCTCTACGTTGCAGATAGAGAAAGGAGCTGTGTGTTAGTGGGCATCCTGACTCTCCTGTAGTCCAAGAGAGGGGCGAGCACGACACTCCCTTTAACCACTTCCCACCCATGCCTATAACAATATAGCGCTCACCACGGAAGGAGCCGCTAATTAGTTTGGGACTGGCATGTTGAGTTACCAGTGATTCTTGTCTAGGGGTAATATTAGTGAAGGTGGATAAAGAGCAAGGGCCAGATTCAGGTAGATGAGAGTATCTTTCCTCTGGAGTAACGCTTCTCATTTACGTTACTCTGAAGACCCTTTCAGCGCAAGTCCTGTAATTCACATAGCAGTTGCGCGTAAACTTGCGCCAGAGTAACGATAATGCGCTGGCGTAACCCGACGCAAGTGGAAGTGGGTGTGATCATATGTAAATGATGGGCGGAGCCCAGCGCAGAGGCTTACGTTCAGCGCATCATCCACGGAGCATGCGCAGTGAGTGCGGCTCCACTCGCCCCCCTTGTGCGCATGCTCACAACTTCCGTCGGCACCACTTCCTGGGAAACGTCAGCGCAATACATTCCGCTGGGCGCTTAAAAGCGCTGGCGGAAACGCCATTCCGGCGCAAAAGTATTTCCGCTTCCCCCCACCCCAGGGAAGATACTTTTGTTTGGTGATGGCTGCTCCCGCTACCCCCAGAGAGAGGAGGAACCTGAATTTTAATGCACAGGAGGTCTCAGTGATCATTTCGGCAATGGAGACGGATAATGATTTTCTCCATGGCAAAAAAAGCCGGAAGACCAGCCGGGAGAGGAAGCAGGGCATCCTGGAGTCCATTGCTGCCAGGGTCAATGTCCTGGGGTACTCCACCCGGACTGCTGGGGACATACAAAAAAAAATTAATGACCTGCGGCGCAAGGTGAGGGACAAGGTGGCCTCCATCAGGAGGTATGAGAGGGGCACAGGTGGTGGTCCCCCATGTCCTGTCACCCTAACCGCAGAGGAGGAGGTGGTTGCTCGCTGCCTGGAGAGGGAGCAGGTGGAGGGGGTCGCAGGCTATGACTCCGTGGAGGAAGGCACAAGGACAGGTAAGTGTTTTATAATCCCCTATTTGTTGTTTAGCATTTGGGGGGGGGGAGGGTACATGTGCCAAGTGTGTGGGACCACCAACATGTGTCTGCTTTGTGTCATCCACAGATGACGGAGCTGGGCCATCATCTGTCAGCGTGCATTCCACCCCATCCCCCCCACGCCATCGTGTGCCTGAGCCACTGGGTGGTGAAGAGGTTGTGTAGGAGGAGAGTGGCCACACCACACCTGCCGAGGTGGTTGTGGAGGATCCTGCTGTGGCAGAGCAGGACTTTACCTTAGTGTTGTCTGTCTCCTCCCCTTCTCCTGGGCCGTCTGTCGTCCCCTCCCCCATCCTTGGAAGCCCCTCAAGGGCGACTCCTTCCACCCGAGGACAACCATCTTCTGGCCCCAGGAAGGCGACCCAGAAGACCAGGGGGGTGTCTGATGGTGTCCAGGACCAGTTGGTGAGGGATCACGCCAGGCAGACGGAACAGATGGGGGCCATAGCGGTGCACTTGGAGAAAGTGGCTGACAGCCTGGGCTCCGTTGCCAACCTCAGCAACGCAGTGCAGGATGTAAGCTGCAACTGCGCTGCAGTGGTCACCACTTTGGGGGAGGTGCAGGGGGATATTCGGCACCTTACTGCAGCCGTCCAGGCCAACAGTGCTGCCATCCGGGACCAGGGGAGGCTGAGTCGGTGGGCCCAGCACTACCAGGTCACCCGTCAGCTCCGGATGCAGGCCCAGACGAACTCCTACCTTGGACGGATAGCCAGGGCCTTGGAGGGCACGCAGGCCACACCTGCCAGGAGTGGCCCACCTGGGGATCAGCCACCTCCAGATGCCCCCCCACCCCCACCCACTCCATCCAGGCAGCTGCGGAGCCAGAGAGGGGCCCCCAGAAGAAGCCCCCGGCATCCCCGATGAGGCCTTTTTTTTTTTTCTTGTTTTATATTTTTGTTTTGGACATACTCAGGTCATGAGTTTCTTTTTTCTTTTTCTCAGGTTATGAGATTTTGTTTATTTTATTTATCAGGATATGATATTATTAATTTATTTTTGTACTGCACACGGTCAGGAGTGCAGGGGACAGTGTGAATGGTGTGTGAATGTGAGGGGGTGGCACTCCTGAAAGTAAGGGGTGTCACCCTCGGCCGTGGTGGTGAAGTGAACCCCACGGCTGAATGAATGACGTGTGAAAGGTGTGTGAATGGACAGTGACATCATTGGGGCCTTGACGCTGGCGTTACTGCTCCCAACTCCTACATGCTGGACTTGGGCTAATCCAATGCGATGTGCATGTGGTGTGTGTGATCTAGGGACATCAGTGGTGTACACGCGTGCACTGTCTGTGTTATTAATGTTTTGGTTTAGTGTCCAAAGATGCCTACGGCGAGGACCCTCCTGACTGCTCTTCCATCAGCAGACTGGGTGTCCTCTGGCAGGTGGGGACTGTGTGGGTCGGGGGTCAGGTCATCACGTATGTCAATATGCAGGCCTTTTTTCATAGCAAAGTTATGTAGTATGCAACATGCACCGATGATCTGACACACAAAGGTAGGTGAATACAATAGGGCCCCCCCAGACTTATCCAGGCATCGGAAACGGGACTTCAGGAGCCCGAATGTTTGCTCCACCACTGCACGGGTTTTGATGTGTGCTTCATTGTATTTTCTCTCTCCTCTGGTTTGGGGGTTCCAGAAAGGAGTCATTAGATGGGGTCCCAGTGCATATGCAGAGTCACCTGTAAGGGAAAAGACAGGATAATGTTAGTCATGCATGTGCGATTTCTGTTGTGCATCACGGGAGGGGATAGTCATGCCTGACTCCCATGTCACTCACCAACCAGCCAGCTGTCCCCATACATGTTCTGGTTAAATTCTGCTGGGATGGGGCTCTGACGGTATATGTAGCTGTCATGGCTGGACCCGGGGTGTTTGGCACGGACGTGCCATATGAGGCGTTGGGCATCGGCTATCACCTGTACGTTGATGGAATGCCAATGCTTCCGATTGCGGTATATGTGCTCTGTGGCACTGGGGGGCTGTAGGGCCACATGTGTGCAATCAATGGCCCCCACAGTGCGTGGGAATCTGGCAATGTTGTAGAAATCTGTCATTGCCTTCAGCCGCAGCTCCTCAGTGGTGGGTCTGATGAACTGGTTGGACATGCGTCTGAGGATTGCAGGGACAACCTGGTGCACACATCTGCTCATGGAGGATTGTGACATCCCAGCTACCACTCCACTTGTACGCTGGAATGATCCACTTGCAAGGAAATGGAGTGTTGCCAGTACCTTCACCAGTGGCTGCACTGCTTGTGAGCGGTGTGTCTTGCTGGTGATGTCATCCTGCAGGGTTGTGGTTAGTTCAAGTATTGCATCAGGGCTGAATCTGAAGAGGCGATACACCTCCTCATCCCCCATGCCAAAGAGGTTCATACGAGTGCGGTATATCCTCTCACGTGGCCGCCTTCTTGGTTCCAGGGGACCCATCAGTAGTTCTAGGACCACAATTGCCCCTGGCATGTTGGCACACAGAGGTGTTGTCCTTGCAAGTGTTGTTGTTCAGCAAGCTCCTATCGTCGGTAACGCTGCTGTAGCTGCTCTCCTGCTGACCTGTGACCGTCTGGAGTAAAGATAAAGCAGCCTTTTGTAGAAATAACTTTGCGCCGGACGGACCAGATACGCGCGGCGCATGTAGCCAGCGTATGGTGCTAATCCGTTCGTGAATTGGGAAATCTCCCTCATTTGCATATTTGCAGGGGAAATCAATGGGCGCGACTGATGCGCCCAGCGAAAATAAGCGCTGACGATACTCTGGCGTCGGAACGTTCCGCCGGTCGCAAATGACCCGTTATTGGGCGCATCTAGTTTGGTGGGTACGGGCACATAGAAACGACGGCGCATCATCACAGTTACGCGGCGCATATCCAAATACTCCAGCGCAAGTGTTCGTGAATCTGGCCCCAAATGTCCAGACATGAAAGTGGATGTAAACCCCAAAAAATATATATTTTTTTTGATGTCACAATGTAGAGTATAAGATTTCCTATCATCTGTGCCCAGTCTTGCCACACAGAGTTAATCCAGCGCTGAGTAATCTTCTTGTAATGTTCTGTGCAAATTAACAGAATTCCAGATAAAAACTTGCCAAATTATAAAGTCCGTTTCTCTGTTTTTGCTTTCAGTGACAGGTTATTTACTTATCTAGCTTGGACATGTTTATCATATGTTATGTTTTGTTTATCATAATATGAGGTGATCCGAAGTTCATCGTATATTACCAGGATGTGTTATGTGGTGGAGGGGTGAATTTCTCACTTTTTTATACCTCATGTTATGATAAACATAACATAACATATGATAAACATGTCCAGCTAGATATGTAAATAACCTGTCACTCAAAGCAAGAAGAGAGAAAACTGACTTTTTATTTAGGCAGGTTTTTATCTGGAAGGCTGTTCATTTTACCGAACATTGAAAGAGGATTACTCAGATCTGGATTAACTCTGTGTAGCAAGACTGGGCACAGATCATAGGAAATCTTATACTCTACATTGTGACATCAAAATATATATATATTTTTTGGGGTTTACATTCACTTTCATGTCTGGACATTTGCTCTTTTTCCACCTTCACTAATATTACCCCTAGACAAGAATCACTGGTAACTCAACATGCCAGTCCCAAACTAATTAGCGGCTCCTTCGGGGGTGAGCGCTTACATTGTTATAGGCATGGGTGGGAAGTGGTTAAAGGGAGTGTCGTGCTCGCCCCTCAAGATACAGAATGCAAATCTTTTGTTATAGATGTCATTTTCGTTTTTTTGAATGGGCAGTGAGTGAGTGTAGTTAGTGAAGCAGCTTCTCTTTTGTGCTGAGTACACTAGTACAGTGAGTAGTACAGTAAAGCCAAATAAACTTTTCTGTGGATTTTCATCTGAAGGGAGATCAGTTGGCCAGACTTTTGAACCCAAAAATGGTTTTCTGATGTAGTTTGAAAACAAACAAATTTTCTGAGAACGAACGGAAAACGATCGTTTTTATGTTTGTTGTTGAAAAAGTCTGACCAAGTGTATGGGGCTTAACAATAGTTAATATGGATGAGCCGCGTGTTGAAAGTGCCGCGAATCCCGCGATATATTTACGAAAGTACAAAATGACGAAAATCCTTTTTCTGTTCATATTTTCAGTCGCATGTTCATATGACATAGATGTCATATGAACATGCGACTGAAAATACTAACAGAAAAAGGATTTTCGTCATTTTGTACTTTCGTAAACATATTGCGGGATTCGCGGCACTTTCAACACGCGGCTCATCCATATTAACTATTGTTAACTTAAGCCCCATACACTTGATCAGACTTTTTTAACCACAAACATAAAAACGATCATTTTCCGTTCGTTCTCAGAAAATTTGTTTGTTTTCAAACTACATCAGAAAACCATTTTTGGGTTCAAAAGTCTGGCCAACTGATCTCCCTTCAGATGAAAATCCACAGAAAAGTTTATTTGGCTTTACTGTACTACTCACTACTAGTGTACTCAGCACAAAAGAGAAGCTGCTTCACTAACTACACTCACTCACTGCCCATTCAAAAAAAAAAAACGAAAATTACATCTATAACAAAAGATTTGCATTCTGTATCTTAAAACCCTTTTCTTTTGCTATTTTCAGTCGTATGTTCATATGACATCTATAACAAAAGATTTGCATTCTGTATTTTGAATACAAAATACAAACAGAAAAAAGGAATTCAAAATACAGAATGCAAATCTTTTGTTATAGATGTCATATGAACATACGACTGAAAATAGCAAAAGAAAAGGGTTTCAAGATACAGAATGCAAATCATTGACGAAAATTATTGTCTAACAAGTAACGAACATGAATTAACCACTTAAGACCCGGACCAAAATGCAGGTAAATGACCAGGCCCCTTTTTGCGATACGGCACTGCGTCGCTTTAACTGACAATTGCGCGGTCGTGCGACGTGGCTCCCAAACAAAATTTGCGTCCTTTTCTTCCCACAAATAGAGCTTTCTTTTGGTGGTATTTGATCGCCTCTGAGATTTTTATTTTTTGCGCTATATACAAAAATAGAGCGACATTTTTGAAAAAAAAAACAATAATTTTTACTTTTTGTTATAAGAAAAATCAAATAAACTAAATTTTAGTCAAACATTTAGGCCAAAATTTATTTAGCCACATGTCTTAAGTAAAAAAAAAAATCGCAATAAAAAAAAAATTAGCTACCTAGCGGGAACAGCGACACTAATACAGCGATCAGAAAAATGATCGCTTAGTGATGCTGGCAATAGGGAGTGAAGGGGTTAACTAGGGCGGTGATCAAGGGGTTAAAACTTTATTAGGGAGGGGTACGGGGGCTACAAGGGGTTAAGTCTGCCTGTGTGTCCTGGTGTCAGTGTAGTGTTGTGGAGACAGGGCCGGCCTTTGCGGTGTGCGGGCTGTGCGACCGCACAGAGCGCCATGGACAACAGGGGCGCTGTGCGGCCGTCACAGCTCACAGTCAGTTTACTGTCAGTGAATGGTGTGTGCGGGGAGGCCACGCCACCGCCCGGGTCACTACTCAGCAGGTGCTGCAGAGGGGGGGGGGGTGGCACCGACGTGCCCGAAGTGTCTGACACGACTCACACTGGTCCCCTTGGCATGCCCTCTCGCCCTCCCTTCCTCCTCCTCTCCTCCACTTCTTGTCTCAGGCCAGGTCAGGTGGTACTGTCCTGACTCCTGGGTAGCGCGGCACCGTTGCGTGCATGCGTAAGGCATGCAGTTCAAATTATAACGGCGGTACCAGAACATGATGGGACTGACAGACTGCTGCCTTACACATGTAAAGGTAAGGCCACCCGTCCCCTCCACCTAATCTAGCAGGCTGACAGGTGTCATCCCTCCTCTCACCTCACCTGTACTCCAATGAGCACATGGAGCCAGTTTATAAAAAAACGTAAGAGGTGATCAAAAACCAAAGCGCAGTAGTCAGCTTAAGTTATTCAGTGCACATATACAAAATGGCCTGTCATGAAGGGGGGGGGGGGGGAATCACTGATTAACCAGGTGACCTCTGGAAGATTTACCCCCCTTCATGACAGGCCATGTTTTCAATGTGCACTGCGTAACTTAAAGCGGAGGTTCACCCTAAAACTACTCTGTCCCATAGCATCCAGCATACTGGCGTCAGCGCCAGTATGCTGTTTTTTTTTTTTTTTTTTATCGCTCTACTTACTGTTAAATGAAGAATTTTCTTTTCTCTCCACTGCGTGACGCACCATAGCCATAGAACTCGACTATATACGGCGCCTGCGCAGTCAGCTCCTAGGTCTGTGCACAGGCGCCGTATAGCTCTGGAAAGAGCAGAGTCCTAAATCGGCTATTTTCGGAAGGCGTGACGCGACATAGCCGCGCCATTCACCCGCGGTGGAGAGAAAAGAAAATTCTTCATTTAACATTAACTAGAGCGATAAAAAAAAAAAAAAAAAAACAGTTGACGCCAGTATGCTGGATGCTATGGGACAGAGTAGTTTTAGGGTGAACCTCCGCTTTAAGCTGACAACTGCGCGGTCATGCGACGCTGTACACAAATAAAATAAAAAATTCTTAGTGGTATTTGCTCACCTCTGCATTGTTTTATTTTTTCAGTGTTTTTTTATTTATTTTTTTATATTTTTTTTAACAAAAGACCAAATTTGAAAAAAATAATTACTTTCTGCTATATAACTTTTTTTTTTTTTTTTAAGTTTTTTTCATAAATTTAGGCCAGGTGTCTCCAAACTTCCTAAACAAAGGCCTGGTTTACTGTGCTTCAAGGGGGCCAGACTGTGGCTATTTGGAGTACAAAAGGTCCTGATGTCAGTGTGGAAAAAACAATGCTCCATCTTTGGTGTCAATGGGAGAAATTGTGCCCCATAATTGGTGTCATTAAGAGATATTGTGTCCCATCATTGATGTCAATGGGAGTAATGGTTGCCCTATAATCAGTGTTGTCAGGAGAAATTGTGTCCCACCATTGGTGTCATTGAGAGAAATTGTGTCACATCATTGGGAGAAATTTTGCCCCATTATCGGTGTCATTAGATGAATTGTGCTCTATCATTGGTGGCAGTAGGAGGAAATGTACCCAAGGGCTGAAATAAAAGCAAGCAACGGGCCACATCTGGCCCCTGGGCCGCATTTTGGAGACCACTGATTTAGGCCAATGTTTTCGGTACACAATATCCTAATAAGTGTCTACAAACTATTGGATATATTTATGGAATTTTTTTTTTTTCTAGTAATGGCAGAGATCAGTGACTTATAGCGGGGCTGCGATATTGCGACTGACAACCTGACACTGTGTGGGAACCAGTAACGCAGTAAAAATGCCACATTTTTTCGTGTCAGTGAGAGGAGTAATGACCCATCGTTGGTGTAATTGGGAGGAAAACTGTGCCCCTTTGTTGGTGTTATTAGAAGGAAATTGTTCCTCATTGTTGGTGTCATTAGGAGGAATTGTGCCTCTTTGTTGGTGTCATTAGGAGGAATTGTGCCCCATTGTTGGTGTCATTAGGAGGAACTGTGCCCCATTGTTGGTATCATTAGGAGGAATTGTGCCCCATTGTTGGTGTCATTAGGAGGAACTGTGCCCCATTGTTGGTGTCATTAGGAGGAACTGTGCCTCATTGTTGGTGTCATTAGGAGGAACTGTGCCCCATTGTTGGTGTCATTAGGAGGAACTGTGTTCCATTGTTGGTGTCATTAGGAGGAACTGTGCCCCATTGTTGGTGTCATTAGGAGGAACTGTGCCCCATTTTTGTCCTCTTTGTGTATGTTTAGGTGACCAGTCGGCGAGGGATGAAGATGGGGGGGGGGGGCCACAGGATTAGCTCGCACAGGGCGCCTGAACACCTAAGGCCGGCCCTGTGTGCAGACTTACTTTGTGATGTAATCTCTCCTCAGCAGCGGTTGAAAAAACCGCCAAGGGAGAGATCACATCGCTTCCTCCTCCTGTGTTTACACAGGAGGAGGAAGTACAGAGCAGGGGGGGGCGCATTGCCTGGGAGCGATCGTGAGGGGGCGGACAAAAATGAATAGCCGCCCTCTCATCCCGGATCGCTCCCAGAGCCACAGAGACCACCGGATGTACCGCGGGGGGGGGGGGGGCGATCGGACCCCTGACCTGTGTCTAGGCAGGGACGTACAGGTAAGCCAATGTGCCTGTACATGCCATTCTGCCGACGTAAATGTACATAAGGCGGTCCGCAAGTGGTTAAACAGAATAACGAACCATCCCACATGTACGAAAATAAAACGGTAACGAAAATACCAAACGATCAGAATACGAAAAACGAACGGGAACGAACAGGAAAACGGGCGTCTTATGAAAAACGGAAACGAAAAAACGGAACGATGCGAAACGGAACAAAAAAAAAAATGAAAAAAAAAATTCTGTCTACCAATCACAGCTAATCAAAGTAAAACATACGGAACAAATCAGTTTCATTCAATAAAATGCTTGCTTATAGCAATGTAATACACTCCCTGCTATAAGCAATCAAATTAAAAACAATTGTGAAAACTTCCCTAGAGTAGTACAGTAAAATAAAAAAATGTCACCACACAGTGTCCCTGATCACCATCACACCACTTATATGGCCCACTGCCGGTACCATGTGACTGCTGTGACTAGGGTTGTCCCGATACCACTTTTTTAGGACCGAGTACAAGTATCGATACTTTTTTTAAATGTGTCCCCAAATGCAGCCATGTATGTCCCCCACATATTGCAGCCATGTATGTCCCCCACATATTGCAGCCATGTATGTCCCCCACATATTGCAGCCATGTATGTCCCCCACATATTGCAGCCATGTATGTCCCCCACATATGCAGCCATGTATGTCCCCCATATTGCAGCCATGTATGTCCCCCACATATTGCAGCCATGTCATGTCCCCCATATTGCAGCCATGTATGTCCCCCACATATTGCAGCCATGTCATGTCCCACATATTGCAGCCATGTATGTCCCCCATATTGCAGCCATGTATGTCCCCCATATTGCAGCCATGTATGTCCCCCACATATGCAGCCATGTATGTCCCCCATATTGCAGCCATGTATGTCCCCCATATTGCAGCCATGTATGTCCCCCATATTGCAGCCATGTCATGTCCCCCATATTGCAGCCATGTATGTCCCCCACATATTGCAGCCATGTATGTCCCCCACATATGCAGCCATGTATGTCCCCCACATATGCAGCCATGTATGTCCCCCACATATGCAGCCATGTATGTCCCCCATATTGCAGCCATGTATGTCCCCCATATTGCAGCCATGTATGTCCCCCATATTGCAGCCATGTATGTCCCCCATATTGCAGCCATGTCATGTCCCCCATATTGCAGCCATGTATGTCCCCCACATATTGCAGCCATGTATGTCCCCCACATATGCAGCCATGTATGTCCCCCACATATGCAGCCATGTATGTCCCCCACATATGCAGCCATGTATGTCCCCACATATGCAGCCATGTATGTCCCCCATATTGCAGCCATGTCCTGTCCCTCATACCTGTAGATATGATGCTGCCGCTGCCGTATAGCGCTGTTAATCCCCCCGCATTACAAGCTTTCGTTCTGAATACTTGTAATGGCTGCGCCGCCATGTATAGACATTCCCCTTCTCGGGATTGGAGGGATCCGTCCAATCCCGAGCAAGGGGGAGTGTCTATACGCGGATTCGTGCATAGACACCCCCCCTTGCTCGGGATTGAATGGATCCCTCCAATCCCAAGAAGGGGAGTGTCTATACATGGCGGCGCGGGCATTACAAGTATTCAAAACGAAAGCTTGTAATGCGCGCTACGCTATAATGCAGGGGGATTAACGGCGGTATGCGGCAGCGGCGACATCATATCTACAGGTATGAGGGACAGGACATGGCTGCAATATAAGGGACAAGTATTCTATTTTGGTATCGGGGGTATTTGCGGGAGTACAAGTACTCCCGCAAATACTCAGCATCGGTCCCGATACCGATACTAGTATCGGTATCGGGACAACCCTAGCTGTGACCAATCACAACAGGTCACATGACGGTTGTAAACAATGGATGGCTTCCTTTCAAGCCATCCATTGTATATAATCGGGTTGCTAGCTGTGATTGGTCAGTATGATCACATGGTACAGACAGGGCCATTCGTCCCTGCTGTGTCACCGCCGATCGCGAGTATCTGGCGGACACCGCGGTCGCCAGGCACACGCATCGGCTTCCCAGCGATGCGCCGGGCACAGTTTTCCCCGCTGCGCGCCCCCCACCGGCGCGCGGGGAATGTAAACAGGACGTCCAAAAACGTCCACTCGGCACTTGAGAGCTGCGCTGTGGACGTCTTCCGTCCATAGCGCGGATCCCAAGTGGTTAATCAGTTTCATATCACCAAAAGAAAGCTCTAGTTATGTAAATTAATTGTCATTCAAAGTGTGACAGCTCTGAAAGCTGAAAATTGGCCTGGGCAGGAAGAGGGTAAAATTGCTCGGTATTGAAGTGATTAATTAGATATATTTATACCTGTATTATTGATTGCATTCATTTGTGTCTTTAGTATATGCCTGGAGTTTGCCATTAATTGGCCAGCACGGCCATATGGAATAGGGGGCTTCAAAACATTAACATCTTGTCAGGCACTTACGAGAAATATGATCAATACGATCAAACTGCTACAGTACGTTGATTTATTTTTATGTTTTCAGCAGGCTGCAACCATATGGCTACAGACACATTTTAAGTAAATATATGTTAATTGATTTATCCGCAAAATATAACTCTTTAGTCAGCCCCTTAAATCATATTTTTCCAAACTAAGAAAGTCCAGCTTTTCTAAAGCCGCGTACACACGATCGGAATTTCCGTAGGAAAAAATCCAATGGGATTTTCAATCAGAATTCCGATGACTTCCATCAGTCTTGCATACACACTGTCAGACTAAATTCCGACCGTCCAAAACGCAGTGACGTAAAACACTACGACGAGCCGAGAAAAATTCATTTCATTGCTTCCGAGCATGCGTCGACTTGATTCTGAGCATGTGTGGGTTTTTTCTCCGTCGAAGTTGCCCACAGACGATAGGAATTTCCTATGTTTTTTTTTCCATTGAAAAAAATAAAACATGTTCTATTTCTAAACACCGACTGAACTTTTTCTGTGGAAATTCCGATCGTGTGTACGCGGCATAAGATTTTACTTCCTCATATGCCTAACCCTTTGGCCCCTTTCACATTGCAGCTGAGCCGCTCTGGCTGTATAGCCCCGCTTAAAATAGCTGCCGGAATTGCCGCAAGTTGCGGCCGCTAGCGGTGCGATATTAACCCCCGCTAGCGGCCGTGTATTTCACATCGAGGATGCAGTGAAGGAGTTTTTCAGGCGGTATAGCAGCGCTATTTTTAGCGCTGTACCGCCTGAAAAACTCCTCAATGTGAAAGGGGTATTAGATTCTAATCCTAAACACATTGCTGTGTGAATGCTGGGGCACTTTTGCACAGTCAAAGCGAATATTCCCTGCTATGTGTCTAATATGTTTATTTCTTACAATCATCAGCTCCATCTAGTGTCCATAATGCAGTATTTTTTCCTGGGGAAAATACTGCATTATGGCCACTGGATGGAGCTGACGATCAAAGGAAATGTACCAGGGATTGTTGTGTTTTTTTTTTTTTAAATAGACCCCCCAAAGGTGAGTTTCCATACTTGAAGCGTGACCAAGCCTCCTCGTCCTTATAATGGGGTGTCCAAAACTGTCCTCATAGTCTTTTTCCCAACACACCCCAACATCAGGAGCTCTAAAACAGCCAATGTATATTCTCATTTGCATGCATTTTGCTTCAGCTAGAGGATAAAAACTGAGAATAAATCCTGCAGGGGTTTTTGGCTTTCCCAGAATTTTCTGGGGTATGGGCCCTGGATCTAGGGTAGGCTGAGGTGGGCTGTGCCCCTCCGGTTCTCCCCAAACCAACCCCCTACTGTAGGTCTCTGAGAGTGCAATCACTAATCTATAAGGCATTCTGATGGGGCAATTGCTATAAAAGGGGCACTATGATAGGGGCATTTTTTTGTAAGAGGACACTCTGATGGGGGTTATAGATGTAAGAGGACACTATGATGGGGGACAGAAGATGTAAAGAGATACTTTGGTGGAGACGTTTGATGTAGGAGGACACTCTGATGGGGATTATAGATGTAATGGGAGACTCTGATGGGGACAGTCAATGTATGAGGGCACTCTGATGGGGGACAGTTAATGTAGGAGCACACTGTGATGGGGGGCAGTCAATGTAAGAGAAAAAACTTTGATGTGGGATAGTTAATGTAGGAGGACATGGATGGGGACAATTTGATGTAAGAGTATACTCTGATAGAAGACAGTTGATGTAAGATGGTATTCTGATGGGAACACTTGATATAAAAGGACACTCTGATCAGGGCCGGTGCTAGACTATTTTGCGTCCTAGGCGAGACCAGCTATTTGCGCCCCCCCCCCCCCAAAAAAAATATCAAAATGAATTCAATTTTAGCACCAGAACTGGTCCAGGTGGAGAAGGGGTTCAACCAGGTGAAGGGATAGAGCCAGGTGGACAGGAGGGGGGTGCAGGTAGGTGGAGGGTTAGAGCCAGGTGGAGAGGAGAGGAGAGGTGCAGCCAGGTGGAGAGGAGAGGAGAGGTGCAGCCAGGTGGAGAGGAGAGGAGAGGTGGAGAGGAGAGGTGCAGCCAGGTGGAGAGGAGAGGTGCAGCCAGGTGGAGAGGAGAGGAGAGGTCGAGAGGAGAGGTGCAGCCAGGTGGAGAGAAGAGGTGCAGCCAGGTGGAGAGGAGAGGTGCAGCCAGGTGGAGAGGAGAGGAGAGGTGCAGCCAGGTGGAGAGGAGAGGAGAGGTGCAGCCAGGTGGAGAGGTGAGGAGAGGTGGAGAGGAGAGGTGCAGCCAGGTGGAGAGGAGAGGTGCAGCCAGGTGGAGAGGAGAGGTGCAGCCAGATGGAGAGGAGAGGTTCAGCCAGGTGGAGAGGAGAGGTGCAGCCAGGAGGAGAGGAGAGGTGCAGCCAGGTGGAGAGGAGAGGTGCAGCCAGGAGGAGAGGAGAGGTGCAGCCAGGTGGAGAGGAGAGGAGATGTGCAGCCAGGTGGAGAGGAGAGGAGAGGAGGGGTGCAGCCAGGTGGACAGGAGAGGAGAGGAGGGGTGCAGCCAGGTGGACAGGAGAGGAGAGGAGGGGTGCAGCCAGGTGGACAGGAGAGGAGAGGAGGGGTGCAGCCAGGTGGACAGCAGAGGGAAAGGGCAGCCAGTAGAAGGAAAGGGCAGCCAGGTGGACAGCAGAGGGAAAGGGCAGCCAGGTGGACAGCAGAGGGAAAGGGCAGCCAGGTGGACAGCAGAGGGAAAGGGCAGCCAGGTGGACAGCAGAGGGAAAGGGAAGCCAGGTGGACAGCAGAGGGAAAGGGCAGCCAGGTGGACAGCAGAGGGAAAGGGCAGCCAGGTGGACAGCAGAGGGAAAGGGCAGCCAGGTGGACAGCAGAGGGAAAGGGCAGCCAGGTGGACAGCAGAGGGAAAGTGCAGCCAGGTGGACAGCAGAGGGGAAGTGCAGCCAGGTGGACAGCAGAGGGAAAGTGCAGCCAGGTGGACAGCAGAGGGAAAGTGCAGCCAGGTGGACAGCAGAGGGAAAGTGCAGCCAGGTGGACAGCAGAGGTAAAGTGCAGCCAGGTGGACAGCAGAGGAAAAGGGAAGCCAGGTGGACAGCAGAGGGAAAGGGCAGCCAGGTGGACAGCAGAGGGAAAGGGCAGCCAGGTGGATAGCAGAGGGAAAGGGAAGCAAGGTGGACAGCAGAGGGAAAGGGCAGCCAGGTGGACAGCAGAGGGAAAGTGCAGCCAGGTGGACAGCAGAGGGAAAGTGCAGCCAGGTGGACAGCAGAGGGAAAGTGCAGCCAGGTGGACAGCATAGGGAAAGTGCAGCCAGGTGGACAGCAGAGGGAAAGGGAAGCCAGGTGGACAGAAGAGGGAAAGGGCAGCCAGGTGGACAGCAGAGGGAAAGTGCAGCCAGGTGGACAGCAGAGGGAAACTGCAGCCAGGTGGACAGCAGAGGGGGGGTGTGCAGCGTGGTGGTGGGAGAATATAGCAAAGTGGACAGCTAGGTGGATGGATGGAGCCAAGTGGAGGGGATCAGTGTCACACACCAGTGATAAAATCATCCCCAGCGCTTCCCCCACCACCTGACAAGTTCCTACCTTGGAGCACTTCTTTCCATGATCTCCCTCCACATGTCACAGTCAGGAAGTGGGCGGCAGTAGCTTCCACCCCCGGACTCTGGCGGCAGCTTTGCTTTGAGCTCCACTCCACACTCCTCCAGGACAAGTGGCTTTGCGGCCTCGGCCCAGCGTGTGGCTAGTCTGGGCCTGGATGGATCCATTCTGTGTGTCTATGCACAATTCCGCCCGCCCTGCTCCTCCAATGGTTGCACATCACCCAGGGAGGGAGGCGGGGCGGGCAGAGAGCTGACACCCACGGCTGCCTGCTGCCTGCTGGACATCAGCATGGTCACCTCTGTCTTAGTCCGGCGATGGGGAAGATCTGTCTGCTTCTTCTCCCTGCCTAGTCACACTGCAGCCAGCCATATAGAGCCCTTCCGCTACACTCTGCATCAGTCACCATCGGCTGAGGAGGAACCAATCTTCTGTAGGGGACCCAGCAGCTGTGGCAGCGCTCCCTGGCGGCAGTGCGCTCTAGGCGGCTGCCTAGTTTGCCTAGTGGGAGCGCCGGCCCTGACTCTGATGGGGATATTAATTGTAGGAGGAAACTCTGATGATGACAGTTGATGCTGGGGGACACTCTGGTTGGGACAATCTCTCATGAAACAAGAAAAGCTGCTCCAGGTGAGTGAGTCTGTGGTTAATCCCCACACACACTAGTCAGGTGCTAGCCCAGCTCGCATGCTATGTAACGTGAAATTCCGGATGGCTACACTTCCAAAAATCCTCTTATTGAAGCTTCATATGACAAGTGGTTACCTCAATGACTAAGGTAAGGTGATAATGGCTAAGCACTGATATTTGCACAAAATGCATCTACCTCTTTGTCCCCAGCTCCATCTGTCAACCACTTGTCATGTGAAGCTTCAAAAAGAAGGATTTTTGGAAGTGCAGCCGTCCGGAATTATTTCTTCACTCTGATGGGGACACTTGATATAATGATGTCAGAAACCATGAATCAGACTGAGACAGAAGTAAAGTTTAATCACACTTGTTTATTATTAATAATAAAAATATAAACAGAGTCAAAACATAGACAGAGTTCAGGAACCGGATCGGATAGTTAGCCAGGCCAAATGTCAGAGAGCCAGAGATAGATGTAGTAAAACAAGCAGGATCAGGAGCCAGAAGGGATGTCAGCCAAGCAAGTCTTCAACAGGAACGCAGGAGAAAGTCTCTGTGATGTTGACTAAGGCGAAGGCAGAGAGCAACTGAGCTGGAAGGCTTAAGTAGGCAGGACTGACGAGCAGGATCGTCAAAAGTTGAGTCACTTACTTGAAACATTTCAAGTAAGTGAATATTCTGATGGGAGACAGTTGATGTAGAAGGGCACTCTGATGGGGAACAGTTGATGTAGAAGGGCACTCTGATGGGTGACAGTTGATGTAGAAGGGCACTCTGATGGGGAGCAGTTGATGTAGAAGGGTACTCTGATCAGTGACAGTTGATGTAGAAGGGCACTCTGATGGGGAGCAGTTGACGTAGAAGGGCACTCTGATGGGGAGCAGTTGATGTAGAAGGGCACTCTGATGGGGAGCAGTTGATGTAGAAGAGCACTCTTATGGGGAACAGTTGATGTAGAAGGGCACTCTGATGAGGAGCAGTTGATGTAGAAGGGCACTCTGATGGGGAACAGTTGATGTAGAAGGGCTCTCTGATAGGAAACAGTTGATGTAAGAGGACAATCTGATGGGGACAGTTGATGTTATGGTACACTCTGATGGGAGACATTTAATGTAAGAGTAAACTCTGATGTTGACAGTTTATGTAAGGGAATGCTCTGATGGGGAAAATTGACACTCTGATGGGACACAGTTAATGCAGATGAACACTCTGATGGGGATGTTTGATGCAGGAGGACACTCTAATAGGGGGCAGTTGATGTAAGGGGGCACTCTGTGGGGGAAACTTGATGTACAAGGACACTCTGATTGGGCCATTTGATGTAAGGGGCACTCTGATAGGGGACAGTTGCTGTAAAGGCACACTATGTAAAGGGACACTCCAGTCGATGTCAACAGATGAAGGGGCCACTCTGATGGGGAAAATTGATGCAAAGGGAGCACTCTGATAAAGGACAACCGATTTAAGGGGGCATTCTTATGATGATAGTTGGTGTTAGGTGGCCCTTTGATGGGGACCCTGATGTAAGGGGGGGCTGATGAGGACTCCTGCTAGGGTTACCCGATATAAGGGGACACAGGTTCTATTTCATTATTCCAATCTAATTACAGCCTAATACATACTGTCTTTCCCTGCTGACTCCTGCACTGCCTCGGCACTACCTACCAGATTTCACTTCTGGGTCGTGACTCACTCTACATAAAAGAGTGCCAAGTAAACAGGAAATACTCATTCGCTGTCCTCGTACGGTCAGTGCCTCACACACACACACACACAGTGTGGACATTATGCCCCCTGATTTTAATTTTACTGCACCTCCAAATCAGACAGGCTAGATCTGGTCTTGGGGGGTATTAAATACAAGCAGGGCTGGACTGGGACAAAAATCTGGCCTTGGACTTCATCCAGACTTTCCCACTTTGACAGGTCTCTCCCATGGCGGCCGGACAACTCCCGCACCCCCCCCGGCCACCCAAGCCCCCTCTCCACCTTCACTGGCCTCTAGCTGTTCTACTTTATTAGAGTAGAACGGCTGGTACTCCTACTCCTACTTATAGGCAGTACCAGTGGGGAAGCTAGACATTATTTCACCCGGGGCAAAGAATCCGTTTGGTGCCCCCCCTTATGGGACAAGATTAGGCAGAAGTGAGAAACTCCCAGGCCATAGCTGTTGTCAGTTGTCTGCCCCCTCCCCCATGCTCCTCTGTTGTCCCCTGCTTCTTTGTTCCCCCCAGGTGAGCGCTGTGGGCAGGGAGAGGAGGTGTGCGCTGCGGGAAGGGAGAGACAGAGGAGCGGAGGGGGGGCAGCGGTCCGCTGCGCTGTCACTGAAGCCGGCCCATCGGGAAACTCCCTGTAGTCCCAATGGCCAGTCCATCCCTGAATACAAGCTGAACTCCATGTATTTATATACAGTAACTCTGCCTTTATGTCACCGGAGAAGGTATTTTGGCAAAGCTTCTTTTTTTTTTTTGCCCAGCTCGCATTTTCCTAATTGAAAAATTCGATGTCGGTGCCCAAGGCATTGTAATCCAGCTGCAAGGACGATAACCTTTTACAGCAGTCAATTTACAAGGCAAGCGCGGTCACTTTACGCAGCATTTTGCGAGATTTGTGTAGCGCTGGAGGTCTTTGTGTTATTAGACCGTTAAATTATTGACTTATTTTTATCACCCTGTTTATGTCAGTAGTGATTACCGATGCTTTAAATTTCTATGGCACAATGAGAGCAGCAGGGGAGCAGCTCAATAATTATAAATTGATGGTGATTCTTAGCCACGCGCAGACACCAATATCGACAACACGCTGGTTACATCGTCCGTACACTGGGTTTGGGTTGTATTTAGGTCATATAGTATATGATATCAAGAGAGTGAAAATATAAATGTACAATATGTGGGTTTGTACATGGAGAGAAATGTATTTTATCG
Source organism: Rana kukunoris (assembly GCA_029574335.1). Lineage (NCBI taxonomy): Eukaryota > Metazoa > Chordata > Amphibia > Anura > Ranidae > Rana > Rana kukunoris. The sequence goes on along the minus strand of CM056059.1, from coordinate 154,567,695 downwards.
GAAAATGAACTCTGAGACTTTTTATTCACATTTCTGTGGTAAAGCAGCCATTTTCAGGGTCATACTCCAGGCACTGTGCCCAATCCAGGATGCTTCTTCTGTCATGGACAAAACCTCACTAACAGAGAAAGATGGCAAAAGGAGGGCCAAACCACTAATGCATTGGCTGTTCTTTCAATTATTTGATGGACGATTAAAGTTTCCTTGGACTCGTTTGTGGTTTGGAGCTCTTCATGTTATCTTTCTTCTTCTGGTTTCTGATCCTGGGTACCCCAGTTAGGGTGATCCCCGATTCCAGGGCCTCACCAGGGATGGGCCCTTGAACTTCAGAAACTGGTTGCAAAAAGGGTAGGTATGCGATAGGGTTGTCCCGAGACCATTTTTTTAAGACCGAGTACAAGTACTGATACTTTTTTTCAAGTACTTGCAGATACCGATTACCAATACTTTTATTTAATCTCATGTGACGGTGAGACGGGCTATGGTGAGATATCAGGGGTCTTAACAGACCTCTGACGTCTCCCTTTTGAGACAGGGAAAGGGACTAGGTACACAGTTTCTTTCTCAGCAGCCTCTGTTTCACTGAAAATGAAAGGAGAGAAGACAGCGGCTCCTCTTCATTCATTAACTGAGACATCGTAATCACAGGAGGTCACAATGTTTTAGTTATGTGAATTAGTTATGTGAACGGACAATGTGATCACTGACTCTGTCCATTCAGAAAACGAAGAAGCCGAGAAGAGAGGGGGAACACAGAGAAGAGAGGGGGACAGATGCACGGTGGGGTGACACAGAGGAGAGAGGGGGACAGATGCATGGAGGGGGATATGGAGAAGAGAGAGGGACAGATGCACGGAGGGGGACACAGAGGAGAGAGAGGGACAGATGCATGGAGGGGGACACAGAGAATAGAGGGGGACAGATGCACAGAGGGGGACACAGAGAAGAGAGGGGGACAGATGCACGGAGGGGGACAGAGAGGAGAGAGGGGGACAGATGCATGGAGGGGGATACGGAGGAGAGAGGGGGACAGATGCACGGAGGGGGATATGGAGGAGAGAGGGGGACAGATGCACAGAGGGGGATATGAAGGAGAGAGGGGTACAGATGCACGGAGGGGGACAGATGCACGAAGGGGGACATGGAGGAAAGAGGGGGACAGATGCACAGAGGGGGACATGGAGGAGAGAGCGGGACAGATGCACGGAGGGGGACACGGAGCAGCATGGAGGGGGACATGGAAGAGAACGGAGGGGGACAGCAGCATGGAGAAGGACGGATGGGGACTGAAGGAGGATAGGGGACAGTCAGTGGTGATCGTGTGTGGGAGAGAGGCACCGATCACAGCTGAAAGCCGCAGTGGGGGGGGGTGCAGGGATTTGAGAGAGAGAGCATCGGCTGTCAGACTTTTAAATCTATACAGGGTGATCAGTGCTTGTAACTCCCCCACCGGACTGATCACCCTGACTGTATCGGGTGAAGCATCGGAGCATTTGCCCGAGTACAAGTACTCGGGCAAATGCTCGGTATCGATACTGATACCGATACTAGAATCCGTATCGGGACAACCCTAGTATGCGGTGCTAGACTTGATTCTTATTGTCCATTAAAACAGAAGATGTTGGTTTGGGCTTCATGACTAGCAGGGCTTTTTTTGTCAAACAATAGGTGCTGGAACATAACGGCCTCACAAAACCCCTCCCTTGTACACACACCCTCAAAATCACATCAAATAGTTGGTGTGGTCAGTCAAATTTCCCAAAAACAGTAGGAGTTTCTTAAATGGGCATTAAATACCAGAAGGGTCTGGGCCAGTTCCACCAAGTTCCCCCTGAAAAAAAGCCCTGATGACTAGATCTTTCCAGCACTAGCACAAAGTGTGGGACCTTCTAAATTGGAAAATTCAAATGGAATCTGTTGCTAAGCGGTTGTCCTAAAGGTCCAGAATTATATATTGTAGAATACAATGTGAGAGGGTAGCAGAGTAGTTCATTGGTTGGCTACTAGGTGGCATCCCTTCTTCAGGTATTAAAGTGGATGTCCGCTCAAAAAAAATTATTAAAAGCCAGCAGCTACAAATACTGCAGCTGCTGACTTTTAATATTAGGACACTTACCTGTCCTGGAGTCCAGCGGTGTCCGCAGCAGAGGATGAGTGATCGCTCGTCACCCTGCTGCTCCCCCCTCCATCCACGGTGAGGGAACCAGGAAGTGAAGTGCTCCGGCTTCACTGCCCGGTTCCCTACAAAGCATGCGCGAGTCGCGCTGCGCCAGCCGATTGGCTCCCGCTGTGTGCTGGGAGCCGAGTGTTCCCAGCACAAAACGGGGGGGGGGGGGGGCGACGGGATGTCAGAAAAACCCGTCTTTTGCCCGAGACGTGTGGCCGGAAGTGGGTGCAGATACCTGTCTTTAGACAGGTATCTGCACCCCCCCCCCCCCATGTAAGGTGTCAAATGTGACACCGGAGGGGGGGAGGGTTCCGATCAGTGGGACTTCACTTTAGGGTGGAGCTCCGCTTTAAAGGCTGTGTTAGCAGGTAAAAATACAGGAAGTTAGTTGAAGAGACAGTAGCCTATGGCCCCCATAGGATTGATAAGGACCTATTCATCAACAATGGGCCCTCACCAGTCAGAGGTGGTCCATTTGAGGAGAATGAGTACCCATGTACCCAACACCACAGTGATGGTGACCTATTGGAAGGCCAGCTACCCCATATCAAACCACCTTCTCTACTCTCCAATCGATCTCGCTCTTCATCCTACAGTAGCTCATTACCTAGAATGTCCATTTGGTTTTGTACTGCATACTTTTTTTGTACAGCTTTATTTCAACACAACCGATTAACTAACAATTTTTTCTTCATAAAGAGGCATTTACAACATGGAAACTTAAGGTAAGTTTTAATAGTACAAACAAAGTAGGCACAAAGGAGTGCAGTGGGTGACACAAGAGGCTTTGGGCTGCACTTGGGTCACAAGGCTGTGTGAAGACAAAGGTGTAACTAAAAGTGCACAAGATGCTCTGGTTGGCAGTGGGTGACATAGAATGTTTTGGGGTCAGTGAGTGACACAGGTTGCTGTAGGGTTGCAGGGTGCCAGAGGATGCTCTAGGGCAGTGATGGCGAACCTTGGCACCCCAGATGTTTTGGAACTACATTTCCCATGATGCTCAACTACACTGCAGAGTGCCTGATCATCATGGGAAATGTAGTTCCAAAACATCTGGAGTGCCAAGGTTCGCCATCACTGCTCTAGGGTCATGGGGTGACCCAGGATGCACAGTGTTTAATGGGAGATACAGGATGCTCTGGGGTCATGGGGTGACACAGGATGATCCAGGGTCGTGGGTTGACACAGGATGCTATGGGTTTAATTGGTGACACAGGATGTTCTAGGGTCACGGGGTGACACGGGATACTCTGGGGTCATGGGTTGACGTAGTATGCTCTGAGGTCATGGGGTGACACAAGATGCTCTGGGTTACCTGGATGAGACAGGATGCACTGGGGTTCTGGGGTAACACAGTATCCTAAAGGGTCAATGGGTGACATAGGATGCTCTGGGGTCATGGGGTGACACAGGATGCTTTGAGGTTATGGGGTGACACAGGATGCTCTGGCCTCACTGGGTGACAGTTTGAGCTGGGGTCATAGGGTGGCACAGAATGCTCTTGGGTCAGGCTGTGACATAGGATTATTTGGGCTCATTGGATGACATAGCCTGCTCTTTGGTTACAGGGTGCTCTGGGGTGACACAGGATGGACTGGGGTCACATGGATACCCAGAATGCACTTGTGTTAAGCAGTGGCATAGGATGGTTTGGGTTCATGGGTTAACTAACATAGGATGCTCTGAAGTCTTGGGGTGACAGAGGTTGTTCTGGGGGGTCACATGTGACACAGGGTGCTCTGGGTTCATTGGATGATAGAGGATTCTCTGTAGCAATGGGATGACACATGATGCTCTGGGGTCACATGGGGACAGAGAAAGCTTTGGGGTTACTGAATGACACAGGCTGGTGGCTGGCATGGATAGTATGAGGGGTCAAGCAGGAAACGGCACAGGGGGTGGGGTGGCTCAGATTGAGCGCAGCATTGGGTTGCCGAAACATGTTTTGCTTTGAAACTTAAAACTGCACATATCAGGAAAACTGTCTTCTAATTGGCTGTGGTATGGGCACTCTGGATAAAACCCATAAGTGCAGGCAGCTGCATGCTGCAGAGGGGATCCGAAGCAAATCAAAATCACATTTTCTATAGTGTAAAATGAGGAGAGTTTAAAATCATTTTCAGAAATGAAGAATACAAACTGATTATAATAATTCTGTACAAGCTCTGTATACAGAATCATTTCACGGCAAACAGCAAATGACAATTTGAATGCAAGCTCTTTTAGTTTATATATAGTAAAGGTTCGACCATTCCTATCATTTGTGTTATAATTACCATTATACTTGGCAATTAGCCCTGCTGACCTGGCATAAGGTCAAGACATATGACAAGACATTATTTAATCTTGCAAATCAGCAAAACTAAAACAACCCGAGTGTGCTGACTACAATTTTTATAAAATATATCCTAATATTGTTTTAAATTAAAGCAGTGCTCTTCTTCTCTGGCTCCACTATACTCTTGTAGTTGCTTTATCCATGCGATGAATAACAATTTAGCTTACCGCCCAACCTTCCCGGATCCTGCGGGATCTTCCCAGAAATTCAACCAAGTCCCGGAGTCCTGCAGGTCGCCCTATTCCGAAATGTGTTCTGACACTTGATTACACAAAATGTATTTGCAGGCAGCCGGCAGGGACAGATGCCGGCTGCTGCAGTGTCGGTTGTCAGGGGATCATACCTTTGGAGAATCAGGGCCCCCAGAAGGAGATGGGGGAGAAGTGCAGAAGTGCTGAGTGCAATGGGATTGGACTGCCCACTATCTTCTACCCAAGTTGGCCATCCCTGGTGGTCTTGGTGGCATCCCTGGTGGTCCAAGGGAACCCATGCACCCCATAGCACAGTGGTAGTGACCAATTGGCAGGCCAATTACCCCATACCAAACCACCTTCTCTACTGCCCCCCCCCCCCCCTATCACTCTCACTCTTCATCCCAGGCCCTTACATTAAATGCCTGTTCAGTTTTTTTGATTGTATTTTAAAAACCTAACTGCAACACATCTTATAAACTAGCAATCTTTTCTTCATAAAGAAGCAATCCCAACACAGAGGCTTAAGGTGAGTTTCAATGGAACAAACAAATGAACGATCAATTAAGCCCTGTACACATGATCGGTTTGTCTGATGAAAATGGACCGATGGACCGTTTTCATCGGACAAACCGATCGTGTGTGGGTCCCATCGTTTTGTTTTCCATCGGTGAAAAAAAATAGAACATGTTTTAAAATGTTCCTATGGATAAAAAAACGATAGAAAAAAACGATCGTCTGTGTGGAAGTCTATCAGTCAAAAATCCATGCATGCTCAGAATCAAGTCGATGCATGCTCGGAAGCATTGAACTTTTTTCTCAGCACGTCGTAGTGTTTTACATCACCATGTTTTGGCACGGTCGGATTTTTGACTGATGGTGTGTAGGCACGACTGATGAAATTCAGCTTCATCAGGTATCCAACGATAAAATCCATCGGATTAGATTCCATCAGATATCCGATCGTGTGTACAGGGCTTTAATTTCTTGAAAAGGTGGAAACATGTCATGTAGGGTTGCCACCTTATCCCTTTAAAACCAAACACATATTAATATTAATTAAGATGCCCCAAGACATTGTCACTTGTGATGAAACGCGTAGAGAGGAGCAGTGTACCAACGTCACCATCTCTCTCGTGTCCTGAAGGACCGGTTTATTTGGTGGTGTGTCGGCCAACTCACCAAGCTTAAGGTGATAATTTTATTTACTGCTGTGATTGTTAAATTCTTTACAATTAATCAAACCCACCAAGGATTTAATGCTATGTGGAGCCTTTGGTCTCTTTTTGGTGCCCAACTACTATCCAACTTACTGAGTGACATCGGAAGTGTGAAGAAGCCCTGAGATGAGGAGAAAGGCCCCGGCTGGGTTTTAAGCCACAGGCGTGCACCGACCCCCTATAAGAAGGGGTCCACAGGAGCTGGTAAGCAGTTTCTACAGCTCGTGGTGGATTCACTGCGGTTTTTGGTGGTAGATAACAGACACAGTCATTTTAGAGATTGATTCATTACTTGTGGACAACTTTACACAGATGAATATAATCCATATGGATTCACGTATGGACCTTACATCAATTAATTAGCACAATCCATATTTTTTCTTTTTACATATTAATTACATTGTTTCTGTGGCAGATTAAGGCAGTAATTAAACTTACTTGGTGCCTTAGCTCGATTAAATTAGATACACAACATGTGTAATTCATACAATATATTCTAGAGTATAAGTCGAGTTTTTCAGCACATTTTCTTTGTGCCTAAAATGCCCCCCTCGGCTTATACTCGAGTCAGCTTTTTGCGCCTACTCTCCCGGACTTTGGGGACCCGGTATCGGCCCTGCACCCCAATCTTAGCACACATTTAGCCTCACTCTTTCCATACAAGTGTACAAAGTTTGTTGTCTAGGGGACCTACGGCCCGGGAGCACCGATTTTTCAAAGTTGGGCACCCCTTCTTTAGACTCCCATGTTAAACGGTAATTTCTCCGGTAACTTTGGGGACCCGGTACTGGCCGGTCGTAGGTCTCCTGGACCGGAAACTTGGCACACATTTAGCCCCTGTTCTCCTTTACAAGTGTTTACTGTCTGGGGGACCTGGGGGACCTACGGCCGGGGAGCACCGATTTTTCAAAGCCAGGCACCCCTTCTATATACTCCCATGTTAAATGTAAGTCTAGTCATGGGCTCAGTGAGGCATGGGCTCAGTGAGGCATGAGCACAGTGAGGCATGGGCACAGTGAGGCATGGGAACAGTGAGGCATGGGCACAGTGAGGCATGGGCATAGTGAGGCATGGGCACAGTGAGGCATGCGCATGGACACAGTGAGGCAAAGTGAGGCATGCAGATGGACACCTTAGGCTTATACTACAGTCAATACGTTTTCCCATTTTTTTGTGGTAAAATTAGGAGCCTCGGCTTATATTCCGGTTGGCTTATACTCGAGTATATACGGTATATGTATGGGTTTAAAGGGATGAGGTGGCAACCCTAATGTCCATCCCCAGAAGCCACTCCTGAACTAATGGCAAGGTCCTAAAAAAGCATGGGTACTCAGAGTTCTTCTAAGTCTCTCCAGCAGTAGTTTGGGGCTCTCCAGCTTCCTCCCCAAAGGATATGTCTGTGACTTACCTCATGGACCCAGGTCTTACAATTTCCCAATGAAAAATATTCTCACTGTTGGGAAGTGGACCCACCCTGGAAGGGGCAACAACATCAGCTTAATTCTGAACTTTACATGCACTTTCCCACCCAGAGATCTTCTGCTGTGAGGCAGTACATGGTATTTATACACAACGTAGTTGGTTGCCAAAAGTACATGTGTCCAATTGGGACACAGACCCTCCAAGCTGGCGCACCAAACCCACAGTAGAGGATACATTGGTCCTATGCTGGGCTTCCCTAGAAATGTTCAAACATAGTGTGACAGTAGAAGCCAGGCCCCTGCAAAAGTAAAAATGTTGGAGAAAATGACACAGGATGTCCTTTTACAAAAGCATGTACACCCATATGTGTGACTCTATAGTCACCAGTAATACCTTCATGCCCTGTCTGTCTGCTTACCTGTTCTCCTGCGATCATTCACCGGAGCTAAAGAAGGAGGAGAGCTGTGTGTAAACACACCTTTCCCGTTCTTCACTGTGGCAATGTCATTGATCATCTGTTCCCTGATATAGGGAAAGACGATCAATGATGTCACACGTCCAGCTCCGCCCCCCTACAGTTATAAACACATATGAGGTCACACTTAACCCCTTCAGCGCCCCCTAGTGGTTAACTCCCAAACTGCAATTGTAATTTTCACAGTAATCAGTACATTTTTATAGGACTTTTCGCTGTGAAAATGACAATGGTCCCAAAAATGTGTCAAAGGTGTCCGATGTGTTCGACATAATGTCACATTAATGTCATGAAAATGTTTGCCGCCATTAATAGTAAAAAAAAAAATATATTAATAAAAATGCAATAAAACTATTCCCTATTTTGTAAACGCTATAAATTTGGCGCAAACCAATCGATAAATGCTTTTTGCGATTTTAGAATAATACATATCGGTCTAAACTGAGGAAATTTTTTTTTTATTTATATATATTTTTGTGGGATATTTATTATAGCAAAAAGTAAGAAATATTTCATTTTTTTCAAAATTGTCGCTCTATTTTTCTGCAGAGGTGATCAAATACCACCAAAAGAAAGCTCTATTTGTGGGAAAAAAAGGATTTTGTTTGGGAGCCACGTCGCACGACCGCACAATTGTCAATTAAAGCAACGCAGTGCCGAATCACAAAAAGGGGCAAGGTCCTTAACCTTCATAATGGTCCCGGTCTTAAGTGATTAAGTAATCTTCCCTCATTGTGGCTCCACCCTAGCCTCTAGGATACACTATTTAACACTGTGCTGTCCAAGCCTGCCTTGCCCGAGCAATATTGTGTGTTCGATTTCCTGTCTCCTGCTTGCTGTGTGCTCTCCGTCTGTTTCTGTTACCGATCTTGGATTGTTCTTTGATTATCCCTGCCTGCCTGTTATCCTGACCTTTGGTGTGTTCTCTGTCTATTCTTGTCTGCTAGTTGCCCCAACCTTTGGCTTATCTCCTGACTATCCCTTGTTGTCCTGGGAATCTGTTTTCGCTCTATCCTCCTGTAGCCTACCACGAGCTAGAGCTGGGAGACCCTGGGGACCGCGACCTGGAGTCAGTTGCAGCTCAGTCCATCCTCACCACTAGAGGTTCTGATGAACACCTGCTGGCTCTTAGTCTCCACGCCCTGGGGAATCTTATGCTCTAGCTCCCAGTGGGATCTGTGTTGATGCCCCAGTGGACCTGCTTTTCTGAACTAGTTCCATCCGCAGCTGTCAGCCATAGGGTCCACTACCTTAGCAGTGCACTCCTGACCCCGACGGTGTGCGTCTGGCCTCTGGTAACCTGACACCAGGCTTTTTTCAGAATATAGAAAATAAATCTCATAGTGACAGAGTGAGTATGAACAGTATGTAATACACCATTTATTGATACATTTTTTATGATGTGGGTTTAGTGACACTTTAAATAACATGTTTGGTGCCACAATTTATAATGAGTGTGCATGCATGCCCGTACACAAACACAGCAAGACCATGTACAGGTGCTCATGCTGGAACATGGCTATGTGAGCTGGCTCGATCGTCCTGACAGGTGGGCTCATTTACTTGGTGCTGGCCAGATTCTATAATCCACCCACAAGTGCAAATTTCCACCTCCTCTCTTGCTAAATCACAATCGGAGAGAGGATATTCTTTCTTTCATTCTATCATTATTCAAAACTTTATTGTAACCACTTAAGGACTGCCACACACCGATATACGTCAGCAGAATGGCACGGCTGGGCACAGGGACGTATATATACCTCCCCTTTAAGAGCCCAGCCATGGGTCGTGAGCGCACGCGACTCGGTCCGAAGCTCAGTGACCGCGCTCGCGGGACCCGCGGACCCGATCGCGGGACACCCGCGGCTGAAGAACGAGGAGAGTTGAGTGTAAACACACCTTCCCCGTTCTTCTCTGTGGCAATGTCAGTGATCGTCTGTTCCCTGATATAGGAAACGACGATCACTGACGTATGAATATGTGGTCACCCTTAACCCCAACAGCGCCCCCTAGTGGTTAACCCATTCACTGCATTGTCATTTTCACAGTAAACAGTGCATTTTTGTAGTACTTTTCGCTGTGAAAATGACAATGGTCCCAAAAATGTGTCAAAATTGTCCGATGTGTCCGACATAATGTCGCAGTTACGAAAAAAATCGCTGATTGCCGCCATTAGTAGTAAAAAAAAATATATGAATAAAAATGCCATAAAACTATCCCCTATTTTGTAAACGCTATAAATGTTGTGCAAACCAATTGATAAATGCTTATTGCGATGATTTTTTTTTTTTTACCAAAAACAAATCGGCCTAAACTGAGGAAAAAAACGGTTTTTTATATATTTTTGGGCTATTTTTATTATAGCAAAAAGTAAAAAATATTGTTTTTTTTTCAAAATTGATGCTCTATTTTTGTTTATAGAGCAAAAAATAAAAACCGCAGAGGTGATTAAATACCACCAAAAGAAAGCTCTATTTGTGGGAAAAAAAGGACGCCAATTTTGTTCGGGAGCCACGTTGCACGACCGCGCAATTGTCAGTTAAATCAACGCAGTGCCGAATCACAAAAAGGGGCAAGGTCCTTAACCTGCATATTGGTCCGGGTCTTAAGTGGTTGAAGAGAATGAAAATGAATAACCAAAAACACAATTTATACATGGCAGAACAGTGAACTACATAAAAAAAAGTTTAATCCTCTCGCTCGGCTATTTTCTCCAGCGTTTGCTCTGATGTATCAGAAGTAATAAAATGGATCCAATATTTTCTGCATTTTAAATCTTAAGCCTCTTCTTTTTTTTTTCTCTCTCTCTCTCTCTCCATCCTCGGCGCCTTCAAATTCCAGGTAATTGTCGGGAAAGGTTCTGTGAGAAAATCTCTCCGACAAGTATTTGACAATCCTAGGCCGGCCGCGATACGGCAGGTACATTGCATCCCCGAGGCCTTTAAGCACCTGAGCTGCAGTCATCATCTGCTTTTAAATGGCTTTCTAGCACGTCTGATGTGCTCGCTAATCTCCAGACGCCAGGGTTCTTTTTTTTTTTTTTTCAGCCACCGGTGATAGCGGGCGCAAAAATTTACCAAGTTTAGAAACTATTAAAGTCCACTTTTATACAAACCGATATTCAGGGGAACATCTATTATTCAAAAGTGGGATGAATGCTAAATCTGCTTGAAATTGCTGAGCATATCACACAGCTGAGTCCTCTGGAATACTAACTGGCGGCTTCAATCTCGCAGGAATGCTAATGCCGCAAAGTTATGTGTGTTAGCTGCACTATTAGCTGGTACTCTAAGTCCTAACACCTCTCCTGGGTTCTTCATTACAGGCAGTGACAATGGAAGTGCACATTTAACCATGGCATAATTGAGGAGCGAGAAGAGAGCACATTTGGAACTCAGCGGAAACACCAGTTCATCTATACGCTCTAAAATCTCTTTATTAAAATGTCTCTGTAGCCAAAACTTTTTTGTTTTATTTTTGTAGGGTTAGAGTCCCCGTTGGGTTTTTATTTCTAGCCACCCTACATCTTCTGGTAATGTTGTGTAGTGAAGGAGCCACTCTGCTCTTAAACCAGTTCCTTCTCAACCCTGGGGGTAGTGACCTTACCTTAATAGCTTACCATGGGTACGGGGACCCTCAAGGGGAACTTTCCTTCTCATCTGGGCATGCATAAATGTCTGTAGGGTGTACCCATCCTGGCTTTGCGCGCGCAATACGCTTTCCCCGACTTGTTCATTCCCCAACTTGTTCATTCCCCGACTTAGTTGGGGTAGGAGGTACACTTTGGTGGGGGTGGGTCAGCCACGCCCTGTGACCTTTGACCTCTGGGAACCTGCCTCCTGACCTTTGACCTTTGGGGGAGGTCCCTGTTCTAATTCCTGAGTCCTAGCCATATTCTTCAATGGGAAACCCTACCCCTACCTGATCTTTGACCTATGAACTTTAACCCTAAGTCAATCTCCACTTTGTGATTCTCCCCACCGTAAACCCCTACCTTTCCCAGATCCCGCTAAGTTTGTTGGAAAAAACATAAGAATTTCTCTAAGGTAAATCAGCTGTCAAAAAGATAAAGTCATTGACATGATTTGAAACTACCCATGAAAGTCTGAAACCATGACTTGTTTGGGTGGGGTTGGGTTGGGGGGGCCTGAGGACTAGATTTGGTTAAAATTTCTTTATACCAGTGTTTCTCAACCTTTTTTCAGTCAAGGCACTCTACTAAGGCTTCATCTCTCTGAACTACGCTGAATTGGTTATAACTTAAGCTGAGTGCCATCAAGTGATGGTTGAGTGTAAGTATATAAGGTGGTTCTTGAGTAACCTCAACAGGCCATGTTTTGGGAATTTCTTTAAGGTAAAACGGCTATCATTAAAATGATAAAGTCATTTACATGATTTGAAAGTACCCATGCAAGTCTGAAACCATGGCTTGTTTGGTTGGGGAGGGGTGGGGGGGGTTCTTGAGGACTGGAGTTGGGAAACATTTCTTTATACCAGTGTTTCTCAACCTTTTGTTAGTCAAGGCATCCTACTCTTAAGGCTTCATCTCTCTGAACTACGCTGAATTGGTTATAACTTAAGCTGAGTGCCATCAAGGGATAGTTGAGTGTAAGTTCCCCAATGTCACGTATGACGAAACGCATCTGGAGGAGGGTACGTGCTGACGTCACCATGCTGTCTTGTTAGGAGGACGGGAGTTTGCTTTGTAGCCAGCAAGCATTACAATTTGTGCACGATTTTAAAACTTTGGAAATGTGAGTGCAGCTATATTTTTTACTGAGCAGTAAACTAGGAATTGGACAATATTACGCTATGGTCAGTTTTTATTTTAGGGTTCATTGCTCAATATTACGATACAGAGCTTATGGTGTCATCGGTGTGTGAGTCATTGCAACCATCCATCTAGGGTTCCTTGAGATTTTATGTGCAATCAAAGGCCTTGGCTGGGCTATAGCCACATGCTTGATTTGCTTGCTATCTGGTAAGCAAGTTTTCTTTTGTGAATCAATCACTGTGGTGTCTACTACTGGATGAATTCATTTTTGCCTTTGGAATTATTGGAATAAGTTTATGTTCTTCAATCAATTTACTCACTTATTTTTGGACTTAACTAACGCAGATTTTTCCTATCTAAGTATATACATATATTTATGCTTCCAGTTAGCCCTCCTGGTTGCAGCTCCACTGCCCATGACATTGCAGTCCTCTTCTGGCTCTGCACCCATCTCTGACTGCATGCTCCCAGTCTTGCGTGCCTACCTAGTCCTCCTGACTGCACGTGTCACTCTCCACCCCCCTCCAGGCTGCAACCGGTGTTTCCATCCTAAAGACTTGAGCGACAGTTCTAGCTCCGGCTGGCCTCACTTGCTCCTCCTGTGCCACCTGTCCAGAACCTTCACGCTTTCTTGAAGGGCTCTGTCTTGCACCCTAGCTCTGGCCCAAGATCACCCCCCCCAGACTGCGGTGCTCCCTCAAAGGCCCCAACAGCCTAGTACTCCATCTCCAGTTCTTCCACCCGATCAACTCCCCCCCAGCTGGGCTGACTCTAGGTATTAAAGGATGGCTGTCCGCCTGCCAATCCAGGTTGGGGATTGTTCAGGGCTCTTTAGAACACCCCAGGCAGCTCCACCACTCATCTTCTCCTTCTAGAATCCTCTAGAAGAAAGAGGAAGGTCTCAGTGAAGCTGCCTGTGAGTCACCAGCTGCCAAACTCTGAGCCACTTCCAGCCCACACAAACCAAAACAAATAGTCTGTCAGCCAGGCCTGCCTGAATTTACCTACACTCACAAAAATAATCCTAATCTAGCACCTACCTATGTAGAGGGTGCTATACTCACCCCCACCAACAGGAACCACTATTTAACACTGTGTTCTCCAAGCCTGTCTTGCCATGCAATATTGTGTGTTTGGTTTCCTGTTTGCTGTGTGCTCTACGTTTGTCTCTGTTACCGATCTTGGCGTGTTCCCGACCATCCCCGCCTGCTTGTGACCCTGATCTTTGGAGCATTCTCGACTATCCCTGCCTGCTTGTGACCCTTGACCTTTGGCTTGTTGTCCGTTTATCCTTGTCTGCTAGTCGCCCCGACCTTTAGCTTATCCTCCTATAGCCTACCGTGAGCGTGAGCTGGGAGACCCTGGAGCCGTCAGCTGCAGCTTAGTCCATCCTCACCACTAGAGGCTCTGGTGAATACCTGCTGGCTCTTATACCCTGCGCCCTGGGGAATCTTATGTTCTAGCTCCCTGTGGGATCCGTGTTGGCGCCCCAGTAGACCTGCCTTCTTGCACCACCCAGTGTTCCATCCACAGCAGTCAGCCGTAGGGTCCACTATCATAGCGGTGCACTCCTGACCCCAATGGTGTGCATCTGTCACCTGGCCTCAGGTGACCTGACAGAGCCAGAGCATCTCTCCCTCGAGAAAGATGCTCTGCCCACAGGAATCTTGACTCCAGCTGGAGGGGATGGACAGCCGTCCCATCCCAAATGATTCTAAAGCCCTGTACACACGATCAGTCCATCCGATGAGAACGGTCCGACGGACCATTTTTATCAGTTCACCGATGAAGCTGACTGACTGACTGATGTGCCTACACACCATCAGTTCATGAACCAATCGTGTCAGATTGCGGTGATGTAAAACACAACGACGTGATGAAAAGAACAAAGTTGAATGCTTCCAAGCATGTGTCAACTTAATGCGTCAACTTGATGCATGGATTTTTAACCGATGCTCGTGCGTACCAACGATCAGTTTTGAGCTATCGGTTAGCCGTCCATCGGTTCAATTTTAAAGCAAGCTCTGTTTTTGGACCGAAAGATAACGGACCGATGGGGCCTCCACACGATCGGTTTGGACCGATGAAAACGAACTTCAGTCTGTTTTCATCTGTTTGAACCGATCGTTTGTACGCAGCTTAAGAGGAGACAGAATATACAACATTCTATACTCAAACCTATAAGGCCCCGTACACACGAGCAAATGAATCTGTTCAAATCGGTCGGACCGACCAATTTGAACAGATTTGTCTGCTGGCTGTTTTGGTTTGATCGCTGTACACACGATCAAACCAAAATCTCTGCCAGCAGACAGCGCGGTGACGTGGCGATGACGTTGACGCCGCCACGTCACCACACCAGGAAGTAAATCACTTCCGTGCATGCGTCGAATCCATTCGACGCATGTGCCGGCAGATATGTCTGCTGGTTAGCGTACTAACCAGCAGACATATTGTCCGACGGGTTCCCAGCAGACAGATTTTAAAGCAGGCTTTAAAATCTGTCTGCTGGGAAAATCCGTCGGCTCGTCCGTACACACAATCGAATCTGTCTGCTGGGACGGTCTGTCAGACCGTTTTCAGCAGATAGATTTGATCGTGTGTACACGGCCTAAGGGGTTAGCATCCTGCCAACAGAAATATAAAAATCCAATCCAAAATACACACACATTTTTTTTTCCTGTTTGTTCTGTCAGGAGGGGGTAATGACCTGCTGACAGAAACAATAGGGGAAGAAAAAACATAAGAACATAAGAACTCTTCTCTGGAGTTCGGTATAACGAATATCGACACTCTACAGAAACAACAAATTATCCGAAAGCAAATTAACGTAACATAACGAATATAACAGAACAAAATTATGTCTTTTACGAATGAAAACTAAACAAAAATACATTTTTCCGTTGTGCACAAGTCCAGTAACTCTTATCAGTGTTTTTCATAAGGGCGAGTGTTAGGCCGCATACAGACGATCGGTTCAAACCGATGAAAACGGACTGAAGTTTTTGCTTTAAAATCAGACCGATGGACTCCTACCTATCAGTCAAAACCGATGGTTAGTACGCAAAAGCATCGGTCTAAAACCCACGCATGCTCAGAATCAAGTCGACGCATCAAGTCGACGCATGCTTGGAAGCATTGAACTTCATTTTTCTCTGCACGTTTTACGTCACCGTGTTGGACTTGATCGGTTTTTGAACTGATGGTGTGTACACACATCAGACCATCAAGCCGCTTCAGCAGTGAACTGATGAAAACGGTCCGTCAGACCATTCTCATCGGATGGACCGGTCGTGTGTACGCGGTCTAAGGGTTAGCACTTGGATTAGCATTACCGTTACTTTTAAGGTTAGTATAAGGATTGGCGTTCGAGTTAATGTTAGAGATGCCAATAAATTAGCTTTAGGGTTAAGATTTAATTTGGGAAGAACTTTTGGATTAAGCTTAGCATTAACTTTAGTACTAGAGATAGGGTTAGGCCTCGTACACACGAGGCAATAGATTTGTTCAAAACAGTCTGTCCGACCGATTTGAACAAATCTGTCTGTTTGGATTTTGGTTTGCTCGCGTGTACACACGAGCAAACCAAAATCCCTGCCAGCAGACGGCGCGCTGACGTGTCGGTGACGTGGCGGTGACGTTGACGCCGCCACGTCACCGCACCAGGAAGTAAAACACTTCCGCGCATGCGCCGAATCCATTCGGCGCCGGTGCGAGACGACATGTCTGCTGGTAAGTGTACTAACCAGCAGACATGTCGGGCGGACGGGTTCCCACCCGATAAATTTCAAAGCATGCTTTGAAATCTGTCGGGTGGCCAAATCCGTCGGCTCGCCCGTACACACGATCGAATCTGTCTGCTGGGACAGTCTAGCAGACCGTTTCCAGCAGACAGATTTGATCGTGTGTACGCGGCCTTAGTGGTAAGGTTTAGCATCATGGTAAGTGCCTTAGCACAGGCATGTCCAAAGTCCAGCCCGGGGGCCAATTGTGGCCCCCGTTCCAGTTTAATGTGGCCCCCCTGGTAATTTGGATGTATACTGTATTTAACGGGGTTGCCTTGGAGGGGACAGGGAGGGGGCAACTAGTGCTGTCAAATTACATACAGGAGTATCTCCTGTTTACTTGGCGGCATCTGTAATAGGAAGTTCCATCGCCTGGGCTGCCATTAGACGACTTCTCTGTCTATCATAGGAGGCGGGACATTGTATTAAAGAGGCTGCTGTGTAAACAGGAGATTCTCCTGTATGTAATCTGTTGGCACTCGTCCCTCCCCCCCCAAGGGTGCAGATGGGCATCGATCAGGCTGCATTCATGGCAATGGCAAGGCTGTAGATGGGCACTGATTAGGCTGCATTGATGGGCAATGACCATTATTTTGCTTCACAGTTCTTTATTTACATTTTGTTTCCTGAAACGTCCCTCCTAAAGTGAAGGTGTGTGTTAGGCCGCGTACACACGATGAGACATGTCCGCTCAAACATGTCCGACGGACCGTTTGCAGCGGACATGTCTCATCAGATTTTGGTCCGTTTTATGAGAGGAAGCAATGTGGAGGTGAGTCTCTGGATGAATGGGTGACACAGCTGCGCTTGCTTGCCAAAGACTGTGCTTTCTATGATGCTGGAGATATGATCAAAGACCGCATTCTGATGGGCAGCAAGTTTAAGGAAGTTCAGGAAAAGCTGCTGCAGGAAGAAGACTTAAATCTTGAGAAAGCCATAAGGATTGCCAGAGCATATGAAATGTCAAGAAAGGACATGCAGGTACTGGAAGGAACACAGCTCCAGATTAATGCTATAGATAATCACAGCAGCAGATATGGGCAAGAAAGAACACACACAGGAGTAAAGGGCACCTATGGCCCTGGGACAAGTAACACACAAGCAGCGTGTGGATATTGTGGAAACATGCACCACAAAAATAGTGTCTGTCCGACAAGGGGGCAGATATGCAATAGATGCAAGAAAATAGGACATTTTGCCAAGGTTTGTAATCTGTCTTCACAAACTGGAAGGCCAAAAACACGTTCTGTATACACCATAGAGGACAACGATGACAATGCAGGGTCAGACTGCACCCCAATATATCTTGCAGCAATACAAAAACCACATCAGTCTGCAGATGAAGCAACTGTAACATTACAGATAGGTGCTAGCAAAACTCCAATTACTTTCAAAATAGATACAGGAGCACAAGTGAATTGTGTACCAAGCCACATATACCTGGAACACCTCAGTAATGAATCCCCCTTAGAGACTCAATACCTACCGAAACTAATGGGATATGGTGGTGAAAAGCTGAAAGTAATGGGTTGCTGTCATGCAAAATGTTCATACAAGGGATCTGAAAAGGTTTTACAATTGTTTGTGATAGAAACTCAAGCCCCAGCAGTGCTAGGTCTCAGAACAAGTAAAGAGATTGGACTTGTGAAGATCATAATGACTGTGGATGGTGGGCACAGAGGTCTGACAGAGGCTGACATTAAACGTGAGTACTGTGATCTATTCAAGGGCCTGGGGTGCCTCCCGGGTGTAAGCCGCATACGTATAAAAGAGGGGGCACAGCCTGTCATTCACGCCCCAAGAAGAATACCTTTAACTCTTGTGGATAAAGTCAGACAAGAACTCACTAGGATGGAGAAGCTGGGGGTAGTAAAAAAGGTCACGGAACCATCGGAATGGGTGAAGAAGAATACAGGTGCAATTCGTATATGCATTGACCCACGTGATTTGAACAAAGTCATAATGAGAAAACACTACAAACTCCCCACCATAGAGGATATATCGCACAAGCTAGTAGGAGCAACAGTATTCAGTGTACTAGACGCCCATTCTGGTTACTGGCAACTGCGTCTTAATGAAGCCAGCAGTTACTTGACCACCTTTAACTCCCCTTCGGGTCGATGGCGCTTCACAAGGGAACCTTTTGGCATAGCATCTGCACAGGAAATATTTCAAAAGAAATCACACAAATTGATCGCTGGTCTACAGGGTGTTGAAGTCATAGTTGATGATTTGCTGGTCTTTGGAAAGGATCGAATGGAACATGACAAAAACCTTACTGCTTTGCTCAATCGGTGTCGTGAGAAGAATCTCACACTCAATCCTAACAAAATGCAAATTGGGGTAGAAGAAGTTACATATTTTGGACACCTACTAACCAGAGAGGGTCTGAAGCCTGATCCAAAGAAGATTACAGCAGTTCTTAACATGAAAGCCCCAACCTCCAGAAAGGAGCTGGAGACATCACTAGGTATCTTCAACTATCTATCCAAATTCTCTCAGGGCCTTGCTCAACAGATAGCACCGCTACGTACACTGCTACAGAAGGATGCTGTTTGGTGTTGGGATGCAAACATGGACTTTCGATAAAGTGAAAAAACTGATCACTAAACATCCAGGGCCAATACTGAAATATTTTGACGTAAACTGTGACATTGTACTTCAAGTGGATGCATCCCAGTTTGGGTTACGTGCTGTACTGACTCAACAAGGACGTCCTGTGGCGTATGCTTCACGAGCACTGACCCCAACGCAAGCCAATTATGCCCAAATTGAGAAAGAGATGCTGGCTATTGTGAATGGATGTGAGAAATTTCACCAGTACATATATGGTCGCCCGATAGTTGTGGAAACAGACCACAAGCCATTAGAGTACATCCTACAGAAATCACTAGCTTCTACACATCCGCGTCTGCAGCGGATGGTTATGAAATTACAGCAGTATGATCTCACAGTAAAATATAAACCTGGAAAGGAAATTCCAATGGCAGATACCCTGTCTAGGGTGTTTCTAGAAGGACATGAAGCACGGGATGAACCTGAGTTGGAAGAACAGGTACATACAGTACTAGCGAACATTGCAATATCAGATGTACGGCTGGAGAAGATAAGACAAGACACCAAACAGGATAAAGTTCTAGAAAAACTAACTCGTGTCATGTGCAATGGCTGGCCAGAAAAACGAAAGAAGCTGTGTCCTGAACTACAGGGATTCTGGCCTATGAAAGATGAGCTCTACATTAACTCGGACATCATATTTCTGGGTGACCGTATTCTCATTCCTAAGTCACAACAGACAGAAGTACTGAAACAAATCCATCAGGGGCATTTGGGCATCACTCTGTGTAAGCGCAGAGCGCGGGAGTTGGTCTACTGGCCTAATTTGGACTTTGATATTGAGACACTTGTGAAGAAGTGTGAAACCTGCCAGACATTTCAGAAACACAATGCAAAAGAACCGCTTACACCGTGGAATGCTCCTTCACGGGCATGGCAGAGGCTGGCTACAGATATTTTTCGTTTTGAGGACAACCATTACCTGATAGTAGTAGATTACTACAGCAAATACTTTGAGCTAGTGCAGCTGAGAAACTTAAAAGCAACAACAGTCATATGGGCTTTCAAAACAATCCTTTCAAGACATGGAGTGTGTGAAGAACTTGTGTCTGATAATGGGCCACAATTCTCATGTTCTGAGTTCCAGTGCTTCCTGCGTGAATGGGGAATCAGGCACAAACCCACAAGCCCCTATCACCCACAGGCCAATGGTCTAGCAGAGAAGTATGTTGGCATAGCCAAGTCCATTATACTGAAAGCGCAATCATCAGAGCAGGATGTGTACCTAGGACTGTTAAACTATCGTGCAACACCTATGGAAGGTTTATGCTCACCTGCACAGCTGCTAATGGGTAGAACACTGAGGACCACAGTGCCTATTGCACCACAGAAATTGCAGCCTCAGTCCATTCCACAGGATCGAGTAAGAGATCAGAGGATCATAAACATTAAAAGACAAAAACTGTATTTTGATAAATCTACAAAATCCCTTCGTCCACTCTCTGCTGGGCAAGCTGTGCGACACAGAGTAACTGGGAATACATGGGAACCCGCTCGAATTGTCAAAGAAGCCATTGCACCAAAATCATATATAATTGAGACCAAATGTGGACAGAAACTGAGACGAAACAGGTGTCATCTTCGTCCAGACACTGCTGCGGATACATCATTGGAGGAACCGCGTGACAATGGAGATGAAGAACAAGCCCATGACAGCACAGAAGTCCGAAACATGGATATTGAGTCTACTAAGGCTACAGAGGACAGCATAAATGTACCAGCATGTGATAATGCTGGGAGTGACTCTCAACTGGACACCAATCCTACGGATGATGAGCCAGCGGTTACTTTCTCTCGCTATGGTCGAGCTATTAAACCAAAGATATGGAGGGACTTTGTCTCATATTAAATGCTTCATACTTGAGAGGGAAGATGTAATGATGTGTATGCTTTGTTATACTTCAAGTTCAATTGTTATACCCAGTTCCTTATCTTGTTAGGAAACAGTTAACAGTTTTGGTCATGTGATCTGGGGGTGGGGATCTGTGGTTAGTTCTAAGATGGAGGCTACTGAATAAAGACCCAGTTCATGTTCAAGCTCATGCTGTCTGCCTATCCTTCATGCTAAATCTTTACAAAGGGGACTGACTGGAGGAGGAGAGAGATCGCTGTTCCTAATCACTAGGAACAGCAGATCTCTCTCTACTCCCTTGTCAGAATGGGGATCTGCTTTGTTTACATTGACATATCCCTGTTCTGGCTCTCTGTGGAACGATTGCTGGTGGTTAGTAGACATCGCGGCAGCCGCCACGCACATCGGCTCCTGCGGTCCCTATTGCTCTTAAAGCATCCGGCGTACACCTACAGCGATTCATGCAGACGTGCCAACCTGCTGCCGTGTAATGATAGGGGTGTACCATCAGTCCTTCTGTAGGGGGCCCAGCCACACAGGGGGGGCCAGAACATCAGGGGGAATTGGTGTGGTCAGGGGGAGGGGCAATTACAGAAGGATGCCCTGTGTGGCTCTCTGCAGCCTGCCAGGTAGGCTGTATGGGGCCCCCCGTAATTTCTAACAGCAGCCCTGATGACGGCGACTGGTTGGCAAGCGGTTAAGTAAAGGCAAAATCGATTTCAGCAAAATCCCTAATTTTATTCCTTCTAATGACAATTTTATTTTTAACTGCTCAGGAATACATCTCAGGGATGGTTTGATCCCACACAATGGTTGAGATCATCAAAAAAATATTAACCACTTTCCGCCCGGTCAATAGACAATTGACGTCCGGGAAGTGGTTCAGTTACCCTGACTGGACATCACTGACAGAATTTTTCTCCATCTTTTGCTGCTCGGGGACTTCAATCTCTGGGCCAACTCCTCACAGGATCCCGTCGCCGACGCCTTTATTGACCACCTGGAAGGATTAGGACCACAACAACTAGTATGTGGCCCCACACATACTTCAGGTCACATGCTCGAGCTCATTTTCAGACAAAATCTGGAAATAAGTATTTTGGAAAATGAACACTTGCCATGGACAGATCACCATGCAATTAAATTCATAATTTCCAAAATTCCCCCATTGATAAAAACACCTAAGCCGGTGATAACACACTGGACTAGATCTCAGAAGAAGCTGCATTCGGAACTCTTCAAATCTACCTTAGGAAATAAAATAAAAACACTCCAACCACTTCGAACAGTCTCAGATACATTGGATGCCATAAATACAGCCCTACTACAGTCTGCCGACTTAGTAGCACCGAAACGCAAAGCCTGCATCTGGAAAAACAAGTCCGGCTGGTTCAACAACCAGCTGTCGCTACTGAAGCAAGAGCACAGAAGGGCGGAAGCCGCCTGGAAAAGAAGCGCTTCAGAAAAGAACCTCATCAGCTACAAGACAATAACAAGGAAATACCGTAAAGAAATCTTCCAAGCCAAGAATTTTTTTTTTTCTAAGGCCATCAATAATGCCCTAAATCGCCCCCGCGAACTCTTCAAGCTGGTCAGTCAGACCATGAATCCAGGCTGTCTTGAAGCCCCGAATTCAGATACCCAAGAGTTTTGCGATGAATTATCGGATTTCTTCATCAATAAAATTGAGGGAATCCGGGAAAGCATTCGACAAAATAATACCCCCGCAACCACCCCCTTAATCAACCTCAGAACACCCATAGAAACCTTCTACAATCAACCAAGTTCACTCTGGAACCCATCTCCGTTGATGCCACAAGAAATATCATTGGTACTTTGCGAAACAGCACAGCGCCTAATGATATTATCCCCACTAAGCTGCTGAAGGAATGTGCCGACATCTTGGCACTACCCATCACGCAGCTCATAAACCAGTAATTAAAGGAAGGCATAGTGCCCTCCCTGCTGAAAGAGGGCATAATCTAGCCAATCTTGAAGAAACCTACCCTAGACCTCAAAGACCCTAATCAGCGCCGTCCCATAACAGGCCTAAATGTTCTATCCAAGATAATGAAGAAAGTACAACAGCTGCAACAGCATCTAGATATCCACAATCTACTTGATCCATTTCAATCAGGTTTCCGTCCCGGACACGGGACAGAAACAGCATTGCTCAAAATATGGGACGACGCTCTTGAGGCCGCAGATGAAGGAGAATCTTGTCTCCTGGTTCTGTTGGACCTAAGCGCAGCCTTTGATACGGTAGACCACAAACTGTTACTGACTCGGGTGGCTGAGGTAGCCAGAGTCGCAGAAGGTGATCTATCATGGTTCTCCTCCTTTCTGGAAAACCGATCACAAACAGTGAAATTAGGACCTTTTACTTCTGAAAAACGCACAGTGTCATGCAGAGTCCCTCAAGGATCTCCCCTATCACCGGTGCTCTTCAACATCTATCTTCGCCCTCTCTTTGAAATAATCAGTAGCCAACAACTACTTTATTACTCATACGCAGACGACACGCAACTATATTTTCGCATCTGCAATAAAAAGGATCATCATCACAGTTTAGAGAATTGTCTCTCTTTGATAGAAAACTGGATGACCAAGAGTAATCTTAAACTCAACAGTTCCAAAACAGAACTTCTTCTGTTTCATGCCAGTCGCAAGAGTCAGCTGGCAACAACCTGGACACCCCCGCCCATTCTGGGCCAGATCATCTCCCCTAGCTCCAAAGTCAAAAGTCTCGGAGTCATCTTTGACACCTACATGACAATGGACGCACAAATAGGGTCAGTAGTCAGCGGATCTCACCATCTGCTGCGCCTACTTCGCAGACTTATTCCGTTTATCCCCAAAGAAGACGTAGCAGTCATGGTGGGAACAATTGTGAACTCCAGATTGGACTATGCAAATGCCTTTTACCTTGGACTCCCTAAGTACCAAATCGCTCGTCTGCAAGTCGTTCAAAATACGTCCGTCAGACTGGTGACTGGAAAGAAACCCTGGGAATCAATCTTACCTTCGCTGAGAACCCTTCACTGGCTGCCAGTAAAAGACAGAGTTGTTTTTAAAACTCGTTGTCTGACTCATAAGTGCATCCATGGGAAGGCTCCGCAATATCTATGCGAAAAGATAGAAGCCCACAACCCCAATCGCGTTCTGAGATCCACCGACCAAAATCTGGTCAAGATACCCAAAGCCAGATACAAGTCCAAAGGAGAAAGAAGGTTTGCTTTCCAAGGTCCCAGACTATGGAACGCTTTACCAACCAGCATCCGGTTGGAGGAAAACCACCTGAGCTTCAGAAGACAGATAAAAACTCTGCTCTTTTGATGACCAGAGGGACAGAAACAACGAGCGCCCAGAAGCGATTCAGTTCGCATGTGTCACGCTATATAAATTTTTCATTCATTCATTCATATATTGACATCCAGCAGGATAACATCCCGGCGCACTCGTAGGGGCGTGCAGCATGGCTAACGGTGATGTGGTGTGTCAGTCTGACACCCTGCATCTCTGATCTCGGTAAACAGGAAGAGCCGTTGATACGCTCTTCCTCACTTGCATCTGACAGATCGGGAGCTCTCCTGACAAGGGGGTATCCGCTGATTGTTTATCAGCGTAGCCCCCCTGCAGATGCCCACACTGGACCACCAAGGAAGCCACCAGGATCACCAGGGAAGGGGGCAAAATGTGGATGGCCAGGTATGTACCCCATGGCCATTCACATGTTAAAAAATCTTCGCAATAGATGCCAATCAGTGCCCACAAATGGGCACTGACTGGCAATATGGGCACAACATAAAAAGTGATGCCCAGCAATGCCACCCTCAGTATCAGTGCCACCCCTCAGTGTCCATCAGTGCTACCTCTCAGTGCCTATCAGTGTCCATCTGTGCCACCTATCAGTGCCACCCATAAGTGGCCATCAGTGCCACCTATTAGTGCCCATCAGTGCCGCCTATTAGTGCCCATCAGTGCCGCATACCAGCACCGCCTATCGGTGACCATCAGTGCCGCCTATCAGTGACCATTATCAGTGCTACCTGATTAGTGCTGCCTTATCAGTGCCCATCAGTGCAGCCATATCAGTGCCCGTAATTGAAGAAGAAAAGGTACTTATTTACAAAAAAATTACAAAAAAATAAAAATTGCAGAGGTGATAAAATACCACCAAAAGAAAGCTCTATTTCTGTGAACAAAATGATAAAAATGTAATTTGAGTACATTGTAACATGACTGCGCAATTGTCATTCAAATTGCAACAGCGCTGAAAGCTGAAAATTGGCTTGGGCAGAAAGGTGCGTAAGTGCCTGGCATGGAAGTGCTAAATAAACAATATTAACCACTTAAGAACCGCCTCCTGCAGATTTACGTCGGCAGAATGGCACGGCTGGGCACATCAACGTATATATACGTTGGTTTTAGTACCCAGCCGTGGGTCGCGGGCGCGCGCCCACGGGCGCGCGCCCGCGACCCGGTCCGAAGCTCCAGGACCGGGACCGCGGGATTCGCGGACCCGATCGCCGCTGCAGTGCGGCGATCCGTCCCTGGAGCGGAAGAACGGGGAGAGCCGTGTGTACACACGGCTTCCCCGTGCTTCTCTGTGGCCGGAGCATCGATCGCGTCATCCCTGTAATAGGGGGACGCGATCGATGACGTCACACCTACAGCCACACCCCCCTACAGTAGTAAACACACACATTAGGTACACATTCCCTACAGCGCCACCTGTGGTTAACTCCCAAACTGCAGCTGTCATTTCCACAGTAAACAATGCAATTTAAATGCATTTTTTGCTGTGAAAATGACAATTGTCCCAAAAATGTGTAAAAATTGTCCGAAGTGTCCGCCATATTGTCGCAGTCACGAAAAAAATCGCTGATCGCCGCTATTAGTAGTAAAAAAAAAAATAATTAATAAAAATGCAATAAAACTATCCCTTATTTTGTAAACGCTATAAATTTTGCGAAAACCAACCGATAAACGCTTATTGCGATTTTTTTTACCAAAAATATGTAGAAGAATACGTATCGGCCTAAACTGAGGAAAAAAAATGTTTTTTTATATATTTTTGGGGGATATTTATTATAGCAAAAAGTAAAAAATATTGCATTTTTTTTTAAATTGTCGCTCTATTTTTGTTTATAGCGCAAAAAATAAAAACCGCAGAGGTGATCAAATACCACCAAAAGAAAGCTCTATTTGTGGGAAAAAAAGGACGCAAATTTTGTTTGGGAGCCACGTCGCACGACCGCGCAATTGTCTGTTAAAGCGACGCAGTGCCGAATCGCAAAAACCCCTTGGGTCATTTGCCAGCGTATTGGTCCGGGTCTTAAGTGGTTAAATAAAAATCGAATATAAAAATATTACAAAAAAATATTACAAATATAAAATAAAACGGAATAAATAAATATATGAAAGTAACAAGAGTGGTAGTTTTACGCCCTTCATACCGGAGAAGCGAATACGCCGTGCTCTCCTGCTCTGTGACCGTTTAGTAAAAAAAGGAAAAATACAATTTGTGGGAAATCGTAGCAGAGCCGAGACACAAAAAAACTTTGATGTAGAAGAGTTGCAGAAGGAGCTGTTGTGTGGTCCCTGGCAGCCTGGGGTGATCTGGAACAAATTAGCCTCCGCTGTAAACAGTAGGTTGGTCTGATATTTTAGGCGGAATGGAGGTGAGAATGTCCAGGCAGCGGAATGTAACATATAATTCGAATAACGAGCATCTCGAGTTACATTGTACTCCGCAGAACAACTTAATGTTTTATGGAACAAAACACTTGCCCTGTAATTCTTACGCGACAATTGAGTGCCGGGATTAGGCAGACATTTTGGAAAGATTTTAATTTGCAAATACTGTCAACATTAACCACTTGCCGACCGCGCTATAGCGAAAATACTGCTACAGCGCGGTCGAGTAGTTTTGACACGACGTCCCTGGGACGTCGTCCATCACTTTCGCTATTGCGCGTCCCCTGGAACGCGCTCGCGAAAGTGTCCGTGATCGCCGGGTCTAGAAGACCCGGCGCATCACGGATCACGGTAAATTGCCGCTGATAGCGGCCGTTTACCACGTGATCGCGCAGTCAAATGACGGCGCGATCACTTGTAAACAAACCGGCGTCATTTGATGACGCCGGTTCCTCCCTCTCCTCCCTCTCCTCTCTGTACAGTGTGCGAGGAGAGGGGGGGGGGGGAGCGGGGTGTCAGCAGCTGAGCTGTGGCTGGATCTGTGACAAATGCAGTCACAGATCCAGCCATCCCTCAAAACATCCCAGCTCTGCAATCCCCAGTACACAGCAATCCCCCCAGTACCCAGCATTACCCCAGTACCCAGCATTACCCCAGTACCCCACAATACCCCAGTACCCCACAATACCCCAGTACCCTGCATTACCCCAGTACCCCACAATACCCCAGTACCCTGCATTACCCCAGTACCCCACAATACCCCAGTACCCCACAATACCCCAGTACCCTGCATTACCCCAGTACCCCACAATACCCCAGTACCCCACAATACCCCAGTACCCCAATACGCTGCAATACCCCAGTACCGCAATACTCTGCAATACCTCAGTACCCCAATACTCTGCAATACCCCAGTACCCCAATACCCCAATACTCTGCAGTACCCCAATACTCTGCAGTACCCCAGTACCCGAATACTCTGCAATACCCCAGTACCCCAATACTCTGCAATACCCCAGTACCCCAATACTCTGCAATACCCCAGTACCCCAATACTCTGCAATACCCCAGTACCCCAATGCTCTGCAGTACTCCAGTACCCCAATACTCTGCAGTACTCCAGTGCCCCAATACTCCAGTACCCCAATACCCCAATACCTCAGTACCCCAATACCGCAATACCCTGTGCGATAACCTGAAATGCCCAAATACTCTGAAATACCCAAATACTCTGAAATACCCAAATACTATCGCCTATGGGGATTTTTAGGTAGCGAAGTTTGGCGCCATTCCACGAGTGTGCGCAATTTTGAAGTGTGACATGTTGGGTATCTATTTACTCGGCGTAACGTCATCTTTCACATTATGAAAAAAAATTGGGCTAACTTTACTGTTTTTTTTTTTTTTTTTTTAGCACAAAACTGTTTTTTTTTAAAAACACGCGTTCAAAAAATTTCTACGAAAATACCATGCGAGATAAAAAGTTGCAACGGCCGCCATTGTATTCTCTAGGGTCTTTGCTAAAAAAGCATATATAATGTTTTGGGGTTCTATGTAATTTTCTAGCAAATAAATGATGATTTTTCCATGTAGGAGAGAAATGTCAGAATTGGCCTGGGTGTTCCAGAACGCCTGATGGCGTTCCCTGCATGTTGGGCCTCTGTGTGTGGCCACGCTGTGTAAAAGTCCCACACATGGGGTATCGCCATACTCAGGAGGAATAGCAGAATGTGTTTTGGGGTGTAATTTTTGGTATGCATATGCTGTGTGTGAGAAATAACCTGCTAATATGACAGAAACAAGTTTTTTTTTTTTTTTTTTACAGAATTTTCAGTCGTTTTTCTTTTATAGCGCAAAAAATAAAAAACCCAGAGGTGATCAAATACCACCAAAAGAAAGCTCTATTTGTGTGAAAAAAGGAAACAAATTTCAAATGGGTAGAATGTTGTATGACTGAGTAATTGTCATTCAAATTGTGAGAGCACCGAAAGCTGAAAATTGGTCTGGTTAGGAAGGGTGTTTAAGTGCCCAGTGGTCAAGTGGTTAAAAAAAAAAAATGTAAAATGTCAGTTTAGAGATAAAGTATTTTTTTTTTTAGAATTCACTGAAAAAAAAACTAAAATGAAAAAAAACTTGCAAAAAAATAAAATAACTAAAATTAAATAAAACTTGCTAAAAATAACTAATATGAAATAAAATGTGCTAAAAAAAAAACTAAAATGAATTATAACTCTCTGAAAAAACAACTAAAATGAAAGGGTAAATCCACTTTCTTGGAAAAAAAATATAGCAAATAAAGAAAAAATATATATAGCGCATATAATTGCAACACTAATCCTATCGTAATTGAATGCTATTAAAAATTGCCTTTCCTTTTCAGTGTGTACTGACCACTCCCTAGAAACATCATTTCCTGCTTGTGTGATTGGCTCACCAATTTTCCCAGAAGGCTGCACTAAGATACAAGTCAGGTTTGAGACATCCCCTGCAACAAAACTGTCATTTTTAGAGAGATACTTTCAATAGGAACACGTCTAATGCCCTGTACACACGATCGGTTCATCCGGTGAAAAAGGACCGATGGATTTTTTCATCAGATATCCGATGAAGCTGACTTTCATCAGTCTTGCCTACACACCA
Source organism: Rana kukunoris (assembly GCA_029574335.1). Classification (NCBI taxonomy): domain Eukaryota; kingdom Metazoa; phylum Chordata; class Amphibia; order Anura; family Ranidae; genus Rana; species Rana kukunoris. Next base: position 154,538,515 of record CM056059.1, on the reverse strand, counting down.
TCGGTTAAAAATCCGATCGTGTCCAACGCGGTGATGTAAAACACAACGACGTGCAGACAAAAATAAAGTTCAATGCTTCCGAGCGTCGGCTTGATTCTGAGCATGCGTGGATTTTTGACCGATCGATTTCCCCACAGACGATTGTTTTTTTCTATCGGTTTTTTAACCATCAGAAATTTTTAAAAAGGGTTCTATTTTTTTTCACCGATGGGGAAAAAACGATGGGGCCCACACACAATCGGTTCATCTGTTGAAAACAGTCCATCGGACCCTTTTCATCAGACGAACCGATCGTGTGTACAGGGCATAAATGTTTATTGCGCTAAAAGAGACAGATACAAAGAAACATTGTATATTCTTATCGGTCCTTCTATTTTTTCATTTACAGATCAAAGGAATGTACTTTGGTCTGCAAATGAAGTCAGTTTAAAGCGACCTTATCAAGTCTTTTTTTTTTATTTGTTTAACCCCTTATTAGCCCTTAATTTACTCTAATTTCTAACTCCTTATTCTCCTCCTCCTTTTTATTAAGACTTTTTTGTTTGCTTTGCTCAGTAATATTTTTACACCTTTAAAATATATTTAAATGTTTCAAATGGAAAAAAGGACTGAAGTGTAAAGCAAAAAAGTTGTGGTAAGTATCAGTAATTAGTACTGGCGAGTACTAACAAAATTTGCGGGATATATTATGTGTGTTAGTGAGTTCTCCTTTGTTGCGCTAAAAGAGACAGATAAAAAGAAACATTGGGCCAGATTCACAGAGCGATTACGCCGGCGTTACAGGAGATGCGCGGCGTAAGTCTAAATTTGCGCATGCGTTTCGATGCGCCACATCCCCAAAACGAGATACGCAAGAAATCTACTTTTTTTTGTCCGCCGTAATTTCGATAGACAGGCGCATCCGTCTGCGCAAAACTGCGCTAGACACACCATTGATTTGCTATTCAAATATGCTAATGAGGGAGTTACAGGGATCCGCAAAAGAACGTTGTTGCAGCGCAGGCTACACGCTGTGCGCAACAGCTGCACGGCTTGTCTAAAATTAGACCATATAAAAGGTGGTATAAAATTAGACAATCCGTCAACATGTCAGAGAAAGCAACACAGTTAGTGAGGAGCTGAGCAGTCACACGTGTTGCACAACAATCTGTATGCCAACATGCCAGGGACATCCTGGCTTATAGCTATACTACTGACTTTAGAGGAGCAAAGAAGGAGGAAGGCACGGAGCAGGGCACGGGAGAGGATATACCGCACCCGCATAGACCTCATGAGTGATTCTGGGGTGTATCGCATCTTCAGATTCACCCCTCATGCCATCCTGGAATTAACCACAACCTTGCAGGAGGATATCACCAGCCCAACACACTGCTCACATGCAGTGCAGCCACTGGTCAAGGTCATGGCAACACTCCATTTCCTTGCCAGTGGTTCTTTTCAAAGAACAAGTGGAGTGGTGGCTGGGATGTCACAATCCTCCATGAGCAGATGTGTGCATCAGGTTGTCCCTGCAATCCTCACACGCTTGGCCAACCAAATCATCAAACCCACCACTGAGGAGCTGCGGCTGAAGGCAATGACAGATTTCTACAGAATTGCCAGATTCCCACGCACCGTGGGGGCCATTGATTGCACACATGTGGCACTCCAGCCCCCCCATGAGACAGAGCACATATACCGCAATCGGAAGCATTGGCATTCCATCAACGTACAGGTGATAGTCGATGCCCAAGGCCTCATATGGCACGTCCGTGCCAAACACTCCGGATCCAGCCATGACAGCTACATCTACAATCAGAGCCACATTCGAATGGAATTCGAACAGAACGTGTATGGGGACACCTGGCTGGTTGGTGAGTGACATGGGTGGCAGGCATGACTGTCCCCCCCCCCATGATGCACACATCACAAGGGGCACATGCATGACTAACATCCTCCTGTCTTTTCCCTTACAGGTGACTCTGCATATGCACTGGGACCCCATCTCATGACTCCTATCCGGAACCCCCAAACCCCAGGAGAGGAAAGATACAATGAAGCCCACGCCCAAACACGTGCAGTGGTGGAGCACACCTTTGGCCTCCTGAAGTCAAGTTTCCGATGCCTGGATAAGTCTGGGGGGACCCTGTTGTATTCCCCAAACTTCAGGTGCCAGATCATCGGTGCATGTTGCCTGCTGCACAACTTCGCAGTGAGAAAGGGCCTGCAGATTAACATAGGTGATGACCTGACCCCTGAACCAGACAATCCCCCCTTAACCGAGGTTACCCCGTCTTCTGAGGGAAGAGCAGCCAGGAGACAGCTCACATTAGGCATCTTTGCACGTTAAACACACACATTAATCATGGCACAATGAGAATGCATGCATGTACACCACTGTGGTCCCTAGCACAGACACATCACATCCTCATCTAATTGGATTAGCACAAGCCCACCATGCAGGACTTGTGAGCAGCAACGCCATGCCACGGCTCCAATTATGTCACTGTACATTCATACACCATTCACACGGACCTGGGGATCACTTCTCCCTGGTCCTGGGGAACCCTTCTCCACCAAAACTGAGGGTGACACCCCTTTTCCGGCAGGAATATCACCCCCACATTCCAAAAACATTCACAAATAATAAAAAAAAAAATTGTCCAGCAAAAAAAATAAATAAAAAAAAAAACAGAAAAAAAAAAAAAAAACAGAAAAAAAAGGGGGAAAACAAATGAATGCCGCTGGCGTGAGCCACGCCTGGGGCGCCCACGGCGGAGCAGCCCCTGGTCTCTGCCCACCTGGCGGCCTGCCCTCCAAGGCCACGGCAATTCTGGTCAGGCCAGCACTTAGTGTTGCTGTGTTGACCTGGATAGCCTGGGTGAGGGCCCTCACATCCTGCCCAACGTCTGCTGTTGTAGTCTGCAGTCTGTTTAGGCAGTTTGTAAGAGCCCGGGAGTGGCAGTCCAGGTCCCCAAGCATATCCTTTATGGAGGACAGGCTCTCCTCCATCCGCACCAAAGTCTGGCTGACCTGTCCCAGATGGCGGGTCTGAAGGGCCTGGTCCCTTCTCAGATTGGCGGGCAGAACCTCGGCCACCCCCCTTGTCTTCTGGGATGACTTCCTGCCTCCAGCTGAGGCTTGTGGCCGGGGAGAAGGGGAGCCCCTTGGAAGGGGATCCTGTTGGGGGAGGAGTGGGAGGGGCTAGCCCTTATGGAGGGCTGGCTGCTGCCAGCCAGAGAGGAAGACTCCTCCAAAAACAACAATCCACTGGCTGACATGACATCCTCCTCCTCAAACTCCTCCTCCTCAACCTCCTCCTCTTCAACCTCCTCCGAGGACTCCGGCCTTGTCGGGGGGTCCTCATCAGGCTGTTGTCCCGGGGATGGTGCGGTCAGGCCAGATGGCCCAGCACCCTCCTGCACATCTGTGGATGACACAAAACATTCACAGGTTGGAGGATCCACACACTTGCCACATATTTACTTCCCCCCCCCCACATGCTACACACCTGATAGGGCAAAAAAACCTTACCTGGCATCACGCCTTCATGACTGGAGTCATAGCCAGGCAGGCCCTCCACCTGTTGTCTATGAAAGGTCTGGGCCACCGCACGCTCCTCCGCTGTCAGCCTAACAGGGCATGGTGGGCCCCCTCCTGTGCCCCTGGCATGGGCTGCCATTTTGCCCAGCTTCTTTCGGACCAAACGCCGGAGGTCATTGATTTTCTTTTCAATCCCTGGGCGTGTCCGGGTCTCCCCCCCCCCCCGCTGAATTCACCTGGTCAGTAATGTGCTGCAAAATCTCACGCCCCCTGGCCGGGGTGATGTTGGCACTCTCCGGGCCGTGGAGGAAACACCCATATTGGGTAATGGCCCGGGCAATTATTTGTTTCTCCCCAAAGTAAAATTCAACTTCCTCTTCCTCTCAGTCATACTCATACAACAACTCTCTCCCAAACAATCACCAAAAATCACTCACAAAAACAAGCAGGAAAAATCAAGCAACAAAACAAACAAACCAAAATCTATCAACCAAAAAGTCTCACAAGCAGTCACCAAAAAACACTTTCAAATATATTCTACCAAACACTAGATCAAACAGTCAACAAATATCACAAAGACAAGTCACAACGCAACAAACAACAGAACAAAAGCACCTTGCTGTATAGGGAGGGATACAAAGGGATGTACTTTTTCAAAGGAAGTGCGTTTGTGTCTGTCTATTTATGCTGTCTGCGTAGTTCACAAAGTTGTCCTGGTCAACTTCCAATTTCACTGATTGCGCCGTTCCCGAGTTGTGAGCATGCGCACAGAGGTGCTGACCATGGTCTGCTTCATGCGCGCATGCGCGAGGCGGCCGGCCCTTCATTTGCATGGGGTCACGGCTCATTTCAATGTAACACGCCCACGTCCTTCCTAATTTGAATTACTCCGCCTTACGCCTCTGAAATTACGTTGCACCGGCGCTAATTTCTGCGCAAATCAAACGAGAATACGGTGATTGCGCTGCTACATTGCGGCAGTCTAACGTAAAGGAGGTGCGCTACGCCAGTCAAAAAATGCGCCGATGTACGTGAATCTGGCCCATTGTATATTTTTATCGGTCCTTCTGTTTCTTCATTTATAGATTAAAGGAATGAACTTTGGTCTTCAAATGAAGTCAGTTTAAAGTGACCTTATCAAGTAATTTTTTATATGCTTAACCCCTTATTAACCCTTAATTTACTTGAATAAGACTTATTAACTCATTATTTTCCTTCTCCATTTAATTAATATTTTCCTGCTGTTTTTTTTATTCTATTTTATAAACTTTTAATAATTAAAACTTTTTTTTTGTTTGCTTTGTTCAGTAATATTTTTACTCCTTTAAAATACATTTATGTTTCAAGTTGAAAAAAAAGGACCATTGCTGACAGCTGAAGTGTAAAAGTTGTGGTAAGTATCGGTAATTGGTATTGGCGAGTACAAAAAATATGTGTAATATATTATGTGTGTTTGTGAGTTCTTCTTTATCGTTGTATTATGAAGAGTTAATAAAAAAATAGTTTGACTAAAAAAAAAAAAAGACCCTAATATAACTTAAATGGTATTTTTTTAACTTCTTTACACTTTACATTATTTTGCATTACATTTGTTTTAAGCAAAGAGTATTATGTTTTATTTTATTGCCATCCTGCTTGCTAACCTAGTGTTCAGGGGTTGTAAATCTTAAAAAAAAATGTAAAAAATAAAATTCATTTTTCGAAAGATACTTTCAATAGGAACGCATCTAAATGTTTATTGCACTAAAAGAGAGGGATAAAAAGAAACATTGTACATTCTTATCGGTCCTTCTGTTTCTTCATTTACAGATCAAAGGAATTAACTTTGGTCTGCAAATGAAGTCAATTTAAAGCAACCTTATCAAGTATTTTTTTTTATTTGTTTATCCCCTTGTTAACCCTTTATTTATTTGAATAAGCCTTATTAACTCATAATTCTCCTCCATTTAATTAATATTTTCTTGCCTTTTTTTTATTTTATTCTATTTTATAAACTATTAATAATTAAAACGTTTATTTATTTTTTGTTTGCTTTGTTCAGTAATATTTTTACACCTTTTAAAATACATTTAAATGTTTCAAATTGAAAAAAGCACCATTGATGACAGCTGAACTGTAAACAAAAAAAGATGTGGTAAGTATCAGTAATTGTAATTGGCAAATACTAAAAAAAATATGTGGGATATATTATGTGCGTAGAAAGTTCTCCTTTGTTTTTGTATTATGAAAAATTACTAAAAAATTATTTGTTTGAAAAAAAAGACAATGGGCCAGATTCACATACAATTACATTGGCGCAGAGTATCAGAGATACACTACGCCGCCATATTTTACCTGGCTTTACGACAAATTCATGTAGATTTTGGCCCGTAACGTACGGAGGTGTAGTGTATTTCTCGCGGCGGAATCGAAATACCCGATTAGGGGGCGTGAAGCATATAAATTAGGCGCGTCGCCGCGGCGAACGAACTGCGCATGCTCCGTTCAGAAATTTCCCGCCGTGCATTGCGCGAACTAACGTCGATACGTCATTTGTTGTTTGAGTAGCGTCGTTTACATACATTCCTATTCCCGGACGACTTACGTAAAAAATAAAAACAAACGTTGAAATTCGACGTGGGAACGACGGCCATACTTAACATGGGCTGTCTAATATTAGACCAGATAAAAGCTGGAATAACTTTACGCGGCAAAAAGATGACTACAGATGCCGTAAGAGATTGCGAATGACGCTCGTAACTTTGTGGATCGTCGGAAAAAGCTAATTTGCATACCCCGACGCGGAAAACGACGGGAACTCCACCCAGCGGCCGCAAAATTATTGCAGCGTAGATCCGAAGCCGTACGAACACGTAAGCCAGTCGGATTGAAGCCCGAAGCCGTCGTTTCATGGTTTGAGGCTTCAGACTAATGAAACGACGTGCGTAATTTGAAAGTACTCCGGTCTAACACGAGATAGACCGGAGTAAGGGCTCTGTGAATATGGCCCAATATTTTTTAATTTGTTGGTATTTTTTTTTTTCATTTCTTTACACTTTAAATCATTTTTCATTACATTTCTATAAATCTGATTAAAGCAAAAAGTATTATGTCTTATTTAATGCCATCTTGTTTTCTAACCTAGGGCCAGATTCACAGAGCCATTACTCCGGTCTATCTCCTGTTAGACCGGAGTACTTTCAAATTATGCGTGTCGTATCATTAGTTTGAATCCTCAAACCATGATTCGACGGCTTCGGGCTTCGATCCGACAGGCTTACGTCTTCGTACGCCTTCGGATCTACGCTGCAATCTTTTTGCGGCCGATGGGTGGAGTTCGAGTCGTTTTCCGCATCGGGGTATGCAAATTAGCTTTTTCCGGCGATCCACGAAGTTACGATTGTCCTTCGCAATCTCTTACGGCATCTGTAGTCATCTTTTTGCTGCGTAAAGTTATACCAGCTATTAGCTGGTCTATAGTTAGACGGCCCATGTTAAGTATGGCCGGCGTTCCCGCGTCGAATTTCAATTTTTTTTTTTTGCGTAAGTCGTCCGGGAATAGGAATGTACGTAAACGAAGCTACTAAAAAAAAAAAAAATGACTTAACAGCGTTATTTCACGCAATGCACGGCGGGAAATTTCTGAACGGAGCATGTGCAGTTCGATCGCCGCGGGGACACGCCTAATTTAAATGCTATACGCCCCCTAATCGCGTATTTCGATTCCGCCGCGAGAAATACACTATGCCGCCGTACCTTACGGGCCGAAATCTACCTGATTTCGTCTTAGAGCCAGGTAAAATACGGTGGCGTTGTGTATCTCTGATACTCTGCGCCAGGGCAATTGTACCTGAATCTGGCCCCTAGTGTTTAGGGGTTGTAAATCTAAAAAAAAAAAAAATGTAAAAAATAAAATTCATTTTTGGAGAGATACTTTCAATTGGAACGCGTCTAAATGTTTATTGCGCTAAAAGCAAAAGATAAAAAAAAGAAACATTGTATATTCTTATCTGTCCTTCTGTTTCTTCATTTACAGATCAAAGGAATTTTATTTGTTTAACCTCTTATTAACCCTTAATTTACTCTAATCGGCCTTATTAACTCCCTTTTCTCCTTCTCCATTTAATTAATATTTTACTGCTGTTTTTTTTTTTTATTCTATTTTTATAAACTTTTCATAATTAAAACGTTCTTATTCTTTTGTTTGATTGAAGCAAAAAGTATTATGTCTTATTTTATCGCCATTCGGGGGTTGTAAATCTTTAAATTATTATTTTTTTTTTAAATTGTGATCTTTATTCTAAGCCAGGGGTCTCCAAACTGCGGCCAGAGGGCCAGATGTGGCCCTTTGCTAGCCTTTATACATCCCTTGGGGCTTTATTCCTCCCACTGATATGAGGCACTATTCTTCCCGCTGACACTAACAAGGGGGCACAATTTATTTCACTGATACCAGTGATGGGATACAATTACTCTTACTAATAGGGCACTACTCCTTATCCTACTGACTGCAAACTCTCAGGCCATATTTATTCTCACCAATGCTGGACCCGAGACATGTTCTACCCCCGCTGGCCACAATCCGGCCCTCCTAAAGTCTGGACAATAAACTGGCCCTTTGTTTGAAAAGTTTGGAGACCCCTGTTCTAAGCAAAACGAATCCTGCAGCTCTACTAGACAGTAAAAGTTGAAGCAGCGTAGTGGTGAGCTCATCTCTCTGCTCTCTCCTTAGGGGAGGGCTGGGCAGGGGGGCAGCATGGCAATTGCTACCCAGGCTGCCCTAATGTTCAAAATGCTACCAGTTTATTTTTTATTCTGGTCTTGAAAGTCGGGCCGACCACTAGCTGTTGCATTCCAAAAGTTGTAATCCACATTTAGAGCTCCCGGTGGGTGGAAAACAGAGCAGCGCAGAGGAAACTACAACTCCCTGGAACTGGATTATTGGAAGCAGGCAGAGGCAGGGCATTCCAGGGAATGGGGGACACAGGGCTGCAGGGCTGGGTGCTGGCTGCAACTTTACCCCAGGACCAGGAGCATTACCCCACCCAGGAGGCCGTGGCATGCAAGGACCTGCTGAGCTGAGAGACCATGACACCCCTAGCTGACCCCCTTTTCCTCCCATACACCCCATGTAACCTGCCTCAGTGATCAGGTTGCATTGATGGGCACTGGAGTTGGCTGCACTGATGGGCACTGGTGAGGCTGCATTGAAAAAATCAGATGGGCCATGGATGGTGTCACGATCAGGTGTCAGGCTTGAAGGCCAATTGCTACAGTAGCTGAAGACAGGCAGTCACCTCTGGCAAATAACACAGGCTCCCCTGAGGTGTGGAATCTAAGTACTAGCTGGTTTTCACCAGAGCTCCTGATGGTGGAGATGGATTTAGCTGCAAGCTAGTACCAGGTCCTGGTCCTCAAGTTTGCCCCACCAGGGTGTGAGCAAGCCCGGGTCCAATAGCGAATAAGCAGACAAGGAGGAAACAGTAGCGTGGTCAGGAAACAAGCCAAGGGATCAATCACGAGTGGCTGCAGGCTGGGATCAAGCTGTAGAGTAGTCCAGGAACAGGCCGAGGGTCAAACACAGGTGGTTGCAGGTACAAAAGGCAGCAGAGCAGACAAATTGCAAGACACTGGCTGGGAAGGCACAATAACCTGGCAAAGAGGAAGTGCTGCGACAAGGCTTATATAGGAAGTTCATGGGAGGAGCAAGGGGTTTAAGGTTCAAGGCAATCAAGACACAAGGCAGGGTTGTCCAACGGATCAGACAGGGAGCTGTCCAGCATCCCAGATAGCTCAGTGGGAAAAGACAATGACAGACACAAAACTTGACAAGAGGTCCCAGGTTCAAGCCCAGGTCCTGACAGATGGTGAGCTGATTCAGTGGTTCAATGGGCCACTTGAGCTGATTCAGTGGTTCAATGGGCCACTTGAGCTGATTCAGTGGTTCAATGGGCCACTTGACTGGACTTGCCGGGCCCCCAGGCCTAAGGCTGCCAGCCCTCCCCTGTCTCTCCTCCTATCAGCATGATTCTTGTTGGGGCGCTTAAACTGATTGGCTTCTTGTGCTGCTTCTCCCTATTTCAGTCTGTACTGTACTTTTCATGGCTGCAAAGTGAATATAATGATGAAATACTGATTACCGAGCCGCCTTCATGTGTGTTTCCTGAAGATCATCTTCAGACGTTCCACAGAGAGCGGGATACAGATACATTTATTTTAGATGAAATAGCTAGCAGCTTGTAAAAGGGAAAAGAATCAAAGTTTTAATCACGTCGGACCCAAATGCCCTGCATGCAGCAAAACTTCCCTCTGTACTTTCTCTGATCTCCCGAAACTTGCTGGACCAGAAATAGAAAGGAGGAGGGGGAGGGGAGGGGAAGCTATTAAGGAAGAAGTCAGGCCAGAAATAGAGGCTCTGTGTTCTTTCCTATAATTTGGAAGTATTTGTTGTCGGGTCAGTGCACTCCACGGCGCTATTTCAGAGTTGGCTGGAGCCGCGGCAGGTTGAATTATCTACAATGTGAAAGTTTCTTTATCCAGTGAAGTCAGAACACGGATACCCGTCTCTAGGCCATTCACAATCTTTTTAAACATCTCAAAAGATATAAATATTGTCTTTACTTGCGTCAAGACCACACCCATTTCTGACATTTGTTGTTTACAAGTTACGGGCAAATACTTTTGACAATATAGTGTATATGAGACCCACATCTGGGATATGGGTCTGGTACAGATGAAGGAAAGCCACGATTGCCGATGCATAAAGACATGAAGGGACTGCAAGGAGGATAGAGAAGATCAGTGGAACTAAGCTGTAACAAAGATGGAAAAGGGGATTTTATATAAAAAAAAACTATTTTTTATGGCCCAGAGTCCACAGAGCAAACCAAAGCCCATCCAGTTGGGGAGGGGAGGGGGGGACGAATGGGGAGAAGAAGATCCTATATCCTGTAGGGGTGCTCTGTCAGGCAGTCATCACAAATTTTACACAGCTTTAGGCTGAGCCCCCCTGGAGCAGAGAAACGGGGGGGGGGGGCCTCCTCTCTCCTGCCGCAAGATAAGCGGGGGGGGGGGTTGGTGCTGAGGAACAAATCACATCAAGTCTTCTCTTCTTCTCTCTCCTGCCGCCAGAGCTGTCTTAATGAGAGGGCATGGGGGGCCCTGCAATTTGCCCAAAGCAGCTAATCCTTGAGCCCGGGCTGCCCCGAAATTGGGGGCCCCATGATGGCACTGAGAGTGATGGATACACAGGGGAGGCTGTCTGCCTCCTACCTACTTGATGTCTGTTTGCCTGCACTGTCATCATTATAGGGCCCCAGAGCAATACTTTGCCCAGGGGCCCAAGATGTTATTAAGACGGCCCTGCCTGCCGCGAGTTGCTAAAGGTGGGGGGATCAGACAAATAAAAACGGGGGATGGGCCCCTGCCGCAAGTTTCTAAAGGTGGGTGGGGTGACTGGGCCCCTGGGGACCATCGGGCCCCTTACAGGTGTAATGCCTGTGGCCCTGTGCTCTGTACACCATTCCGGATCTCGGGGGCGGTTTAACTGAACAAGAGAATTTTTTTTAGATTCCAGTTGACACTTTCAATATGCGTTGCGCTAGATATTTTTTATCATTTAGAATACAGATCACCGAAAACATGAAAAATCTGTTGAAAGTGACTGGTGGAACATAACCATGGCAACGCTCCTCTCTGAATAAATTCCAAGATTAAAACACACAACCATAACAACATTAAAGAAAAACTCTGGGCACATCTAAAAAAAAAAAACATAAAAAAAATCCATCTTCATATACCCATAGAGCTGCGCGATTAATTGGCAACAAACGTTATTGCGATTTTTTTTCTGTTTTTTTTCCCTGTTGCGATCTTGACAAAGGGTTCAGAGGCGGCTCTAGGCAAAACTTGACAAAGGGCCCCACTCGCATCAATGATGGGAAAAATAATTCAAGGCCGGTGGTGGTTGTGGGGGTCTGCGAGCAGGGGGCTTATCAGAATCGGCAAGCCCCCTTTAACAAGATGGCCCCCAGATCCTGCTCTTTAATAACTAAAGGGCGGGGGGGGGGGAAATCCGGTGATGTCACCTGGTGAACTCGCCCCCTTGTGACGACATTGACTGAGAGCATGCTGGTCATTTACGTCACAAGGGGTGGTGTCACCGATATTCACTGGTTGTTAGGGATGCTGGCGGCCCCGCTCCTGAGTCATGGCTCTTTTTTTCTTTAAAGTGTATTTTTGTGCGTGTACTCGAGAGAGGAGCCGGACTGCAAGAGTTGGGAGCAGACAGACCCCCCCCAGAGGCAATCTACCATCTTTCTCCATGCCCCCGGGTGGCAATGGCGGGTGTGAGGGGGTCCTCCCACACAGCCTGCCCTACCTGCTCCGCTTTGAAGCCCAACGGGGCAGAGGGACTCCCCTATGAGGGAGTGAGAGGATCTAGCCCACCCAGCCAGCCCCGTTAGTCCTTCGCCTCTCTTTTTTAGAGACCGCGTGGCCAAAGTGCGTGCATGTTAACCCAATTTCAAGTGCGTGTAAGTGTGGTGGTTTTGTAGGAGGGGGCGGGCCTACTAAGCGCAGGCTTACCTCACATAGCACACCCACCGGGAGTCGGGCTGAGACCACTAAACTCAATTTACATGCGGCCGAGACCGGGATCCGAACCCTTAGCTGCAGAGGTGAAAGGCTTGTCAGCGCAGTGCCAATCGCGTTGAGCCACCACAGCTCCACCTGCCTGAGCACAGCAGCATTAAGGTCCCCTACCCCTCAAAACTGGGGCAATGCATTGGGTAAATTAGGCAGCCGAGAGCCCCTGTTAGTGGGAGGCCTTAGACGACCTCCTAATTTGCCTAATTAAAGAGTCGCCTCTGAAAGGGTTTCCCGATCTTCCTGATCTTTGGTATGCAGAGAATTTTCTCTCTGCTCTCAGCCGTCAAAAGTCGAAGTCTGGGCAGTCTGCCAAGTTTTAAAACATTCTAATGTTAAGTCTAAACATTTGTATCAATTTGACTTTTACCTCATAGACTTCTCTATGTAAATTAGGAACGTTTAACCACTTAAACACCAATCCTTCTTGAGACAATTGTTTTCAAGTTAAAATCATTTTTTTTTTTTTGCTAGAAAATGACCCCCAAACATTTTATATATATGAAGGACTCCGATTACACACAGGCTGCCAGCGGTGCTCGCCCCCCGGCTCCCAGGCAGCCCTTCCTTGACAAGCCTCAAAACCCACTCACAAAATGCAAGTGGATTTTTTGAGGGCTGTATATATATATATATATATATATATATATATATATAATAATTTTTATTAAAATGGTTATTTTTATAAAGTTTATCTTTTGGAGTCAATAAAGGGGCCTTTGTTGGCCATTTAATCCAGAAGGTGTCATTGTGTTTAATTGATAAGTTAAAGGGTCTGTAAAGGAATTATTATTTTTTTTATCTTAATAGCTTCCTTCACCTTAATGCAGTGCTGTTTTTATGTCCTCATTGATCGTTTTTGCTCTAAAGTTGCTGTAATCCTCCTCTGTTCTGGACACTTCCTGGTCATCTGTTTCCTGATGACCACAGTACTGGGAGCTTTCTCTCTGTGGTCACTAATCAAGCAGGTGTGATTACTGTGTGTCTAAAACCCCTCAGCACCAATCACTTTTGTTTTACAAACCATCACTGCCCTGTATTGGCTCTGTACATCAGAGAGACAGGAAACAGCATGCAAAAATGAAACTAGAACTGCAGGTACATTATATGATTGATTTTATCTATTTTTAATCGTTTTTAGAAGGAACCAGTTAACTATTATGGCCCGGATTCATGTAGTACTTATGCCGACGTATCTAGAGATACGCCGTCGTAAGTACAAATGTGCGCCGTCGTATCTCTGCACCGATTCCCCAAGCTAGATATGTCGGAAAAATATAATTTCTAATAATGATCGGTGATGAGAAAAAGGCGCACTGTCCCAAAACAGATCAAACAAGCGCTCTTGGAATATCAAGCCACCCAAATCTAAAATAAATTTGTATTACCACTTCTCAGTAGTCAGCTGCTACCTAAAAATACCCGATTGGTATCATAGAATATTAACATAGGGTAAATGACAAAAAGTAAAAGCAATGCTTTAAAAATACTTAGCATCCACCAGGCAGCGCTAGTGTATACATCTATTACAACATATATGTTACATCAATAATCAATCAATATCCTGGTTTAGTGTATGTTATATACAGATTTCTACAAAGGAGAAAGCAAATGGTATAATAAAAGCATCAAACAGTCCATTTAATCCCAAGAAGATGAAAGCAAGATCTTGTTGTTGCCAGAAGATCCACCACCAATCGTGTAAAGAGAAAGGAGGGGGGGGTGTGGATAGCAGCCCCCTCTTAAGAAAGCCTCTTACCAGCAACAAAATAGACAAAAGCTTTTAAGATAGCCGGATCCAAGGTGATCTCCCTGTGTGTCTCCTCACTCCAAACAAGTGGATACTCAATGTTCAGCAAGCAAAAACAAAGAGAACGAACATAGTGTGATACTGTTTAAACCTTTAATTCACCTCTGTATATATAAAATCCATATAGATGTACACTTACAAACATTCGAATATAAACCAGCATGTAGTCACATTCATTGTGGCCGCTCTTACTAGATCGATGGTCGGCGTTTCCTACCGCTCTGTGCTTAGCAGGGGGATGGATGCGCTCCTCTCCCACAGTTCTAGGCGTCCTTCACTCACGTTACTGGGTTCCGCCCTGACTAGTTTCGTCATTCGACATCATCAAAGGGGTGGAGCCCAGTGCCGTGAGATGTCCCTTTATCCTCATTGTCAACCAATGTGAGTGGCAGGCTGGAGCACTCCCTCTAGTGCTTACATGATCAGTCATCTCCAGCGCGATCGCGTCACTGAAAACGTGCCAGCAACGAGGATTTAACCTCACGCTGTCCACGTCTAGATCGTATGCAGCACTAGGAGACTGAAAGCCAATCCCATTCCTCTCATTCTGGCCAATGGGTGCACTCAGAATACGGAGATGCTTGCAATATCTCCTTTTTAAACAGGTTAAAAGTCCACAGATTAGCTATGCGTGACAGCTTATATACAAGTAAAAAATGCAAACATCCGAAAATTATACCCGAATGCTGTAATAAGCACAGTTCTTAACATGTATAAAGCGACCTATTTTGAAGCGGTCCTGTGTTAAATACTCTACATATATTGACCGCTGTAGTACAAACAAAGGCCCAGATTCACAGAGCGATTACGCCTGCGCAACAGGAGATGCGCGTGCGTAAGTCTAAATGTGCGCGTGCGTTTCGTTGCGTGGCATCCCCAGAACGAGATACGCCAAAAATCTACTTTTTTTTGTCCCGCGTAATTTCGTTAGACTGGCGCATCCTTCCGCGCAAAAGTGCGATAGACACACCATTGATTTGCTAGTCAAATATGCTAATGAGGGAGTTGCGGGGATCCACAAAAAAACGTTGTTGCTGCGCAAGCTACGAGGTGTGCGCAACAGCAAAATGTTCTGTCTAAAATTAGAGCACAAGGTGGTCTAAAATTTGAAAAAACGTCTACATCTCACAGAAAGCAACACCGTTAGTGAGGAGCAGACCACACACACGTGTTGCACTACAATTTGACTGCCAACATGCCAGGGGCATCGTCGCTCATAGCTGCACTACTGACTTTAGATGAGCAAAGAAGGAGGAGGGCACGGAGGATGGCACGGGAGAGGATATACCGCACACGCATAGACCTGTTTGGCATGAGTGATTCTGAGGTGTTTCGCATCTTCAGATTCACCCCTCATGCCATCCTGGAATTAACCACAACCCTGCAGGAGGACATCACCAGCCCAACACACCGCTCACATGCAGTGAAGCCACTGGTCAAGGTACTGGCAACACTCCATGTCCTTGCCAGTGGCTCTTTTCAGCGTACAAGTGGAGTGGTGGCTGGGATGTCACAATCCTCCATGAGCAGATGTGTGCACCAGGTTGTCCCTGCAATCCTCAGACGCATGGCCAACCAAATCATTAAACCCACCACTGAGGAGCTGCGACTGAAGGCAATGACAGATTTCTACAGAATTGCCAGGTTCCCACGCACCATCGGGGCCATTGATTGCACACATGTGGCACTACAGCCCCCCCTGGAGACAGAGCACATGTACCGCAATCGGAAGCATTGGCACTCCATCAACGTACAGGTGATAGTTGATGCCCAAGGCCTCATATGGCACGTCCGTGCCAAACACCCAGGGTCCAGCCATGACAGCTACATATACAATCAATGCCACATCCGAATGGAATTCGATCAGAACGTGTATGGGAACACCTGGCTGGTTGGTGAGTGACATGGGAGTCAGGCATGACTATCCCCTCCCGTGATGCACACCTCACAAGTGGCACATGCATGACTAACATGCTCCTGTCTTTTCCCTTACAGGTGACTCTGCATATCCACTGGGACCCCATCTCATGACTCCTATCCGAAACCCCCAAACACCAGGAGAGGAAAGATACAATCAAGCACACATCAAAACCCGAGCAGTGGTGGAGCACACCTTTGGCCTCCTGAAGTCACGTTTCCGATGCCTGGATAAGTCTGGGGGTACACTGTTGTATTCCCCAAACTTCGTGTGCCATATCATCGGTGCATGTTGCATGCTGCACAATTTCGCAGTGAGGAAGGGCCTGCAGGTTGAGCTACGTGATGACCTGACCCCCCAACCAGACAATCAACCCCTAACCGAGGATACTCCGTCTTCTGAGGGAAGAGCAGTCAGGAGGCAGCTCATATTGGGCATCTTTGCACGTTAAACACACACATTAATCATGGCACAATGAGAATGCATGCATGCACACCACTGTGGTCCCTAGCACACACACCCCACATCCTCATCAAATTGGATTGGCACCAGTCCACCATGCAGGACTGGTGAGCAGTAACGCCACGTCAAGGCTCCAATTATGTCACTGAACATTCATACACCAATCACACGGACCTGAGGATCACTTCTCCCTGGTCCTGGGGAACCCTTCTCCACCAAAATTGAGGATGACACCCCTTTTCCAGCAGGAATGTCACCCCCACATTCAAACAGCATGCACAACCCAAAATGTAAAAAAAATGTCAGCAAAAAAAAATAAAAAATGTCAGCAAAAAAAAAAAAAATGCGGGAAAAATAAATGATTGCCCTCTGCGTGAGCCACGCCTGGGGCACCCCCGGCCACGGCCCCGGCCCCTCAGGGGAGACTCATGGGGAGGGGCAAACCCGGGGAAGGAGGAGCAGCCCCCGATCTCTGCCCACCTGGCGGCCTGCCCTCCAAGGCCACGGCAATTCTGTCCAGGGCAGCACCAAGTGTTGCCGTGTTGGCCTGGATAGCCTGGGTAAGGGCCCTCACATCCTGCCCAACGCCTGCTGATGTAGTCTGCAGTTCGTTTAGGCAGGTTGTGAAAGCCCGGGAGTGGGAGTCCAGGTTACCCAGCGTATCCTTGATGGAGGACAGGCTCTCCTCCATCCGCCCCAAAGTCTGGCTGACCTGTCCCATATGGCGGGTCTGGAGGGCCTGGTCCCTTCTCAGAGTGGCGGGCAGGAGATTGGGCGCCCCCCTGGTGCTCTGGGATGAAATCCTGCCTCCAGCTGATGGTTGTGGCCGGGGAGAAGGGGAGGCCCTTGTGAGGGGAGCCATGTTGGGGGAGGAGGGGGGGGCTCCCCCTTAGGGAGGGCAGGCTTCTGCCAGCCAGAGGGGAAGAGTGCGCAAAAACCAATCGTCCAGTGCCTGACTCCTCCTCCTCATGATTATCCTCCTCCTCATGATTATCCTCCTCCTCATGATTCCCCTCCTCCTCATGATTCCCCACCTCCTCTTGAACCTCCTCCGCGGACTCCGGCCTTGTTGGGGGGGCCTCATTAGGCTGCTGTCCTGGGGTTGGTGCGGTCAGCCCAGATGGCCCTGCACCCTCCTGCACATCTGTGGATGACACAAAACATTCACAGGTTGGAGGATCCACACACTTGCCACATATTCCCTTTCACCCCCTCCCCCACACATGCTACACACCTGATAGAAAAAAAAACCTTACCTGGCACCACGGGGACCGGACTTGTGTCAAAGCCTGGCAGGCCCTCCACTTCATGCTGGTGAAAGGTCAGGGCCACCGCACGCTCCGTCGCTGTCAGACTAATACGGCATGGTGGGCCCCCTCCTGTGCCCCTGGCATGGGCATGCATTGCGGCCAGTTTCTTTTTGACCAGACGCCGGAGGTCGTTGATTTTTTTGTCAATCCCAGACCTGGTCCGTGTCTCCCCCTCCCCCGATGAATTGACCTGCTCAGTGATCCTATCCAAAATCTCCCTCCTCCTGGCCGGGGTGGTGTTGGCACTCTCTGGGCCGTGGAGGTAACGCCCATACTCGCTAATGGCCCGGGCAAGAATTCTTTTTTCCCCCACAGTAAAATTCAGCTTTCGTTTTCTCTCAGTCATACTTCCAAAAACAATCAGTCCCAGTCAACAAAATTCACTCACACAAACAAGCACAAACAATCAAGCAAGAACACACACAGAGAGAAAACTACTCAGCAAGAAACTGTCACAAAACAATATAAACAAAAAAAACAGCAAGAAAAAAAACCAACAGAAATATATCAATCAAACAAACAGTCTCTCAAACACTTATCAAAAAACACTTTCACAAATATACCAACAAGCACTTGATCACACAGAACACTAATCTGACAACTACAAGACATACTGCAATGAACAACAGGAACAAAAGCACTTGGTTAAATGGGAAGGGACACAAAGGGATGTACTTTTGCAATGCAAGTGCGTTTGTGTGTGTCTATTTATGCTGTCTGCGTAGTTCACAACGTTGCCCTAGTCCATTTCCAATTTCACTGATTGCGCCGCTCCCGAGTTGTGAGCATGCGCACAGCGGAGCTGACATGGTCTCCTTCACGCGCGCATGCGCGAGCCGGCCGGCCCTTCATTTGCATGGGGTCACGGCTCATTTCAATGTAACACGCCCACGTCCCTCCCAATTTGTATTACTCCTCCTTACGCCTCAGAAAAAACGTTACGCTTGCGCAATTTCCTGTGCAAAAGCTACGAGAATAGGGTGATTACGTGGCAAAATTGCGCAAGTCTAACGTAAAGGCGGTGCGCTACGCCGGTCCAATAATGCGCAGATGTACCTGAATCTGGGCCAAAGTGTCTGAGGTGCAGCAATGTCTGCGGAACAACCCTGGGATACCAGAGCGAATCGCAACTGCATGTCGGAAAAATAGGCTTCAGCCGCCCGACGTAACTTGCCTATGCCGGCGTATCGTGGGCGCATAGTTACGCTGGGCGCATTCGGTGTACCCATTTTAAATATGCAAATGAGTAAGATACGCCGATTCACGAACATAGATGCGTCCGGCCGCTTCATATACGCGATTTGCGTAAGGCTTATGTCCGGCATAAAGGTACCCCTCATATAGGAGGCGCAGGTAATGCAAAGGTATGGGCAAGGGAACGACACCGTCAAATTTTACGATGCGTACGCCGTTTACGTAGTACTACGTGAATTGGGCTGGGCGTAGGTTACGTTCACGTCGTAGGCAGTGTTCGACGTACCTTAGGCAGCTATTTCGACGTGACTGTGAGCATGCGCACTGGGATGCGTCCAAGATACGACGCATGCGCAGTTCGTTTTTTGAAGCTGTGGCCATCATTTGCATGGGGTCACGCTTCATTATAATATATCACGCCCACTTCCAGTCCACTTCCACCTACTTTGACTTACGTCGGCTTACGCCGACAACTGTACGCTACGCCGGCGCAATGTTAAGCGCATTTCCTTTGTGAATACCTTGCTTGACTCTCAACGTTGCGCCGGTCAAAGATGCGCCGATCTACGTGAATCTACCCCTATGTCTCTATACCCTGTAAACAGTCATTTCAGCAAAAAAAAAAATTCCTTTACAACGCCTTTAACCACTAGCTGACGGCCGTACGACTATGTACGGCCGCAGTGCGGCTCTACATCTCTGGGAGGCCGTGTTTTTATGGCCATCCCTTTCCTCGTTCCCCGCGCGCGCTCTGGAGCGCGCATCGGGGAACTGCTGTGCTGGCCGTGTCCTTTGGACACAGCCAAACACAGATCGCAGTAAATAGCCAATCACAGCGGCTATTTACAGCGCGATCTGTGCGGCCAATGAGAGATGATCTCATATGTAAACATATAAGATCATCTCTCATTGCCGACTCTCCCCTCCTCACACAGACACCGTGTGTAAGGAGGGAGAGAAATCTGTAACCCCCAGGACCACCTGTGCCCCCCAGTACCACAGTGCCCACCAGTACCACAGTGCCCACCAGTACCACTGTGCTCACCAGTACCACCGTGTGCCCACCAGTACCACCGTGCGCCCACCAGTACCACCGTTACCACCGTGCCCACCAGTACCACTGTGCCCACCAGTACCACCTGTGCCACTAGTACCACCTTTTCCCATCTGCCACCTCAGTGCACATCTGCAATCAGTGCCAACCTGTGCCACCTCATCAGTGCCCACCTGTGCCACAGTCAATCAGTGCACATCAGTACCCATCTCATCAGTACCCATCTCAGTGCCATCTGTGCCACCTCATTAGTGCCATCTGTGCCGCCTCATTAGTGCCAGCTGTGCCGCCTCATCAGTACCCACCTGTGTCCACCAGTACACAGGCCTCATCGGTGCACATTAGTACCGATCTCATCAGTACCCATCTCTGTGCAATCTGTGCCGCCTCAGTGCCATCTGTGCCGCCTTAGTTATCAGTGCCATCTGTGGGCATTTGTACTTTCCTGGCTTCTTAGGGTCTCAAGAATTGATATAGGCCTTCAGTACATCAGGTGTGATCAGATGTGATAATTTTTTATGATTTGCACTATAGTTTGTAGACTCTAAAACTTTCACACAAACCAAATAATTTCCAAAAACTTTGGGTTATTTTTTATCAAAGACATGTAGCAGTATAAATTGTGGCCAAAATTTATGAAGAAAAATTAATAATTTGCAAAATTTTATCACATAAACTAAGAATTTTTTTTTTTCATTAATTATTAGCGCAAAAAAATTAAAAACCCAGAGGTGATCAAATACCACCAAAAGAAAGCTCTATTTGTGGAAAAAAAGGACAAAAAAAATCATTTGGGTACAGTGTTGCATGACTGAGTAATTGTCATTTAAAGTGTGAGAGTGCTGAAAGCTGAAAATTGGTCTGGTCAGGAGGGGTGTTTAAGTGCCCAGTATGGAAGTGGTTAAAGGGGTGTTCCAGCCGCAATTTTTTTTTTTTAAAGTCAGCAGCTACTAACAGTGTAGCTGCTGACTTTAAATAGGGACACTTACCTTGTCTTACTTGCCCGCGCTCATGGCCCCCCCGATGCCGGTCCCACGATCGATCCAGGTCCCGCGCCGCCATTCACACTATGGGAAACAGGCAGTGAAGCCGTACGGCTTCACTGGCCATTTCCTACTGCGCCTGCGTGAGTCTCACGCTGGCTTGTGAATGGGCGGCTGCTCTCTGAGAACACACACAGTTCCCAGAAAGCAGCGCGCCCCATTCACAAGCAGAAGAAGAAGAAGAAGAAAAGACACCGCGGTGTGGAAGAGGTAGATTACGACTTCCCCATAGCAACAGGTATTTCGGGTGAGTATTTATTTTATTTTTTTCACGTTTTTTTTATTAAATTTTTTTAAGCAAGATGAGCAATTGTTGTTTTCCTGGGTGGAACTCCGCTTTAAGGTTATGCAGTGGGTGAAGTGGGTGAAGTAGGTGGTTTATAGCAGCAAGCACACTAGCAATTGAACCAGTCATGACCTATGGCGGGTGGGTTTGTTTTGTCGCCTTTATTGATTTTTTTTAGTTCCTTTTCCTTGCTGAATGCAGAGAAGAGCTTTACTGTTTGTATCCGTTCCACGGCCCCTCCCACCGCGCACTTTCCCCGTTATAAACATGATTGAGCTCTCACCGATTTTGTCTGGTTACTGAACTGAATGAACGTGATTTGTCAAGCTGGGATTGCTGTCTGCCCGTGCGCGATGTGTGCGGCTTCTTTGGCCAATGACGCCTCCCATGAACCGGGATAGATGGGGATCATTCTCCTCCGCCGGCCTCCATCTCTTCAACCTACAGAGACGGATTAAGTGACATTTCACAAGCAGGGTCCGCCGCCCCCACCACCGCCCCCACCGCCACAGTCACCTGTCCATTATTCTCTGCTCTGTCTAATGAACGGCGCCGCCGCCCCTTGCAGGATTAAAATTAAATGTGACACGTTATTATAAGCATGTGACACGGTAATGCGGCCTTTCTATATTCGCCGTTTGACAGGTGAACGTCAGCGAGGCTACGAGGACGCTGGTAGGAATTTGTTATGGTTGCCTGGCCTGATAGGGGGGTTGGGGGAGGGGGATGGGGGGGTTCCTGCCTGGGTGTGGAGTTGCTGTGCTTTTTACAGCTCAGGCACTCTCAATAAGACACACATGGTGATTTTAAAATAAAGAAAAAGAAAAAACTTAATAAAAATAAAAAAAACTTAATTAAAAAAAACATAAAAAAATAACTTTAAATAAAATTTAATTAAAGGAAAATAAAATAAATAAATAATATAACATTTACAAATGATCAAAAATGCTACACAAACCATGTCGTAATTTAAAGGGTAACTCCACAATTTTTTTTGTAAATAAATAATAATAAAAAAAAATAATAATATAGCATATACTGTACAAATGCAACTCGCTATTTGACAGCTCAGGTAGTCTCGATAAGCCACACATAAGCCCGGATTCACATACCTGGGCGCATCTTTATTCTGGCGTAGCGTATCTTGTTTACGCTACGCCGCCACAACATTGAGAGGCAAGCCTGGTATTCACAAAGAAAATACGTGCAACGTTGCGGCGGCGTAGCGTATAGTTGTCCTCGCAACCGACGTAAGTCAAATTAGGTAGAAGTGGGCGTGATTTATTATAATGAAGCGTGACCCCATGTAAATAAAGGGCCGAACGAACAGCACAAGCGCCGTCCCGTGGACACTTCCCAGTACGCATGCGCAGAATCACGTTGGGACAAACACCTAAGATACATCGAATCACTGAACATAACCTATGCACAGCCCTATTCATGTAGTAGTACGTAAACTAAGTACAATATGACGGCTGTTCCCTCGTCCATACCTTTGCATGACTTACCCCTGCTTTATGTGGGGTTAGTTTACGCCAGACGTACGACTTACGTAAACCGCGTATATTAATGCGCCGGGCGCAAGTACGTTCGTGAATCGGCGTATCTTACTAATTTGCATATTTAACATGAGTACGCCGAATGCGTCCATCGTAACTATGCGCCCACGATACGCCGGCGTAGGCAAGTTACGTCGGGCGGCTGAAGCCTTGTTTTACGACGTATCTAGCTTTGCGAATCAGCGTAACAATACGACGGCGCACATTTGTACTTACGACGGCGTATGCAGAGATTTCGTGAATCCGGGCCTTTGTGATTTTAAAATAAAAATAAAAACTTAAATTCAATAAAACTTATATTAAATTAAAGTAAAAATAAAATAGGTAAATAATATAACATTTACAAATGATTCAAATGCTACGCAAGCCATGTTGAAATATAAAGGGTAACTCCACTTTCGCGAGGAGAACAAAAAATTGTAAATAAATAAAATAAATAAAAAAGCGTTAAAAAAAATAACTTAAAAATAATGCTACTCAAACCATGTCGTAATTTAAAGAGTAACTTCACTTTTGCAAGAAACAAAAATGAGTAAATAAATAATAATAAAAATATATATATATAGCATATACAAATGCGACTGGCCATTTGACAGCGCAGCTACAGGACACGTTGACAGGATTTTGTTACGGATGCGTGGCCTCATAGGGAGGTCAGGGGGTTCCTGCCTGGGTGTGGAGTGGTGGTGATTTTAATATAAAAATAAAAACTTAAAAAATAAAAAATAAAATAAAACTTGAATTAAATTAAAATAAAATAAAGATAAAATAAAATAAAAAATAAATAAAATACAAATTCAAATCAAAATAAATTAAAAACAACATAATATAAAATAAAATACCTAAGTAACAAAACATTTACAAATGCTACACAAGCCACATTTTATATTGTATTTTAAATGGTATCTCCACACCCAGGGCTCCTGCCTGGGTGTGGAGGGACTTTGCTTTTTAAAGCTTAGGTACTCTCAATAGGTCACACATAGTAATGTTTAGGAAATTAAATAAAAACTTAAAGGGTGACTCTACTTTTTGGGAGAAAAAAATTGTGACAAAAAAAATTAAATTAAAATATAATAAAGACAATTTTATTAAATTTGAAATATAAATAAAATAACAATAAAATTCAATTAAATAAAATACATAAATAACCTAACATTTACAAATAATACAAATACTACTCTTGATAAGCCACACATAGTGATTTTAATATAAAAAAATGCATTGAAAAAAAAATCAAATTAAATACTTGAGTAACATAACATTTTATGCTACACAAGCCATGTTATATTTTAAAGGGTAACTTTGCTATTTTACAGCTTAAGTACTCTCAATAGGTCACACATTGTAATTTTAAATAGAAAATAAAAACTTACAGGATGACTCCACTTTTTGGGAAAAAATTGTGGCAAAAAGATAAAAAAAAATAAAAAAAAAATTTGAAATATAAATAAAAATTAAATTAAATTAAATTAAATACATAAATAACATAACATATACAAATTATACAAATGATACACGAGCCATATTGTAAAGGGTAACGTCACACCCAGCACTCCTTGCATAAATCTTAAAGGGTGACTCCCCTTTTTGGAAAAAAATGCAAAAAAATTAAAATAAAATAAAAATGTAATTACATTTTATAAAAAATGCATAATATAAAGTTTACCAATGCTACGCAAGCAATGTTGTAAGGGTAACTCCACTTTCATTAGAAAAAAAATGGTCAAATAAAAACAAAAAATATATAACATATACAATTTCGACTTAAGTCATATTCTAATTAAATGTTAATAATGACCTTTCCTATTCAATTTGCAGCGCTGTAATTTTCTGTAAAAATGCAATATGGCCACCTGGAAACCTTTCTATATTCACTATTTGATAGGTAAATGTCAGTGCAACTACGAGAACGTTGACAGGGTTTCGTTATGGTTGTGTGGTCTCATAAGGCGGTTGTGGGCCCCTGCCTGGGCATGGAAGAACGTTGCTTTTTACAGCCTAGGTGCTCTCGGATAGGCAAAACATATGATTTTAAAATACAAATAATGCATTAAACTTCAAACATAAAACTTTCTTTTTTAGAATTTTTATTTTTTTAAGTAAAATAAAAAATTAAAAAGTTAAAAATAAACAAATACATATAATTCATAAATAATTAGACATGTGCAGACTGGAATATTTTGTTTTGTTTTTTCGTTTTCGTTTGGAATTTTTTTTTATCTAGTTTCTCCCGAAAATCGTTTTGATTTATTTTGTTTTTCGTTAGGGAATAGCTTTCGTCTGAAAATCCAATAATACTTGGTTTCTGTCAAATGGTCAAAAGAATATTCGACGGAACGTCGAATCTTTACATCGAATCGTACATTTTCGTTTGAATATTCCACCTACAAGAATTCTAATGTTGTATGACTAGTAATAATGTCAAATCTATTTTCTCATAAATCAAAATCTAATCTCTGTAATGTCGAATCCATTATTTTTATAGTGTCAAATCTTTTCTCTATAATGTCGAATCTTTTCCCTATAATGTCAAATCTTTTCCCTATAATGTTGAATCTTTTCCCTATAATGTCGAATCTCTTTATATCGAATTTTTACTGCAACGAAAACGAAAATAAAGCATTTTTTATGTCGGATCTTTCGGTTTTCGTTTCTTGCGCTTTCGTTATCGTTTGTTAAAACGAAAAAAACAGATTTTCGGACGAAAATGCATTCTAACGAAAACGAATGCACATGTCTATAAATAATATAACATTTACAAATGATACAAATGCTACAGAAGCCATGTTGTAATTTCAAAGGTAACTCCACTTTCGTGAGAAAAAAAAGAGCAAATAAAAAAATAATAATATAGCATATACAATTGCGTATTGTAATTCTATGTTAAAAATGACCTTTCCTATTCAATCTGCAGCGCTGTCATTTTCTCTAAAATGCAATATGGCCACCTGGAGGCCTTTCTATATTCACAATTTTGATAGGAGAATGTCAGCGCAGCTACAGGAATTTTGAGAATGTTGACAGGATTTTGTTATGGTTGCGTGACCTCATAGAGAGGTCGGGGCTTCTGCCTGGAGGTGGAGGGACTGCGCTTTTTACATCTAAGGTGCTCTCGATAAACCACATTTTGAAAAAAAAAAATATAGCAAAAATAATGTAACAAAATATAATGAAAAATAAAATAAATGATAAAAAAAAATACAAATGATGCACATGCCACAGAAGCCAAGTTGTCATTTAAAGGGTACCTCCCCTTTTGTGAAAAAATAAACAAATTTGCAAATAAAAAACAAAACAAAACAAACAAAATATACGATTGAGACTTAAGTAATGTAATTGAATTAAAAAAATTGTGTTCTGGACCAAAAAAATATGAAAAATGTATTGACATACATTTAAAAACAACATTTAATACAAACATCTTTTGCTAAATATCAATACATATATAATATTTCACTAAAGTAGTACAGAAAAAAAACGTTCCATAGAACCTATATACTTTTTTATGCATACTTTTTTTGCATAGAGATAGCCACCATTAATCTGGAACAGCTGTGCAACTTATCTCAACGCGTTTCACAAGGAAAATCTCGCTTCTTCAGGAGAGGCACAGAAAAGTATAATTATTTTTAGAATACTGGCCGACTCACACCATCACGATGATTGGACTGGAAGATTGATAAAGAGCCGGTGTATGACAATATATATATATATATATATATATATATATATATATATATATATATATATATATATATATATATATATATAAGCAACAGCAAACATAAATGAATATTGTCACAATGGTCCACTATCCTTTACCGGAAGCTGTGAAGGGACGAGGAGATGTTAATAAATTGTTGTGCTCACAACCAAAAACTGTAGATAGTGGCCTTGTTCCCAAAGACTATGGGGTCACACTGGGTAGGATAAGCAATGGAGTCTTGGTTAAACCATTCCAGGTTGCCAGAAGGTGTCTAAGTATTAGTTGCAAGCATAAGTACCTACATTGAATGGAAACATGGTGGCCCTTCATCATAGGACTTTCTTGGCCCGTAGGTACCAACCAAGCCAGGCTTCGCTCTAGGTTGTAGGCTGCCCCAGTCCAAATACAGGATGCCAGCTAGGTGTCCAAGGATGGGTAGCATAATTGCTATGCTGAACGGAACAATGGAAGCCCTATGACATAGGACTTCCTTGGCCCCTGTGCACTACCAAAGCCAGGCTGTAAAGGCTTAGGAGATTGTAGACCACCCCATTCCCAGCTAGGTTTCCAGCAGTTTGTGCAAGCATCGTTAGCTTAGTTCCTACATTGACTGTAACCCTGGTGCCCCCACATAATATGACTTCTTTGGCCCATAGGCACTACCCAAGCCAGTCTCTAAAGGCTTAAGAGGTTATAGACTGCCCCGTTGCAAACTAGGTTGCCAGCAAGGTGTCCAAGCATGAGTAACTTAGCCCCTACTGTAAAAGAAACCTTGGTAGCCCCACATTATAGGACTTACTTGGCATATGGGCACCACCCAAGCCAGGCTCTAAAGGCTTAAAAGGTTGTAGATAGCCCCACCCAAGCAAGGTTGACAGAAGGGTGTCCAAGGATGGGCAGCTTAGTCCCTACTTTGAACAGAACTTCACTAGCCCCATGACATAAGACTTCCTTGGCCCATGGGCACCACCAAAGCCAGGCTGTAAATGTTTAGGACAGGGGTGGCAAACACAAGGCCCGCGGGCCGAATCAGCCCCGCAGGACCTTGTAATGTGTACCGCACATCGGCCACCTCATTTTGCCAGGTTTCAGCGCGGCCAGTCTGAGCAGTCATTACAATGTAGAACGAGCAGAGGTGGCGGTGGAGGCGGAGTGGCAGCCTGAGATGCAGCGTTGGAGGCGGGGGCGGAGACGGAGCGGCACATAAGGGGAAAATGTAATCATTACATATTCCCCTTACTCTGCCGCTCCGTCTCCGCCTCCAACGCTGCATCTCAGGCTGCCACTCTGGTCTCCGCCTCCCTTTCTGTATCCAAGATGGCTTACAATGCCGCTCTGGTGCCCGCCTCCTCCTCCGCCTCTGCTTGTTCTGAAGGCATGACAGCTTACAATGCCGATCTGGTACCCGCCTCCTTCTCCACCTCCGCTCCTTCTGCAGGCATGACGGCTTACAATGCCAATCTGGTGCCTACCTCCTTCTCCGCCTCGCCTCCCCAGTCCTTCCAGCCAGCGATGCCTGCATTTTTTGCATGCCACTGAATGTTGTGGCAGAGATTGCTGGCAGTTTTGCACTGCTATCGTAAAAAACAAAAGTACTGATAACACAGGAGATCCGCCCACAGGGGGATGGTACCACTATAGCCCAATAAAAAAAAAGGTACTATAGACAAAGGGAGGGAGCAGCCTACACATGGAGGTACCAGAGCTGGTCCAGGTAGGATAGAGTACAGATGTGAGGAATTTTTAGGCGCAATCCTGACCCACGCACTGTGTACGTAGCACAGTCCTGACCCCTGCACTGTATATGTAGTGCACCTGGCCCTTTGAGGGTAACCATACTGCTGATGCAGCCCCCGATGAATTTGAGTTTGCCACCCCTGGTTTAGGAGGTTGTAGATGGCCATAGCCCAAACCAGGTTGCCAGCAGGGTGTCCAAGGATGGGAACCTTAGTCCCTACTTTGAACAAAACTCCATTGGTTCCATGACATAAGATTTCCTTGGACCATAGGCACCACCAAAGCCGGGCTGTAAAGGCTTAAGAGATTGTAGACTGGCCCAGCCCAAGCCAACTTGACAGAAGGGTGTCCAAGAATGGGTAGCTTTCTCCCTACTTTTTACAGATACCCAGTCGCCCCATGACATACTGTAATACTTCCTTGGCCCATGGACACCACAAAAACAAGGCTGTCAAGAGGCTGTAGACTGCCTTAGCCCAAACCAGATTCCCAGCAGAGTGTCCAAGTATGCATAGCTTAGTCTCTACATTAAACAGAATCCTTGAGTTTCCACATCACAGGACTTCCTTGGCCCATGGGCACTATCCAAGCCAGTCTCTAAAGGGTTAAGAGGGTGTAGACTTTTCTTATACATAACAGTAGCATTGTAAGATTACGCCAATCTGGGTGTATATCTGGATCGCAACTACGGAGGCTTCTCAGGTTTGAACCCAGGTTTCACTCTCTTTTATGCAAAGAGTTAGGTTTCTACGCATCACAGCTTCAGTTAAGTAGTTGGCGCATATTCCTTCATAGGCCCCAGCCAAGTAGGTGTAACTAAAGACTATGAACTGGGGAAATGATGGGACCATGTGGGACCGGAGGAGAGGGACCAGCACAATGATAAAGGACATAAGAGTTCAATATTAGGGTAAGAGTCAAAAACAACCTCCTCAGGTACTTCCTAGAGTATTACAGTCCAGAAGGGTAAGTGGCAGTACTTCTTAGACGTGACTGGTTATGGCTACAATGGCTACTGAGCTAGGCTGATCAGGCATTAGAGGTCCTGGCTTCAGTGATAACAGAGCATGGTTGAGCAGACATGAAAGGTTATGGCAACAGAGGTAACTGAGTATAGCTGACCAAGCGTAAGAGGCTTCCAGCAATACTTGGTAACAACAGTACAGAGCAGTGAGATATGAGAGCAAGACAGCTGACCTCAGCTTAGTAGCAGAGCTTAAACATAGGCTATGATACTTTCGGTACAGTGGAACTTGAGAGGTGAAGAAGTGCAGCTGAGTCTTCCAGGCAATGGAGGCTGTAGGCAATGCTGGGTGGTCCTCACAGTCCAGGTCCAGGATGGGATAGGCACAGGATGGCCGGCAAGCAGGAGAACCCCTAGCTGACAGTAGGCGTCTTACGAGAATTCAGGAATGCCATACTGTCAGCTCAGGGGATTTAAATAGGCCACGCAGGAGCAGAGCTGCGGCGCACTTCCGCGTTCCAGCATGGAACGCACGGCGCACAGGAAGTGACGCCAATCGTATACAGAAGGGAGCGCAGCTGTGAGGAGAAGAAGCTGCCCGTTCTCTCACATAGTAATGACGGTGTCATTGCAAGCATTCTACCTTGGGCTAGCTTGCTTGAGCCCCAGTTTTATGTTATATGCATATTGCATAGGTCCCAAAGTTTGGGCTTCCTAGGCAGTGCCGATCCTGACCTCCCTGGGGCCCTAAGCAAAATGACATGTCACATTAAACTTGAGAAGCGGAGGGGCTAGAAATGACATGTCACATTAAAGTTGAGAAGCGGGGGGAGGGGGTGTTCTGCTGTCGGAAATTATATCTTACATTGAAGTGAAGAAGCTGGGGATGCTGACTTCTTACTTCTTCTCCCATGCAGCCAGCGAGTTGAGAAGCAGGGTGAGGGGCCGAAAATGACTTCTCACCAGACGGGGCCTCTAGTAATTTGGGGGGCCCTCTGCAGCTTTGCGGGGCCCTAAGCGGCTTGCATAGTGAGCCTATAGGGCAGATCGGCCCTGTTCCTAGGTGCCTAAGGGATACATTTTGATTAGAAAGAGGTACACTTAGGCCAGTTTTAACAACAGGTTCCCTTTAATGTCAGAACATCGGCAACAGTGCTTTGTCTCCATGATATACCCGGGAGCTTGTGTAGCTCATTGAGTTTCGCTTGTATCGCTATCATTTTCATATTCCGCAGAACGGTTTTCCAGTGGGTAACGACACTGAGATTTTGATTAAATAGATCAGGAAGATATAATCACCCCTTGTGTTTTCTTAAACTTAATTATATCTCCGCCGGAGGGAAATTCTGAAGAGAAAAAAAAAAAAAAAAACGTTTCATGGAAACTAAAAAACAGGCAGCGAGGCAACCAGGAGAGGCTGGTACCGGGATCGGTGTAATTCTCTAATCGCTCCGATCATTATAATTAAGTCAAGGTGATGAGCCCGGCGCTAATTCATGTGCTGTGCCACACACGCGCTAATTAACCCAGAGAAATACTAATTACTTTTCATCAATACAGCACATTAAAAAGTAACGAAAGGAATGTTTTCCTTTCTTAATATTAAGCCCAACAGGTGGCAACTTTTCCAGCAGGCGCTGGCGAGGTGTTTGGGCTCCTTAGCGGAGAGTTTCTTTGAAAAATACAATAATCAGCGGAAAAGGGCAAAAAACGCACAAGCTTTGTCTCGTCTGGCACCTGAGGCATCTCAAAGCACCCTGACCTTCTTTCCTTGTCTGTTGGAACTTTAGGGTTCTGGCACATTTCCAATTACGGTGCTTGGCACCTTTATCACGGTGGCACTTATACTTTACTAATATAGTGTTCAGTTTAGCTCTACAAACGACATATATATCTATACTCTGCAGACGGGCCCCCCCTTTTTTCCACTCTAGCTGCCGTGTGAGATATCCCTCCGCGGTTGACCCTTGGTTCCCTAGCACAGCATTTGCTCCTTCCCCTAAATATCTTTGTTTATATATATTGATATTTGTATATTTGTTTTTTTAATCCTGAGTGGTCTAACATATTTATCCATATGTATATAGCCTGTGACGCTAACAAGTATATATCATCTTTCTAGAAACTTCTCCTGACGAAGCAACTATCATTGCGAAACTAGTAGAGATCTTGACTTGTATGACCCCCCTCGTTTCACCACCACCCTTCGCTTAGGGTTTCTCCATCTCAGTGATCTGGACGGTTGGTCGTACAAGATGTCCACCTTTTTATATTGCTGTCTTCTGATGTATTTTTACAATTATGTATGTTCCCTGTTTTTTGATACAATGTTAAATAAACTGATTTATATCTTTTATCCCTACTACATTTCTACTTTTACTTTTCCTTATCTAGTACTGATATAGTCCCCTTGCCCCTACTTATACTACCCTCATTATATTCAAAATTGATCTCCAGGATGATGGTACTATATTTTTTTGTTTATTATTTACACCAAGAGGCTTATATTTAAAACAATTTTGAAAAAAAAAAATATATATTTTTTACTTTTTGCTAAAATAAATACCCCCAAAAAAAGATATAAAAAAATAATTTCTCCCCTCACTTTAGGTCGATACGTATTCTTCTACATATGTTTGGTAAAAAAAATCGCGTATAGCGTTTACAAAATAGGGGATAGTTTTATTGCATTTTTATTAATATTTTTTTTTTACTACTAATGGCGGCTATCAGCGATTTTTTTTCCTGACTGCGGCATTATGGCGGACACAAAATTCATAATGAATTTTAATGTATTTTATATTGAACATTTTGAATTCGATGAATTTGCGTTTAAAAAAGTGTTCAATTACCTTGTTTATTTATTTTTTATTCTTTATTTAAAGTTTTTGGCAAAATATAAAATACAGTCTATGAATACAAACAGGGCAAATGAGTCTGTCTGCAGGAAAAAAAAAAAACCCTGGCCAAATGGTTTTGAAATAAAAAGCAAAACAAAAAGTTGTGGTTACATTGGAACATTTTAATGGGTCCACCGCTTTCCGAAAATACTAACTTTTTGGGGGTTTTAAAGAATAAATTCAACTTTTCATAAAAATGAAAAGGTGAACTTACTTGCAACACCAACCTGCTGTACTTAGCTGCTTTAAATGCCGTCTCTTGCTGGCCACACCAGGTGGTTTGTAAAGTGGTCACACACCTGGAAGACTTTACTATACAGCCCCGGAGGACATGTTGCATCATCATCTTGGATGAAGCTAACGGTAATTGGTCAGCACTAATGGGAATCTCTTCTTTCTTCTAGGATGCCGTCCTGGAAGAAAGGAGGCTCAGAAGAAACTCTAATTGGTTAGCAGGGCTGGTTTGGGCAGCCGGAGATGGTATTTACAGCAGATAAGTGCAGCAGGAAGTGGGGAGGTAGTTGAGAATTAGTTTACCTTTTTATTTAAAAAAAAGTTAAAGTTTTCCTTTAAAAAAAATATATATTTTTTAAATATTTTCTGAAAGCAGCGTACCCATAAAATAGTGCTAAGTGCATTTTTTTTTATGGTGTACAATAATACTGCAACAGTGAATCAAATCCAAAAATGTCTGTATAAAATACATTCAAATGAATTTTAGTGCACAGAAGGAGAATACAATTTTCCATATTTTATTTAAAGGATGAGGGTAAAAGTAAAATAGGATAAAAGGTACCAGATGTATATAGACTTAAAGTGATATTAAATGAAAGGGGGGTGAATAGCAAATATATGCTTGTGTCACATCCAGTATACATGAGAAAAGAAAAATGGGTGTTCTCCTGGGTGGACTTTAAAGGCACTGATAGTATTAATTCCAAATCTACAGGATATTGAAGTAAAAAAATTGTTTTTATACGCAATTATACATATTTATAAAAAAAATGATGAAATATTGAATTAACATATAGAGTTCCAAAGATTGTCACCATATAGGTAAATACATGAAAAACCTTCTTTACACCCGTAAAGTGACGTCTTTTTGACCCCCAGATCTCATATTTAAGAGGACCTGTCATGCTTTTTTTCTATTACAAGTGATGTTTACATTTCTTGTAATAGGAATAAAAGTGACCCAAATTTTAAGAGGACAGTGTAAAAAAAAGTTAAATAAATATATATATATGTTAAAGTGCCCTGTCCTGCCAAGCTCATGTGCAGAAGCAAACACATTTACGCAATCATTTCTCAAACACTTTTTTTTTGTAAAAAAATTTGCTTCATGAATTAAAAAAATAACAAAACAGTAAAGTTAGCCCAATTTTTTTGTATTATGTGAAAGATTATGTTACATCGAGTAAATAGATACCCAACATGTCACGCTTTAATTATGCGCACACTCATGGAATGGCGCCAAACTTTTTTTCTTAAAAATCTTCATAGGCAACGCTTTATTTATTTTTTACAGGTTACCAGTTTAGATTTACAGAGGAGATCTAGTGCTAGATTTGTTGCTGGCACTCTAACGCACGCGGCGATACCTCACTTATGTGGTTTAAATGGCGTTTACATATGTCGGCGGGACTTACGTGTGTGTTCGCTTCTGCACGCGAGCTATCGGGGACAGGGGCGTTTTAATTTTTTTTTTATCTTTTATTTATTTTTTTGCCTTTTTTTTTACACTTTTTTTCAAAAAAAATTTTTTTTCCACTTTTATTCCTATTACAAGGAATGTAAACATCCCTTTTAATAGGAAATGTGTGTGCCAGGTCCTCTTTAAGGAGAGATGCGGGGTCAATAAGACCTCACATCTCTCCTCCAGGCTGGAAACCATGAATGGTGGCTTACAGCTGCAATCGCGGCTTTGTTTACTTACGGGGACCCGGGCGTGACGCCATCACATCGCGCCCGGGTCCTCCGACGGTCATAGAGATGACTGGTGACCATCTGGTCACCAGTCATCTCTATGCTTCCTGCCGACGCCGGCGATTCGTTCTCCGGGCCCCCGAAGGATGTCCCCTCCCGCGGCCTGTAAGAAGGATCAAGCGGCGGAACCCCCACTATGATCGTTCTTAGATTGTGCAGAATCGCCGGCTGAAGAAGAGGATATCTGGATGTTGCCTCTGGCTGCAGGCATCATTCAGATATCCACCAGCAAAGCCCAGGCCGTCAATTGACAGCCCATTAAGGATGGTAGATCCCATCTCTGGCCGTCAATTGTCTATGACCGGATATTGAAGTGGTTAAGGCAGCTGCGCAAATACGACGTGACATAAAGTATTGCAACGGAGCCATTTCATTCTCTAGGGTGTTAGAAAAAAACTGTAATGTTTGGGGGTTCTAAGTAATTTTCTAGCAAAAAAAGATTTTAACTTGTGAACACTGAGTCTGAAAAATAGGCCCAACCTTAAGTGGTAAAACTGCTCATTCCCTTCGTGCCTTTGCCTGGTCAACATATTCAGTGTGTCTCGGCTGGGTTACTGTTATGACTTTGCCTGGCTGATATTTCTTCTGGTTCCTGATCCTGATCTTTTGGCTTCCTAACCCTGGCTTCTGTATTATTTTTACTTTTACATTAAAGGTGTGATTTTTAACAGCATTTTCTGTCTCAGTCTGGTTCATTTTTCCTGACAGTAGGCGAAGGCCATGAATTCAGAAGATGCAGGCAATCCACCTAGAGGTTATATTTTTTCCAGATTGGATGAGCAGGACTACCACATGGATCAGTTTGCCATAGTGTTACAGATGCTCCTGATTCAAATTGCTCACCTGGATCCTCCCACTCCGGCTGCTCTGGTAAAACTATTGTTTCCAGCCATCCCTGCTGCTACTCCGGTCTCTGTGCAGGCACCCGCCTCTAATACTACCTCTGTAAGGCCGTGTACACACGATCGAATATATCTTCTGAAACTGGTTCCGCAGACCAGTTTTAGCAGACAGATTCGATCGTGTGTACGGGCTAGCAGACAGGTTTCCAGCAGACAAAAGTTTTAAACTATGCTTTAAAACTTGTCTGCTGGAAAGCCGTCTGTCCGACATGTCTGCTGGTTAGTACGCCTA
Organism: Rana kukunoris; assembly: GCA_029574335.1. Lineage (NCBI taxonomy): Eukaryota > Metazoa > Chordata > Amphibia > Anura > Ranidae > Rana > Rana kukunoris. Next base: position 154,503,302 of record CM056059.1, on the reverse strand, counting down.
ACCAGCGGACATAAACCCCCCGCATGCGTCGAATGGATTCGACGCATGCGTGGAAGTATTTTACTTCCTGGTTCGGTGACGTGGTGGCGTCAACGTCACCGCCACGTCACCCCGCTGTCTGTCCGCGGGGATTTTGGTTTGATTGTGTGTACACTGATCAAACCAAATCATCCCAGGAGACATGTCCGATGAAAACGGTCTGTCGGACCGTTTTCATCGGATTTGTCTCCTCGTGTGTACGCGGCCTAAGAGTTATGACTTGTTTTCGCTCTGTTTTTCCAGCATTTTGGGGGCGATCCAGCTACTGCAGAGGAACTCTCAACCAGGTTGGTATTCATTTTAAGATGCTGCCCCAGGCGTACCTTGTAGACTGAAGATAAGCTCTGATTAGAGGCTTGGCTTGGTCAAACCCTCTATGGGAGACTCAAAAATAAGTTGTCCAGAATTACCCATAGTTTGTAGCCTCCTTAAAAGAGTATTTGCTCCACTTCTGCCGCCAAAGGCCTCATGTCAATCCAACAGAGTACAAGAACTGTTGCCGACTACTCCTTTGAATTCTGCACTTTGGCAGCAGAAGTTGGTTGGAACAATGAGGCCCCTATGCCTCATTCTCATGGTCTCTCAGATAACAGTAAAGATGAGATTGCAACTGAGACATACCTAGGAATCTTGATTAGTTGATCTTGTTTGCCATTCCCATTGATACCAGACTTCAGCCTCATGAAACCTCATGCATTTGCCATTGAGGCTATTTATGGGAGAACTTAATAGCTTGTCTATGTGACTCATGAAACTGCTCCATTGACCATGGCTGTAGGGGCTTTTCACCATGAGATAATCCAATTTTAAGTCATTTCCTCACCTCATTACCCAGTGGTCATTGGTTATCCTTGGATACAGAGACACAATCCCTCTTTTGATTGGCATCGTGCTGAGGTTCTCTCTTGCTCGTCACAATGCAGTAATACATGTTTTCAGAAAGTGATAAAGGTCATGTGCATGTCTTCACTCTCTTCATTGCCAGAGGAATAACGTGAATTCAGTGATGTCCTTGACAAAGGTCAGGCAGGTATTTTGACTCCATATAGGCCTTATGATTGCACAATTGACCTTCAACCTGGTGCCATTCCTTCCATTGGCCAGGTTTACCCTTTGTCTGTCTCTGAGGATAAGTCCATAGAAGACTATGTTGTAGATTCACTTTCCTGGGGGGTTCATCCGCAAATCCTTGTTTCCTGCCGGTGCTGCCCTTTTCTTTGTGAAAAAGAAGAGTGGTGAACTGAGACCTTGTATTGATTACAGGGGTTTCAATCGCATTACAGTTAAGAATGCTTATCCGATCCCATGAATTACAGAATTATTTGACCACGTCAAGGGAGCAATGGTCTTCACTTGATTTGAGGGAGGCAGGTGCTTCTGGATCGATTGCTAATGGTTGCCAGATTAGAAGGTCAAGCCTTGGCATGGATGGCCTCCTTTCTCCAGGAGAGGACACAGCGAGTACAGCTGGGGGTTTTTCAATCAGCTGACCTCCCCCTCTCCTGTGGAGTTCCACAGGGATCGGCTTTATCTCCGGTCCTGTTCAACATCTATGTGAGGCCATTGGCTGACCTCATCAGGCACCACAATCTCCAGTTCCATGTCTATGCCGATGACACGCAACTTTACTTTAAATTCAAACATGGTAAGTTGCTCCCGAAACCCTGGCCGCTTGCCTTCGGGAGATCGATCAGTGGATGTGTGCCAACTTTCTGAAGTTGAACAATAGTAAGACCGAATGTATTACCTTCAGTGACTTGAGTCTGGCCCCTACACTGCCTCAATGGCCCTCGGAGTTTGGCAGCGTTCCCGAGAGAGCCACCCAGGTCAGGGACTTGGGAATCATCCTGAACTCTCGGTTGACTCTGACCCCCCAGATAAGCAAGGTGGTGAGTACCTGCCACTTCCATCTGAAAATTCTGAGGGTGTTATTTTGATTCATTGACCACCCCAGCAAAAAAACGGTTGTCTCTGCCACGATCGTTAGTTGCCTGGACTATTGTAATGCTCTGTATCTAGGACTCCCTAATAACAACTTACATAGACTCCAGCTTGTCCAAAATGCAGCTGCGCAGCTACTCACGGGTGCTTCCCGCAGAGAGCATATCACCCCCTCTCTTGTCGCCCTGCATTGGCTTCCTATTTCCAAACGGATATTGTTCAAGACTGGTTGTATTATGCACAGGGTATTCTATGGTTCGGGTCCAGGCTACCTCCGTGCAAGATTCATCAAATACGTCCCCTCCCGCCCCCCCCGTTCCAGTAGCTCCTTGGATACGTTACGGTGCCTCGCTTTAGGAAGGCTCGTCGGGGAGGTCGCTCTTTTTCCGTCCAGGGGGCGAAATTTTGGAACAGCATCCCCCTGCCCATTAGACAGGTTAGCAATCTCCTGGCTTTCCGTTGCAAACTTAAAACCTACTTGTTTACCCAAGCCTATGGCTGAGTCAGTAGAGGGGTGTTTCAAGTCCCTTTTATGTTATATTCGGTCTCTCCCTTCTTAGTACCCCTTTTAATTGCTGCGGTGGCGAGTTTAGTTCTCCGTCATGGGTGATGTGTACTTCTTTTCTTTTGCGTTTAGCGCTTCGAGGCCCTATAGGTAAGACGGGCGCGATATTAAACATCTTTTAATAATAATAATAATAATAATAATAATCTTGTGAGGATTAAAGAGGGTGACGAATGGAAAACTGTGTTTAATACTATGTAGTGGTACCCCCGTAGGGGCTGCTAAGTGTTGTTATCCACCTGTCATCCTGCCAAGCCCGACATTTAATTCTCAGACAATAGCTTTGTTTTTGTATTTTATTGAGGGAATTGAACTTGGATAGGGTATGGGATGCCCAGTGAATTTTAGAACAATCAATTGGGACAACTTATATACACTCAGGTATATACAGGCCTCTCTTCCTCCAGCACAACTCTTACTGCAGACTATTACTCAGCTCCTCCAGCACTCTACTTGCTTGAGCTTCCATGCACAGCTAGCACTGCTCGGTTAGGCCTGACACCGGCTACGCCAGGCCTTAGTAACTGCTTTTTGCAAGCAGGGACCACGGGCCCATTTAGTTTAGCAATGGAAAGTTCTTGGTGCTAGCTGCCCTAATTCGGTTACTAAGCCTTGTAACCCATCTTCAGGCCTGGCCAGCCCTCCTGGCTGCACCTGCCCCTCCCACTGCCCATGAAACCACAGTCCACACTGCTGGCTCTCCCATCCCAGACTGTAGTCCTCTCAGGCGTGCTACCCTAGTCCTCCTGACTGTGCATGTCACTCACCAGCCCTCTCCTGGCTGCGACCAGTTGTTCCTCTCCCTGGAGACTTGTCCTGTCCTCTCTTGCTGCTCATGTGCCTCCTGTCCAGAACCTTCACACTTTCTTGAAGGGCTCAGTCCGCACCCAAGCCCAGACCCAAGGTCACCCCCCAGACTGGGGAGCTCCCTCAAAGGCCCTGACAGCCTAGCATTCCATCTCCACGCTTTAAACAACTCCAAACCCCCCAGCTGAGCCGACCCTGGGTACTTAAGGAGGCCTGCCCCCTGCCAATCCAAGTTGGAGGTGGGTCAGGGCTCTTTAGAGTACCCCAGGCAGCTCCACCTCTCCTCTCCTGCTGTTCTCTCTTTCCAGTACCTTCCAGAAAGCTTTAGAAAGAAGAGATGTTACATGTGAGTCACCAGCTGCTAACCTGAGCCACTGCCAGCCTAGATAAAAACAAACAGGCCTGGCTACTAGCCAGACCTGCCTAAATGTGCCTATCCTAAGACAAAAAAAATCCTACTCTAGCACCTACCTACCTATAGGTTGCTACAATTAGGACTGAACACTACGAATACCTTGTAATTCCTTTTGTTCTCTGCAACACTCCTGCAGTTTTCTAGGAAATTATTAATGATGTCCTCCACAATATGCTGCAGCAATGTGTGGTAGTTTACCTCTATACTATTCTCATATATTCAAAATCCCTAGAGGACCATCACACAGACATCTCCCATGTGCCACAGAGTTTGAGAGAAAATAACCTGCATTGCAAGTTGGAAACGTGTAAGTTCCACGGTGAACAGGTTACATTTTTGGGTTATGTATGTCAGGTCACCTGTGGCCAGATGACAGATGCACCCGTTGGAGTCAGGAGTGCACCACAAGGTAGTGAACCTTAAGGCAGACTGCTGCAGATGGACCACAGAGTGGATATGGAGGACAGGTCCACTGGAGCTCAAACAGGGATCCCACAGGAAGATTGATCCCAAGATTCCCCAGGGTGTGGAGTCTAAGATCCAGCTGGTATTCACCAGAGCCTCTAGTGGTGAGGATGGCCTTAGCTGCAACTGGAACCAGGTCGCACCCCCCAGGGTCCCCTAGGTCACGCTCTGTAGGGAGAGAGGGGAAGCAGAACACAGGACACAAGAGATAGTGAAGGGTTAAGCCAAGATCGGGACGACAAGCAGACACAGATAAACAAGGGACAGATCAAGGGTCAGAGTCACAGGCAAACAAGAGTAGTCGGGGACAAGCCAAGATCGGTACAGAGAGATAAACTTAGCACACGGTAAGCAGGAACCCAAACACACACTGCTTAACAAACAATGTTGATCAGCAAGGCAGACCTGCAGTGCACTGGTTAATATAGAGTTCCTGATATGGCCTGGGGTGGAGCTATACAGGGAGGTGAGATGATAAAGGCAGCCCGGTGAGAGGGCCTGGCCTCTAAGATGAACACATGGAAAACAAGGTAAGCTGCCAGACATTACTGCATATCCATGACGATGTAATTTCTACTGCCTGATTTTTAATGGACCCAGAAAAACTGATTGCAGTCTTACAAGGATGTAGACCAGGGGTGGGCAAACTTTTTGACTCGAGGGCCGCAATGGGTTCATATATTGGACCCGGGGGCCGGACCAAGAGTAGATGGACGGTGTGTTTGTGTGAATTAATATAAATTAAAATTTAATTTGTAACATTAAAGCGGTATTTCACCCTAAACATAAGATCTCCCATGCGATCCAGCATACTGGCGTCAGCGCCAGTATGCTGGGTTTTTTTTTTTTTATCGCACACTTACTGTATTATAGTGGAATTCCTTTTCTGTCCCCCGTGGTGGACGGCGCCAGTATAGCGCGTCACATCTTCCTAAAATACCCGATATGGACTCGGGTAATCTCGGCGAAAATGCGGCGCCTGCGCACAGACCTAGGAGCTGACTGCGCAGGCGCCGTATTTCTCCGAGTCCTACGGCTATGGCGCGTCACGCCCTCCGAAATAGGACTCGGAGAAATACGGCGCCTGCGCAGTCAGCTCCTAGGTCTGTGCGCAGGCGCCGCATTTTCGCCGAGATTACCCGAGTCCATATCGGGTATTTTAGGAAGATGTGACGCGCTATACTACAGCCGTCCACCGCGGGGGACAAAAAAGGAATTCCACAATTAAACAGTAAGTGTGCTATTAAAAAAAAAAAAACCCAGCATACTGGCGCTGACGCCAGTATGCTGGATCGCATGGGAGATCTTATATTTAGGGTGAACCTCCGCTTTAAATGTTTTGATTAATTTAAGGTAGAAAAGCATAAAAATAGTTATTTTACAAAACTACAATTGATGGCACAGTGACTGTGTTTGATGGCATGGCACAGTGGTGGCAATTGATGTCATAGTGATTGCTTTTGATGGCATGGCACAGTGGTGACTATTGATGGCACAGTGGCTGCGTTTGATGGCATGGCACAGTGGCTGCATTTGGCATGGCACAGTGGTGACAATTGATGGCACAGTGATTGCTTTTGATGGCATGGCACAGTGGTGACAATTGATGGCACAGTGATTACTTTTGATGGCATGGCACAGTGGTGACAATTGATGGCACAGTGGCTGCCTTTGATGACATGGCACAGTGGTGACAATTAATGGCACAGTGGCTGCCTTTGATGACATGGCACAGTGGTGACAATTAATGGCACAGTGGCTGCCTTTGATGACATGGCACAGTGGTGACAATTGATGGCACAGTGGCTGCATTTGGCATGGCACAGTGGTGACAATTGATGGCACAGTGATTGCTTTTGATGGCATGGCACAGTGGTGACAATTGATGGCACAGTGGCTGCATTTGATCGCATGGCACAGTGGCTGCATTTGGCATAGCACAGTGGTGACAATTGATGGCACAGTGATTGCTTTTGATGACATGGCACAGTGGTGACAATTGATGGCACAGTGGCTGCATTTGGCATAGCACAGTGGTGACAATTGATTGCACAGTGATTGCTTTTGATGGCATGGCACAGTGGTGACAATTGATGGCACAGTGGCTGTGTTTGATAGCATGGCACAGTGGCTGCATTTGGCATAGCACAGTGGTGACAATTGATGGCACAGTGATTGCTTTTGATGACATGGCACAGTGGTGACAATTGATGGCACAGTGGCTGCGTTTGATGGCGTGGCACAGTGGTGAAAATTAATGGCACAGTGGCTGCATTTGATGGCATGGCACAGTGGTGACAATTGATGGCACAGTAGCTGCATTGGGCATGGCACAGTGGTGACAATTGATGGCACAGTGATTGCCTTTGATGGCATGGCACAGTGGTGACAATTGATGGCACAGTGGCTGCGTTTGATGGCATGGCACAGTGATGACAATTGATGGCACAGTGGCTGCGTTTTATGGCATGGCACAGTGGTGACAATTGATGGCACAGTGGCTGCGTTTGATGGCATGGCACAGTGGCTGCATTTGGCATGGCACAGTGGTGACAATTGATGGCACAGTGATTGCTTTTGATGGCATGGCACAGTGATGACAATTGATGGCACAGTGGCTGCATTTGATGGCATGGCACAGTTGCTGCATTTGGCATGGCACAGTGGCTGCATTTGGCATGGCACAGTGGTGACAATTGATGGCACAATGGCTGCGTTTGATGGCATGGCCCCACAGCTCTGGACCCCCTGCATGTTACACAGACACCCCCCTTAGTGAAACCCCCAGTGCAAACACCCCCCCCCCAGTGAACCCCCCCAGGTGCAAACACCCCCCTCCCCATTCAGTACCTCAGATCAGCGCAGCGACGATCACAGGACATGGACAGAAGGTCCCCTCCCTACACACAGAGAGGAGGGGGAGGTGGTAGCGGCTTTACTCGGCTGTGCCTGTGTTCCTGAGCATCGCTAACAGGCCGTGGCTGTGAGAGGAGGGGATGGATGGTTTCCCGCGGTGTCACCCCTGCAACCCCCCCTCCTCTTGTACCGCGGCGCTGGCAGATAAATGTCACTCCGACCCCCCTTACTTAGTATGCCTCTGGGTGGCACCGCCCTCTCAAAGGAATTCCCCAATCCCACGGGGCGAGAGGCGGCCGGAGGCGGAGCGCACACAGCCTATCTGAGCTCGCCTCGCTCCAGCCCCCTTTGAACCATAGGCCGCAAAGCCGCGGCCTCAATTAGCGGCGATCGGGGCAAGAGGAGATCGCCGGTGGGGGCCGGATTTAAAGGTCTGCCGGGCCGTATACGGCCCGCGGGCCGTAGTTTGCCCATCGCTGATGTAGACCCATAAAGGATGTAGACCCATAGGTCTACATCCTCTACAACGCTTTCTTGGCTTTGCCAATTGTTATCAGACATTTATTCATAATTTCTCTTTTCTGGTCAAACCCCTGACAGACATGACCAGGAAAGACGGCCACCCACAGAATTGTTTTTTGGATTCTATTAAAGCCTTTGAGTCCCTCGAGGCCACTTTTGCTACAGCTCTTGTGCTGGCACATCCTGATCCTACGTTACCCTTCATTCTTGAGGTTGATGTGTCTGAGACTGAAGTAGGCACCCTCCTGTCTAAATGTTATCCTGTGGCTACTTAAGAAATTGTCTCCTGCAGAATTAAATTATGAAATTGGGGACAGAGATTTGTTAGCCATCATTTTAGCACTTAAAGAATAGACGCATCTCCTCAAGGGTACTATTGTGCCGGTCCTCATTTTGACTGACCATAAGAATCTCAAATGCTTATCTCCCAGAAGGGCACGATGGGCCTTTTTTTCTGTCAAGCTTCAGTCTCATTCTTATCCAGTAAGGAGAATACTGTATAAGGGCTGATGCATAGTCACAGCACTTTTCCTCCTTTTCCAAGATGGAGTCGGTTCCTACTCCTGTGATACCCCCAGATCGCGCTTTTGCCATTATTCGCACTGGTCTCACTTCACCTTTGGGTGAGAGAATTCTGGCCTCTCAGATACATTGTCCTCCTAATAAACCTTGTGACCGATGCTTTGTCCCCGAGAATCTCCATACTGCTTTGCATTGAAGTATCAACTCATATGGTCCATTTCTCAACAATTCTGGAGGCCTAGTCTCCACGCTGATGTAACCCCAGAATAAAACACCAGAAAAGCTTCCAGTGGGTCTTTTACAACTTATACCCATTGGAGAGAGGCCTTGGACCCTCAGTGGCTGTCAAATACTCTTTCAAGAACTACCCAAATGTGGGTCGCTCTTCAGAGACTTAAGCTCATGTATACAAGCCCTAGCACATATTTAAATGTTTGCTGATCAAACAAGCGACAAGCTGTGGTAAAAAAAAATCAAGGTCTCTTATTGATGCGTTAAAACATGTCAGAGGGTGTTCCCTATTGTTGGGAACGGCAATGCATGTCAATGCATTACAAGGCGCCAGCCCAATACAATTAAAACAAAAATGATAGTGCAAACTAGGGTGACCACATGTCCCGGATTGCCCGGGACAGTCCCGTATTTTGCAGGTCTATCCCGGGCATCTTCATTCCGGGACAATACAGTGTCCCAGAATGAAACTGATACAGCCAGCCCCCGGGCCAATTTGATTCCCCCAAAAAAGGCCGCCACATCACCGCTTTACTCATTGACAGTACCAGGGGCGGACTGACCATTGAGACACTCGGGCACTGCCCGAGGGCCCCATGCCACTAGGGGGCCCCATCAGGGTTGCCAGGCTCAGTAAAATCAGGGGACAGTATGTAAAAATCTGTGTTTTTTTACATCTGTCCCTCATATGTCCAAAACCGATATGCTTTTGATGTGAAAATACTGAGATTTTATCTGCCCTGCCTCTGCACTGCCTCCTGGCATGGTGGCCATCTGTAAGCCCGGGGGCCCCATAATCTTCTATTGCCCAGGGGCCCCATGAGTTGTCAGTCCGCCCCTGGAGAGTACTTGTTCTGGCCAGGAAAGCCTGGAAGAGCCGAATCCCCGCCCCCTGCTTGTGATTGGAGAAATCATAAATCCCACCTCTTGCGTCCAATCACTGTACTGTGATACGTTACAGCACAAGCTGATTTTTGGGAAGGGGGTGTCCCTGAATGGTAATTTGGAAATGTGGTCACCCTATTGCAAACACACAGCTATCCACATCAAAGTAAACAAACACAGCAGGATAAAAGTCTGTTTGGGAAAAGGACTGTGGAATGGATTTGGGTGTTAAATGGTCTCCAGACAAATAAAGATACTTATATGCATTTTAATATGTATTAGAAAAATGAGAGGGTGCCTGCCGCTGTCATTTTATTATACAACGGTAGGCAAGTGGTTAAGCTCCATCGTGATCTAGCAATGTGAACGAGAACCCTTCTGGCTGGAACAGCAGTGGGAGCCATTGGTCAATCACAGCCAGTAAGGCCAATGTGAATGGATACGTGGTTCGGAAGTGAGCCTGCTTGGGTGCCCCCCATTGCAAGCCGCTTGCTCTGGGGGCACTTGGCAGGAGGGAGGGGCCAAGAGCACTGGCGGGGGACCAGAGAAAAGAAGGATCTGGGCTGTTCTGTGCAAAACCATTACACAGAGCAGGTACGTTTTTACATGTTTGTTATTAACCACTTCAGCCCCGGACCATTTTGCTGGTCAATAACTGGGCCACTTTTTGCAATTCGGCACTGCGTCGCTTTAACTGACAATTGCGCGGTCGTGCGACGTGGCTCCCAAACAAAATTGGTGTCCTTTTTCCCCACAAATAGAGCTTTCTTTTGGTGGTATCTGATCACCTCTGCGGTTTTCATTTTTTGCGCTATTAACAAAAATAGAGCAACAATTTTGAAAAAAAAAAAGAATATTTTTGACTTTTTGCTATAATAAATATCCCCCAAAAATATATAAAAAAATATTTTTTTTCCTCAGTTTAGGCCGATACGTATTCTTCTACTTATTTTTGGTATAAAAAAAAACGCAATAAGCATTTATTGGTTGGTTTGCGCACAATTTATAGCGTTTAGAAAATAGGGGATAATTTTATTGCATTTTTATTATTTTTTTTTACTACTAATGGCTGCGATCAGCGATATTTTTTTGTGACTGCGACATTATGGCGGACACTTCTGACAATTTTGACACATTTTTGGGACCATTGTCATTTTCACAGCAAAAAATGCATTTAAAATGCATTGGCCCAGATTCACAGAGCGATTACGCCTGCGCAACTGCTGTTGCGCGTGCGTAAGTCTAAATGTGCGCGTGCGTATAGTTGGACGCGATTCACCAAACAATATACGCCAGAAATCTACGTTTTTTGGTCCGGCGTAATAGAATTAGACATTCGCTTCCCTTCGCGCAAAACTGCGCTAGACACACCATTGATTTGCTAGTCAAATATGCTAATGAGGGAGTTACGGGGATTCACAAAAAAACGCAGTTGCTGCGCAGGCTACGCGATGTGCGCAACTGCAAAATGTTCTGTCTAAAGTTAGAGGACCTAAAAGCTGGTCTAAATTTTGAAAAAAAGTCTAATTGTCAGATAAAGCAACACTGTTAGTGAGGAGTTTAGCAGTCACACGTGTTGCCCAACAATCTGTATGCCAACATGCCAGGGGCATCGTCGCGCATAGCTATACTACTGACTTTAGATGAACAAAGAAGGATGAGGGCACGGAGGATGGCACTAAGGAGGGCACGGGAGATGTTTTTTTTTTTTTTTGCTTATATAAAATTTACAATTTACAATTTAATCTAATCTAATACAAATATTCTTATCTGATACAAGCCCCTCACTCTTCACTTGATATATCACACACGCATAGACATCTTTGGCATGAGAGATTCTGAGGTGTCTCGCATCTTCAGATTCACCCCTCATGCCATCATGGAATTACCACAACCCTGCAGGAGGACATCACCAGCCCAACACATGGCACCACCCATGACAGCTACATATACAATCAGAGCCCCATCCCCACAGATTTCCAACAGAACATGTATGGGGACAGCTGGCTGGTTGTTGAGTGACATGGGAGTCAGGCATGACTATCCCCTCCCGTGATGCACACCTCACAAGTGGCACATGCATGACTAACATCCTCCTGTCTTTTCCCTTCAAGGTGATTCTGCATATGCACTGGTACCCCATCTCATGACCCCATCTCATGCCAGCTCACATTATGCATCTTTGCACGTTAAACACACACATTAATCATGGCACAATGAGAAGGCATGCATGCACACCACTGTGGTCCCTAGCACAGACACCCCACATCCTCATCAAATTGGATTGGCACCAGTCCGCCATGCAAGACTGGTGAGCAGTAACGCCACGTCAAGGCTCCAATTATGTCACTGTACATTCATACACCATTCACACGGACCTGGGAATCACTTCTCCCTGGTCCTGGGGAACCCTTCTCCACCCAAATTGAGGATGACACCCTTTTTCCAGCAGGAATGTCACCCCCACATTCAAACATCATTCACAACCCAAAATATGCCAAAAATGACATCAAAACCAAAAAAAAAATGCATAGAAAAAAAACAATGCATAGAAAAAAAAAAAACAGAACAAAAAAAAAAAATGCAGAGGACCAAAAAAAGGGGGGAAAAAAAAATTAATGCCCTCTGCGTGAGCCACGCCTGGGGCGCCCCCGGCCACGGCCCCGGCCCCTCAGGGGAGATGCATGGGGGAGGGGAAAAGCCGGGGAAGGAGGAGCAGCCCCTGAGATCTGCCCACCTGGCGGCCTGCCCTCCAAGGCCACGGCTATTCTGTCCAGGGCAGCACCAAGTGTTGCCGTGTTGCCCTGGATAGCCTGGGTAAGGGCCCTCACATCCTGCCCAACGCCTGCTGCTGTAGTTTGCAGGACATTTAGGCAGGTTGTGGAGGCCCGGGAATGGGAGTCCAGGTTACCCAGGCTCTCGTTCATGGAGGACAGGCTCTGATCCACCCGCCCCATAGTCTGGCAGAGCTGTCTCAGAAGGCGGGTCTGGGTGGCCAGGTTCCTTCTCAGACAGGCGGGCAGGAGATTGGGCGCCCCCCTGGTGCTCTGGGCTGACCTCCTGGCTCCAGCTGATGGTTGTGGCCGGGGAGAAGGGGAGGCCCTTGTGAGGGGAGCCATGTTGGGGGAGGAGGGGGGGGGGCTCACCCTTAGGGAGGGCAGGCTTCTTGCAGCCAGAGGGGAAGAGTCCGCAGCAACCAAACGGCCAGTGCCTTCCATGGACTCCTCCTCCTCATGATTCTCCTCCTCCTCATTATCGTCCTCCTCATGATCATCCCCCTCCTCTTGTTCCTCCTCTGCGGACTCTGGCCATGTTGGGGGGGCCTCATTAGGCTGCTGTCCTGGGGTTGGAGCGGTAAGTCCAGATGGCCCTGCACCCTCCTGCACATCTGTGGATGACACAAAGCATTCACAGGTTGGAGGATCCACACACTTGCCACATATTCCCTTTCACCCCCTCCCCCACACATGCTACACACCTGAGAGAACTAAAAACCTTACCTGGCACCGCGGGGACCGGACTTGTGTCAAAGCCTGGCAGGCCCTCCACTTCATGCCGGTGAAAGGTCAGGGCCACCACACGCTCCGTCGCTGTAAATCTAACCCGGCATGGTGGGCCCCCTCCTGTGCCCCTGGCATGGGCATTTATTGCGGCCAGTTTTTTTTTCACCTCACGCCGGAGGTCATTTATTTTCTTTTCTATCCCAGAGCGGGTCCGTGTCTCCCCCTCCCCCGATGAATTGACCTGCTCCGTGATCCTATCCAAGATCTCCCTCCTCCTGGCCGGGGTGGTGGTGGCACTCTGCGGGCCGTGGAGAAAACGCCCATAGTCGGTAATGGCCCGGGCAAGAATTCTTTTTTCCCCCACTGTAAAATTCAGCTTTCTTTTTCTCTCAGTCATACTTCCAAACAAACTCACTAGCAGTCACCAAAAATCTGTCACAAATACAAGCACAACCAATCAGACAAGAACACACACAAAGAGAAAAAGAACAGCCAAAAATCACACTAGCACTCAGCAAGAAACAGACACAAAAAAATCAGATGAAAAAATAAAGCAAGAAAACAAACGCTCAGAAATATATCAATCAAACAAACAGTCTCAAACACTTATCAAAATACACTTTCACAAAACTACCAACAAGCACTAGATCACACAGAACACTAATCTCACAACTACAAAACACACTCTAACGAACAACAGAGCAAAAGCACTTGGTTCAATGGGAAGGGACACAAAGGGATGTACTTTTGCAATGGAAGGGCGTTTGTGTGTGTCTATTTATGCTGTCTGCGTAGTTCACAACATTGCCCTAGTCCACTTCCAATTTCACTGATTGCGCCGCTCCCGAGTTGTGAGCATGCGCACAACGGAGCTGACATGGTTTCCTTCACGCGCGCATGCGCGAGTCGGCCGGCCCTTCATTTGCATGGGGTCACGGCTCATTTCAATGTAACACGCCCACGTCCCACCCAATTTGTATTACTCCTCCTTACGCCTCCGGAAAAAACATTACGCTTGCGCAATTTCTTGCGCAAAAGCTACGTGAATCGCGGGATTACGCGGCTTGATTGCGCACGTCTAACGTAATCGCGGTGCGCTACGCCGGATCGATATTGCGCCGATGTACGTGAATCTGGGCCATTGTTTATTGTGAAAATGATAATTGCAGTTTAGGAGTTAACCACAAGAGGGCGCTAAAGAGGTTATGTGTGACCTAATGTGTGTTTACAACTGTAGGGGGGTGTGGCTGTAGGTGTGACGTCATAGATTGTGTATCCTTATAAAGGGATCACACGATCGCTGACGCCGCAACAGTGAAGAACGGGGAAGCTGTGTTTACACACGGCTCTCCCTATTCTTCAACTCCGGGGACCGATCGGGGGACTCCAGCAGCGATCGGGTCCGCGAGTCCTGTGGTCCCAGTCACGGAGCTTCGGACCACGGCTGGGCACTAGCACAGCACGTACCTGTATGTGCATGTGCCCAGCCGTGCCATTCTGCCAACGTAAATGTGCAGGAGGCGGTCCTTAAGTGGTTAAGGCTCCGGAAAAAATAAATAAAAATCTTGCCTTCTGTTTGGTTGTAACCAAAACAATAGCAGAGGGTCTGACGTGTACACCGTCCCTATAATGCCGCGTTTATCCTATGACCTGTTTCACCAAAAATCCGGCAAGGCCGCAACGGCCCTTAAAAACGCTATTATCTCTCTATCCCTCTACATAAGTTGGAGACTCGGGGGAGGTCTGCTAATCCGAAACTGAGCAGACTATATCTAAGATTACACTTTTAATGTTCCTGTTCTACGCAGCTACACGACGGTTTGGCTCAAGGCTCAGAAACAGTAATTTTTTGAGCGAATGGTGGGCTTACGGGGGGATTTCATCCTAACTAATACTGAATCTCAGGCATCTTCCAACTGCCAAAACATACACTCGGAGATGTCGGGCCTTGCAATAATAATCACGGCATGGCACCGACTACTTAACTGAAACGTTATTTTTTATTTTCTGGATGAAAGTCATCTCCTCTAAAATTTGTTGTTTTATGTAGACATTGGCATCTATTTCTAGGGCATCACTCGAGAAAGGCTTTACCGTTTAATATGATATGCCCTTCCTCCCTCTCTCATTAAATCAAGATTTCATTTTAATTCCCAAGCACCTCTAAGCTGGCCAGTAACCCAGAATTCCTGCAACACTTTTTTAAGGTTGGACTCTTTCTTATTTTTTATTTTTTTACAATTTTTTTTTTACCATCATACTGTATGCAAAAGAGTGACAAAAGGGTTTGAAAACAATACTCGGCTACCCAGCCTGAAAGCAATACTCTAAACCCCAACACTAAGCTCCTTAGACGTTCCTGCCGGCGCACAGAAGATTAGGCTTCCCATTATTTTAATGTTTGGCAAAAAAAACTGGTACGATTATGCTTTTTTTTTTTTTTTTATTCGCTGAAACAATTTTTTCCTTCAGTTTGAAGAAAATAAATAAATTCAGCGGCACGTTATAAGCACTTAATGAAAAACACCTTTTTAAAAAAAAAAATGTATGTTAGAAAAGCCCTCAAAGAGAGATTAGAGGTCTTCTTTGGCCTTCCAAAAAATAAATGACGGAAGTAGGAAATTATTGGCAGGCTGAAGTCACCGTGTTACACTCGATTATTGAGTTAAAAAGACAAAAAAAAAAAAAGGTCAAAAATAAGATTGCAGATTCTTGTGAACAGGAACAATAAACGGGAGAGTAATGATTATTTTGAGCAGCACAAAGTGTATACAGAACACTTACCAAGAAGGCGATTAAGTCACGTAAGAATCTTTCCCCAGGTGCTTGTGTCCTCGGCTGACCCTGTCCACTTTAGCCAAGCTGAACAAGAAATTGGTTTTCTTATGAAAGAATTCCTATTAAAAAAAAAAAAAAAGACTTTTCTTGATGGTACAATGGGGAAACGGCCTTCTTTAAATGTCCTTGAAGTCTTCTTCTTTGAAGGCCTTGCTTCTATCATTGTCCCTTGTTCTAGATTCTAGAATGTCAAAATAAGAAACAGCTGCACCTCGCATGGGTTCCGAGTAAAGTTTGTAGGAATGTGAACATATCCAAATTGACACCTGAGAACACCAGCAGTGGTCAAGGTAGACGCGTTTCACACAAGAGAAATGGGCTTTATCATGATTAAGTCCATTTCTCTTGTGTGAAACTCATCTACCTTGACCACTGCTGGTGTCCTCTGGTGCAATTTTGGATATTTTCTAGTTGTGGCGTCATTCTGGATATTTTCAAATTCCACTAACCGTATTTACTCGAGTATAAGCCATCCCGAATATAAGCTGAAGCACCTAATTTTACCACAAAAAACTGGGAAAACATATTGACTCGAGTATAAGCCTAGGGTGTCCATCTGCATGCCTCACTTTGTCCTTGTGCATGCCTTACTGCGTCCATGCCATACTGTGTCCATGCCTCACACAAAACAACGCAAATGACTGCTCATTGTCTCAGAAAGTGATATATAGGGGTCTGGCAGCAGGGTAATTTGGTGGATGTTTGTAACTAGTAGCAACCAACTGCTACAGGGTTAAACATTTAGGGCCGCACATTTATGAACATTGAGTTGTTTTATGGCAGAAAGGCTATCCTGCTGAAATGGAATGAATTCCAATGCCCCTACGCTATCATTCTGGAAGGGGCTGGTCAATTCTGTGATACATCTTTATAAGGCTGCATACAGGGCAAGAGGATGTGAGAAAAAGTTTACATGAGTTTGGCAGGCATGGCTGGGCTGATGTTGCTAATTTTTTTTTCTAAGTGAGGTTGAACGGGTCTTTTTTCTGCTGATTTATAAAAGACCTTTGCCCCCCCCCCCCCCCCGGGGTTCCTGTGAATGATGGTATCCTACTGAGGATTGAAGATAGTTGTTATAGGAGGACAAATTAATCATATAGTGTGCACGGTGCATATGTATGAGATTATCCGAACTAGGTGGTTGGTTGGGTTATGTGGAGGGGGGGGGGGAGTTTAGGTTGAACTATGTTAGTTCTCAAGGTTGGGCCCTGCCCGGCCACTGTCAGGGTAGGTATGGTGCCTACCTGGATGTATGTTAAGTGTTATATTGTGTTGTAATGTATGAAAACCCAATAAAATACATAAAATAAAAAAACTACATGTAGGGCAATCGAAGGGTTAACTGTGTGCCTAGCCAGTGTTTTTGTATACTGCTTTAGGTCCTTTTACTAAGGGACGAGATGGCTTTTATTCCCTGCTATGCAGGGACACAAAATCTCTCCCTCCCCCCTCCTGTCAGAACAAAGATCTGCCTTGTTTCCATAGGCATATCTCCTTTCTGTGTATTTTATTGGCGATCGGTGGGTGCCGACGGACATCCAGTGCCCATTGGTTTGAAGGAACTTGCCTGGCCTGACCTCAACTTCATAGAACAGCTTTGGGATGAATAAGAGCAGAGACTGCGAGCCAGGCCTTCTCAACCAACATCAGCGCCTGACCTCCAGGCATGTACTGGCCATCAGGACTACAGGGAGTTTCCCGGTGGGCCGATGGCTCAGTGGGCTGGATTCGGTAACAGCCTGTCAAATTAATGGCCACCCATTAATTTGAGCCCTGCTGTACTGCCTTACTCCATAGTGCGCAACCTGGCTCGGCCTCAGCGCCGCTGTATTGCTGAAAGGCAACCGATGGCTGTACAGCATTGACAGTTTCTAAAATTCCAACCAATGGGACTGTAGCAATGTTCCTGCATGCCGTTAGCCCTCCTGCTTCACTTGTTTTTCTGCGTGTTTGCAAAATGAAAGTGGGCCGGTCTGGATAAAGTCCAAACATTCCCATAGACACACTCATAAACCTTGTGGACGGCCTTCCCAGAAGAGTTAAAGCTGTTATAGCTGCAAAGGGCGGGGCCAACTCAATATTGAACCCTACGGACTAAGACTGGGATGCCATTAAAGTTAATGTGCGTGTAAAGGCATACGTCCCAATACTTTTGGCAATATAGTGTGTTTTCCTTGTTGCCTCTTTTCTTCTTTCAAATATTTTTGCATTTATTTAATGGAACCGTGTTCTTTTTCCCTAATCTGATTTAACACGCACTTGACAATGATGTCAATTTGTCATTTCGGATGCATCTATTAAAATTCAACATACTTACGATGTAGGCAGTGACTGTCACTCATTATGAAAGAAATTAATTTTTTTTTGCATCTCAGATGATTTTTTTTCCCTCCCATTCTGCAAATAACTCATAATTTTCATTCTTTGTCCTCGAGGAGGGAAGATTAATAATTCTTGGTGGAATGTTCATTGTTAGCCCAGGGAAAGTGTCTGAGATATGAAGACTCTTGTTGCTTGTCAGACAATTAGTTTGTACTCTTGTCTACAGAGATGGAGGAAAAGGTTTTGAGATACGAATCCCCCCCCCCCCCCTGCAGCGAATGGATCCCCGGGGAGCTGCAGAAGTCATGATCATTGAGAAAGCACGATATTTGTTAACAAATCTGCCTTATTATTAGCAATTATTCATCCTGAAATATAAAGCTTGTTTCGCCCGCTAACAGCGCTTGCTCTGAGATTTACTCCGGGCACGTTTTATGGCTCCAATGTGTTGGTAATGGGAAGATGATGAAAACCGCGGTGTACATGAGAGGAATTAGCAAAGCAAGAAGAACAATATGTCAGCCCTATTCACGGAAAAATTCTTACGCCGCAGTCAGTAAATATTCACAGTCCGGTGAAAAGAATCAGTAAAACATTTTGTTGTGAAATAGTTTGGGGGGAAATTCTTTGGAGAAGCTTCTTCAGTAGGGTGCCCACGTGTCCTGTATTACCAGGGGCTATCCGGTAATTGACATCTGTGTCCCAGTTCCCGGACAGCTTCATTCCGGGACAATACAGTGTCCCGGAATGAAACTGACACTGGGAACAGTCATGAATTCAGAGGGCGGACTGAGCCGCAGTAGCGCTGGCACAGGCACCACCTCCTCTTCAGTCTTGTAAATTTAACAAAAAAATTATATATATATATTTAGAAGAATTCATAAAATACTCCCAAATTTCAGCTAAACTCTTTAAAGGATCATGTGATGTCATAAGTTTAAACCCAACTCCAGTTGAGAAAGAAAAAAATAAAGCCACATTGCGCAGCAAGAGATGAAATAGAAAAAACGAAATGAAGAATATCTCCAGTCTGTCCAACTGCTTATATTTTTGGGGTGCCGCCACATCAAACCCCCCTAGGTGGCAAGCATCGGGCATCAGGCAGTGGCATCGGGCATCAGGCGGCAGGCAACGGCATCGGCATCAGGCAGTGAGAATCGGGAATCAGACGGCGGGCATCAGTTGGCAGGCATCAGCCAGTGGCATCGGGCATTAGGCAGTGAGCATCGGAAATCAGGCGGTGGGCATCAGGTGGCAGGCATCGGGCAGTGGCATCAGCATCAGAAAGTGGGCATCGGGCATCAGGCGGCGGGCATCAGGTGGCAAGCATCGGGCATCAGGCAGTGTCAAGACTGATAATCAGCACTAAGCAAGGCCACACAGTGAAGATCCCAGGTTTGAGGAGGAAGGTAAGTGTTTGAGTTAGTTGAACGTCCTTGAAGGTGTAAGACAGAAAATATTACCCAAGCCCATTACCAACCTACACCATGCATTTGTGGCCAAGTCTCTTACTTGGAGTGGAAAAAGGGTCAAGTTCCCTGATCTAGGCTGGTCAGCGCCAAGCAAGGCCACACAGCGAAGATCACAGGTTTGAGGAAAGCAAATGATGATTCAAACAGATCAAAACCCATAGCTTTTTCTTTTCATATACATCTCAAATAACACAATTCTACCCCAGCTCTGGAAGGGTGACCACACTCATGTGTGGATTCCACTTCACAATTTTGGCCCACCTGCCGATCATGGATGTCACCTCAGCTCCCGGGGGGATGTTTTTCATCACTATTATTATCTACGAATTTTAAACTCTACCCATAGGTAAGAGTTGCAAGGACCATAGTTTTTGTTCTATCTCTTCCTTGTATAATCAATTACCATTAATTATTAGGCCACGTACACACGATCAGACACTGGTCAGAAACTGGTCTGGAGACCAGTTTCATCGGACCAATTCGATGGTGTATACGGCCTATCGGACCGTTGTCGTCGAACCAAAGTTTAAAAACTTGCTTTAAAATCTGTCTGATGGACACCTGTCCGTCGGACAGATTAGATGGTTAGTACGCAAAAGCATCGGACCAAAAACCCGTGCATGCTCAGAATCAAGTCGATGCATGCTTGGAAGCATTGAATTTCGTTTTTTCAACACGTCGTTGTGTTCTACGACACCGTGTTCTGGTCTGATTGGATTTTTGGTCCGATGGTGTGTACACACATCAGACCACTTCAGCCTGGTCCGATGAAAACGGTCCGTCGGGCCAGTTTCATCGGACCAGTCTGATCGTGTGTACGTGGCCCAAATCTATTATCTATCATAGGTACTACCAATGTATATATGCTCCTGATGAGTGGAAACTATCCACTCATTGGATGATATTCCATAGTAACCATGGGGCAGATTCACGTAGATCGGCGCATTATCATTCCGGCGTAGCGCACCACTTTTCCGTTAGACTTGCGCAATCTAGCCGCGTAATCCGGCGATTCACGTAGCTTTTACGCAAGAGCTTGCGCAAACGTAAGGTTTTTTCCGGAGGCGTAAGGAGGAGTAATACAAATTGGGAGGGACGTGGGCGTGTTACATTGAAATGAGCCGTGACCCCATGCAAATGAAGGGCCGGCCGACTCGCGCATGCGCGCGTGAAGGAAACCATGTCAGCTCCGTTGTGCGCATGCTCACAACTCGGGAGCGGCGCAATCAGTGAAATTGGAAATGGACTAGGGCAACTTTATGAACTACGCAGACAGCATAAATATACACACACAAATGCACTTCCTTTGCAAAAATACATCCCTTTGTATCCCTCCCTATACAGCAAGGTGCTTTTGTTTGTTTGTGTCTTTGAGATATTTGGGGACTGTTTTGCAGAGTGATTTTTGTCTTTTATGTGTTTTCTTTGTTGTTATTTTGTTTAAATTATATTTTTGCTGGGCATTTTTTATTTACATTATATTTTTGCTGGGCATTTTTTTTTTTTGCTCGTCATTTATTTAATTTTTTTGGTTCTGTTTGTGTATGATTTTGGAATGTGGGGGTGATATTCCTGCGGGAAAAGGGGTGTCACCCTCATTTGTGGTGGAGAAGTGATCCCCAGGTCTGTGTGAATGGTGTATGAATGTACAGTGACATAATTGGAGCCGTGGCGTGGCGTTGCAGCTCACAAGTCCTGCATGGTGGACTGGTGCCAATCCAATGTGATGAGGATGTGGGGTGTGTGTGCTAGGGACCATAGTGGTGTGCATGCATGCATTCTCATTGTGCCATGATTAATGTGTGTGTTTAACGTGCAAAGATGCATAATGTGAGCTGGCATGAGATGGGGTACCAGTGCATATGCAGAGTCACCTTGAAGGGAAAAGACAGGAGGATGTTAGTCATGCATGTGCCACTTGTGAGGTGTGCATCACGGGAGGGGATAGTCATGCCTGACTCCCATGTCACTCACCAACCAGCCAGCTGTCCCCATACATGTTCTGTTCGAAATCTGTGGGGATGGGGCTCTGATTGTATATGTAGCTGTCATGGGTGTCATGGGTGGTGCCATGTGTTGGGCTGCTGATGTCCTCCTGCAGGGTTGTGGTAATTCCATGATGGCATGAGGGGGGAATCTGAAGATGCGAGACACCTCAGAATCACTCATGCCAAAGATGTCTATGCGTGTGTGATATATCAAGTGAAGAGTGAGGGGCTTGTATCAGATAAGAATATTGTATTAGATTAATTTAAATTGTAAATATTATGTAAGCAAATAAAAAAAAAAAAAAAACATCTCCCGTGCCCTCCTTAGTGCCATCCTCCGTGCCCTCATCCTTCTTTGTTCATCTAAAGTCAGTAGTATAGCTATGCGCGACGATGCCCCTGGCATGTTGGCATACAGATTGTTGGGCAACACGTGTGACTGCTGAACTCCTCACTAACAGTGTTGCTTTATCTGACAATTAGACTTTTTTTCAAAATTTAGACCAGCTTTTAGGTCCTCTAACTTTAGACAGGACATTTTGCAGTTGCGCACATCGCGTAGCCTGCGCAGCAACTGCGTTTTTTTGTGAATCCCCGTAACTCCCTCATTAGCATATTTGACTAGCAAATCAATGGTGTGTCTAGCGCAGTTTTGCGCGAAGGGAAGCGAATGTCTAATTCAATTACGCCGGACCAAAAAACGTAGATTTCTGGCGTATATTGTTTTGTGAATCGCGTCCAACTATACGCACGCGCACATTTAGACTTACGCACGCGCAACAGCAGTTGCGCAGGCGTAATCGCTCTGTGAATCTGGCCCCATGTGTCTACTGTGGGTTTAATCTGTTTGAATCATAAACCAATTTTATATTGGTCAATGTTTTTACTGCTGGTTCATTACCAATCATGTGTAACAATGCTACTATATTATGAATTTTATTGTGCAATGTATTTATCACGCCTTACAATTTTGCTAATTCCATATTGATTTACTATTATTGTTATCTACTGCACTACACTCTTTTGTGTTGTTAATAAATTATTCAAATTTTATTGATTGATTCTATCTACCTAAGTGTTTTGTTTCATATAAAGTCCCGTTACCCCCCCTTTCCCCTTACATACCAAGTGTTTGAGTTAGTTGAGGGTCAAGAGAGAAGATATTACCCAAGCCTATTAACTACCTACACTTTGCATCTGCAGCTAAGTCTCTTACTTGGAGTGGTTAGTGGGTCAAGTTCCCTGATCTAGCCTGGTGAGCGCTAATCAAGGCCACACAGCGAAGATCACAGGTTTAAGGAAAGCGAGTGTTTGAGTTAGTTGAGGGTTCTTGAAGGTGCAAGAGAAAAGATATTACCCAAGCCTATTAATAACCTACACCTTGAATCTGCAGCCAAGTCTCTTACTTGGAGTGGAAAGAGGGTCAAGTTCCCTGATCTAGGGTGGTCAGCGTCAATCAAGGCCCCACAGCGAAGATCACAGGTTTGAGGAAAGCAAGTGTTTGAGTTGAAGGTGCAAGAGAAATTAAATTACCGAAGCCTATTAACAACTTACACCTTGCATCTGAAGCCAAGTCTATTACTTGGAGTAGTAAGTGGGTCAAGTTCCCAGGCAGGCAAGACCATACAGCAAAGAGTGTTAAGGAGGAAGGTAAATGTTTGAGCTAGTTAGGGGCCTTGAGAGAGAAAATATTAATGAAATCCATTAACAACCTACAACAACCTACACCTTGCATCTGTGGCCACATTTCTTACTTAGAGTGGTAAGAGGGTCAAGTTCCCTGGTCAAGACTGATAATCAGCACTAAGCAAGGCCTCACAGTGAAAATCCCAGGTCTGAGGAGGAAGGTAAGTGTTTGAGCTAATTAAACGTCCTTGAGGGAGCAAGAGAGAAGATATTACCCAAGCCCATTACCAACCTACACCTTGAATCTGCGGCCAAGTCTCTTACTTGGAGTGGAAAAAGGGTCAAGTTCCCTGATCTAGGCTGGTCAGAGCCAAGCAAGGCCACACAGTGAAGATCACAGGTTCGAGGAAAGCAAATGTTTGAGTTAGTTGAGGGTCCTTGAAGATACAAGAGAGAAGATATTACTCAAGACCATTACCAACCTACACCTTGCATCTGCAGCCAAGTCTCTCACTTGGAGTGGTAAGGGGGTCAAGTTCCCTTGTCTAGACTGGTCTGTGGCAGGCAAGGCCACACAGCAAAGATTACATAGTTGAGGAGGAAGGTAAATGTTTGAGAGAAAATATTGCCCAAATCCATTAGGAATCTACAACCAAATCTCTTACTTGGCAAGAGGGTCAAGTTCCCTTGTCTAGACTTGTCAGTGACAGGCAAGGCCACACAGAAAAATTCACGGGGTTGAGGAGGAAGGTAAAGGTTTGATCTAGTTGAAGGTCCTTGAAGGTTGTAGAGAGACAATTCTACCCAAATCCATTAACAACCTTCACCTTGAATCTACGGCAAAGTTTCTTACTTGGAGTGGTAAGGGGGTCAAGTTCCCTTGTCTAGACTGGTCTGTGGTAGGCAAGGCCACACAGCAAAGATCACATAGTTGAGGAGGAAGGTAAATGTTTGATCTAGTTGAAGGTCCTTGAAGGTTGCAGAGAGACAATTCTACCCAAATCCATTAGGAATCTACAGCCAGGTCTCTTACTTGGCAAGAGGGTCAAGTTCCCTTGTCTAGACTGGTCAGTGGCAGGCAAGTCCACACAGCAAAGTTCATGGGGTTGAGGAGGAAGGTAAATGTTTGAGCTAGTTGAAGGTCCTTGAAGGTTGAAGAGAGACAATTTTACCCAAATCCATTAACAACCTACACCTTGAATCAACGGCAAAGTTTCTTCACAGGTTTACTCAAGCCCATTACCAACCTACACCTTGCATCTGCACCCAGGTCTCTTACTTGGAGTGGCAAGAGGGTCAAGTTCCCTTGTCTAGACTGGTCAGTGGCAGGCAAGGCCACACAGCAAAGTTCACGGGGTTGAGGAGGAAAGTAAATGTTTGAGCTAGTTGAAGGTCCTTAAAGGTTGAAAATAGTGATGAGCAGAATACGCCATATTCGATTTCGCGATATTTCACGAATATATAGAAGAATATTCGCGAAATATTCGTTAATATCGAATATTCGTGATATTTTATCAAAAAAAATTTGCGAATGCGAAATTTCGCTAATGCGAATGCGAAATTTCGCTAATGCGAATGCGAAATTGATTGCGAAATTCTCGTCAACACGCGAAAACGGAGATCATTTCCTGGATTACTAAACTAATATGCACTAAACACTCACTATACTTACACAAACTTATATGACTAAACTAAAGCTATTTTTTTTTTTTATACACAAAACACAGAAGGGCAGAGGAAGTATTCGCGAATATTCGTAATATGAATATTCGCATCGCGAATATTCGGCAACATAAAAGGATCGCCTCAGCTACTCGGCCTGGGGTCTCTAATATACCAGCAATGCTTTTAGACGTCTATGGACATCACTAGGATGTGATCTGTTTTAAAAATAAATTTGAAAAAATACGAATATTCGCAATAGCGAATATTCACCGCAATATTCGATTTATTCGCGAATACTCGAATATGCAATATTCGTAACGAATATTCGCAATGCGAATATTCGTGAGCAACACTAGTTGAAAAGAGACAATTCTACCCAAATCCATTAACAACCTACACCTTGAATCCACACAGCAAAGTTTCTTACTTGGAGTGGTAAGGGGGTCAAGTTTCCTTGTCTAGACTGATCTGTGGCAGGCAAGGCCACACAGCAAAGATCACATAGTTGAGAAGCAACGTAAATGTTTGAGCTAGTTGAAGGTCCTTGAAAGTTGCAGAGAGACAATTCTACCCAAATCCATTAACAACCTACACCTTGAATCTACAGCAGTGGTTCTCAATCTACTAGTGCCGTGACCCCTGGATAAAATTTCCCAAGTGGTGGGGACCCCTAACAGTGAAATTATTTTCGTAGCGTGGGTTGTCAGCTCCCACAGCAAAACAAGTAATCTGTGCCCCTAACCCACGGATATTTGGTGCTCCCTGAGCCCCTTCCACTCGTACAGTATTACAACCCCTTATGGTACATTTTAGAATGTACCACTCTCTCTTTGTTCTTATTTCTTTCCCTTTTATCTCTCTCTCCTAATGTCTTGTTTTTTTCCATCTCTCTCTAGCCATCTTTCTTGTTCTTTCTCTTATTCTTTCTCTCCCTTTTTCTTTGCGCCCCCCCCCCCCTTTCCTTGACCTTCCATGTATTCTCTATTTTTATTCCTTCTTTTACTCCTTGGTGGGAGGGGGGAATGGGATGAGTGGCAGTGCTGTGGGGGGGGGGGGGGGGGGTTCTGATCAGCCAACTTGGGTGCTCTTGATAAAGGTCATCTGCTGATCTGAGAACTGTAGTGGGGACTTTTAATGGTAACTATAATCACAGGTAGTAATCACTGTGTCTCCGGCTTCACTGTTTTGCTGACTCTGCGGTGTCTCGCAGCAGTGACACCTATACCGAAATCAGGAGATTGGGTCTCCTTCAGTACCTCCCACTTCACATTCCTCACCAGTCAGCTGACCTCTAGTCTCTGCCCCCAGCCATGCCGTGAACTGAA
The DNA here is from genome assembly GCA_029574335.1 of Rana kukunoris. Classification (NCBI taxonomy): domain Eukaryota; kingdom Metazoa; phylum Chordata; class Amphibia; order Anura; family Ranidae; genus Rana; species Rana kukunoris. The sequence continues at coordinate 154,477,315 of CM056059.1, read as the reverse complement.
TGGGTGGCTGAGAAGGGGCTGAGTGGGTGGCCGTGGGCTCCAGGAACAGCCCAGCTGGGCAGCCTGTGAAAAAGGTTGAGAACCACTGATCTACAACCAAGTCTCTTACTTGGAGTGGCAAGAGGGTCAAGATCCCTTGTCTAAACAAAAAATTATATATGCATCCGTATATACGATCAACGCGCTGTTCAATAAGTGAAAAGTATAACACTACAAAATAGATACATTTTGTAAATAGCAACGAAAAAAACAAATAAAGTGTGGCACTAAATAAAGAAAAATAACCCAGTGAGTGAGTCTTTGGTATGTGATTCACAATGTCAATGCTTCAAGTGAACTTAAGTCCGTGATAAACTTCAATCCATCAGATGAAAGTGATACACATGTGATTGATAGATGATCCGTCACCAAATAAGTGAAAATTATTAGGCGTACCAGAGGTATCAGACCCAAATAAGTATATACTCATCAGGTCAATTTAGCTTGAATAAAACCAGGGATCCGAATATTCTCCAGTAATGGAAAGATCAGTGAGCCTCTGGGACATCATAGTGGGTAGTAAGATGATTCCACACAGGACCAGTTGAAAGGTGCAAGTAGGTATCTCTCAAGTGATGATGTTAAACACCAATGGTTACACATATTGCAAATAAGGAAAAAGGAATAAAGGTGCACATAGCGCGATTCTGTATTTAAATGGCGGTATTTAATAAAAAAAGGTTTTACACTCACATTTAAGAAGGATAAAACAAGCGCTTAAACAAAGTCCGGCAGTGGGGTCAGTGTGCCACACTGACCCCACTGCCGGACTTTGACCCCACTGCCGGACTTTGTTTAAGCGCTTGTTTTATCCTTCTTAAATGTGAGTGTAAAACCTTTTTTTATTAAATACCGCCATTTAAATACAGAATCACGCTATGTGCACCTTTGTTTTTTAAGATCCCTTTTCTAGACTGGTCTGTGGCAGGCAAGGCCACACAGCAAAGACCACATAGTTGAGGAGGAAGGTAAGTATTTGAGCTACAGTAGTAGGTTGCTCTCAAGGGTGTGGCAGAAAATAATTAAGGGGCAATCGTACCCAAGGCATAGTTGTCCTTTAAGGCCCCATGCACACGAGAAGCAAAAGCAAACACTTCTAAACTCAAGTTTTCAAACGCAAAAACCGGCGTTCAAAACGCCCGTTTTTGCCGCGAATTTCGCGGCGTTTTGCCGCGTTTAGCGGCGTTTTACCGCGATTGCGGCTATCAGCGTTCAGAACCACTGAATTGTAGACCCTCCCAAAGCTTATATATTTAACCATTTCTGCAATTTTCAACAGAGAGAGCAGCAGCAGCAGAGAGAGCACTTGCATACATTCATTATTCTCCTTTGTGAAATGGATCCCATAATGAATATATGCCAAGAAATTGTTCTTACTTTGCACTTGATAAGGCTTCAACGCCGTCGCAAACTACGTGGACGACCCATTCGCAGAGCTCGTCGTCGCTATTGGACCCATCCGTTGATGGCACAGAGATTTTCAGTTGGGTATTTTACATTTCGAATTTTCAAAATTTCGAATTTTCAAAATTCGAATTTTCAAAATTTCGAATTTTCAAAATTTCGAATTTAGAAAAATTCGAATTTTTGAAAATTCGAATTTTGAAAATTCGAAATGTTAAAAATTCGAATTTTCAAAATTCGAATTTTTAAAAATTCGAAATTTATAAAAATTCGAAATTTTGGAAAATTCGAATTTTGAAAAATTCGAATTTTCGAAAATTCGAAATATTGAAAAATTCGAATTTTGAAAATTCGAATTTTGAAAATCCGAAATGTTAAAAATTCGAATTTTCAAAATTCGAATTTCAGAAAAATTCGAAATTTTCAAAATTCGAATTTTCAAAATTTCGAATTTTCAAATTTCGAATTTTCAAATTTCGAATTTTCGAAAATTCGAAATTTCAAAATTCGAATTTTCCAATAAGTATTTTTTGACTCTGATACAGACTTCCATCTCTTCTGAAAATCTTTCACTGTACAAGGAAAAATAAGAATATGTCAGACATTTTAACTAGTTTACATCCCAACCAAGCCCAAAGCTGTATTAATCTTACCTCTTTTTTCTGGGTGATATGGGTTCAACTGGTTCCAGTTGGATGTCAATTATTTTCCAATTTCTTGCCAAGTCCTTTGCCAAGTCCTGTCTGAATATAGTTCATGGGACTTGTCCCATATTTGGGGATAAACCTGGACTGCCTCTATAAGTTGTACTAAAGTAACATCAGAAGTCATTTTTTTAAATTCGAATTTTTAACATTTCGATTTTTCAAAATTTCGAATTTAGAAAAATTCGAACTTTCGAAAATTCGAATTTTGAAAAATTCGATTTTCGAAAATTCGAAATTTTGAAAAATTCGATTTTTGAAAATTCGAAATTTTGAAAATTCGAAATTTTGAAAATTCGAAATTTTGAAAATTCGAAATGTAAAAAATTCGAATTTTCAAAATTCGAATTTTTAAATATTCAAATTTTAGAAAAATTCGAAATTTTCTAAATTCGGATTTTCAAAATTTCGAATTTTCAAAATTCGAATTTTTCAATATTTCGAATTTTCGAAAATTCGAATTTTCAAATTTCGAATTTTCGAAAATTCGAATTATGAAATTTCGAATTTTCGAAAATTCGAATTTTGAAATTTCGAATTTTCGAAAATTCGAATTTTGAAATTTCGAATTTTTCTAAATTTCGAATTTTGAAAAATTCGAATTTTGAAAATTCGAATTTTTAACATTTCGAATTTTGAAAATTCGAATTTTCCAATAAGTCTTTTTTTAAAGTAACATCAGAAGTCATTTTTGGAGATGTCACCTCTTCAACTTCTAACCAAAAATGAAGATTTTGGGAGGTGGCTTGTGGACAAAGGTCAGGAAAAACACATGTCTTGGGGTTGTCTGCTGGCTAGACAGCATGCCAGGCATTCATATGCAAATTAGACACTGATTAGATTAGTTGGGCTGAATGGAAATGCAGGTGGACAGACGTTGTTGAAAGTACAACATATAGGTTTAAATTCAAAAGGAAAATTTTGGAAAGTGCAATGCTGGTGGTGTATTGAATTATTGAATGAATATATATCATCTTTGAATTATCTGAATGATAGACATAATTTAAAATGATTAAAATAATTTTTTTAACATTTTTTAATGATATTTCCCTATTTTATTATGTTAAAAATAGGGTTCCTTTAAAAACGCTTATAAACGCAAACGCGGCTAAACGCGGGTGCCGCGTTTAGACGCGTTTAGACGCGTTTAGCGGCATTTAGCGTTTAAAACGCAAAAGCAAACGCTTCTGAACCCAAAATTTTGCGTTTGAAAAAACCGCCAAAAAACGTGATTGTGTACATGGACACATAGAATAACATTAAATGGGTTCAGGGGCAGTTGAAAAAAATGCCCAAACGCCTCTGAACTCGAGTTTACCAGCGTCTCGTGTGCATGGGGCCTAAATGTATTTCCACACAGCACAGTTTGCAAGGACAGTCTTTCCCACCTTCTTCATGGCCTGCGGTTTTTCAATTTTTTTGCCAAGCTTTCACAACTTCTACTTACACAGCAAAAGCAAATGACTAAATGATTCTCCTTATATTCAATCTCTACTGTACGCTCTTCTCTTCTGGGATTTGAATGGTGATAATTACACAAATCACTAAAATGAATCTAAGCCACAGCTGCTCCGAGTCCTGAAATATTAGAGTGTATATTTGTTTATCCAAGTCCGCCGAGGATCTATTATGTTTCCTTAATGCGAGATTAGCCAGAATGTTCCCGATTTTAAACAAAAACGATAATCTCGGCAGACGAATGACTGCTGACCGCAGACAAGTCGAAAAAAAAAAAAAAACTCACCGAGGGGAAGTTTGTATATAGTCAGCGCAGTTAACTGCATAATGACAGAAAATTTGTTGCTGAGTATGTGCGCGGCAATTGAGTCATTGTCAATTATGTCAATCGGAGACGGGGGGAAGCAATGGAAAGGCGATGTGTGGATTTGCAAATGCGTTTTGATGGCCATTTTTCTGCCTGCTGTCTGCCTCGAGACTCCGAGGACATTTGTTAAACGGCTGGATGCGTCTTTGCACAAAGTGGCTCTCCACAAAATATGTTTACTTGTTGTTCCTCAGACGGTGACCTTGGCTTTACGCGGCAATCGCGTCCTGAACAAATTGCAGCCTTGGGAGAATCGTCAGCTCGGCTCTGACAAGGAAGAACGGAATCAGCATTGTTTTCACACCGAGCATCACAAGAATGATCTGCCTTGACCAATTTAATTTGTGCAATAAATTCCAGCCAGCCGTCCCTACGCATAATACTGCAATTAATCTTATGATCTTTCAATTGTTACTTTCAACGAGAAAAGGAAACTATGGCATGTTTTCCCGGGAATAACGGTTTATTTTTTCCTTTTTATGGTACTGACGCAGGGGTGTACCCAGAGCATTTGGCCCCTGGGGGGGGATCATATATCTGGCACCCTCCCCACCTTAAAATGTAAAAACACCTCTGTACCCCTTAACATTACACAGCACCCTGCACCTCTGTACCCCTTTACATTACACAGCACCCTGCACCGCTGTACCCCTTTACATCACACAGCACCCTGCACCCCTGGACCCCTTTACATTACACAGCCCTTGTACCTCTGGACCCCTTTACATTACACAGCACACTGCACCTCGGCACCCCTTTACATTACACAGCTCCCGGCACCTCTGTACCCCTTTACATCACACAGCACCCTGCACCCCTGGACCCCTTTACATTACACAGCACCCTGCACCTCTAGACCCCTTTACATTAACCACTTCTCTACCATCCACCATCAATTGACGGCAGCAAGGTAGCTCAATTATTCTGACAGGATGTCATATGACGTCCTCGTCTTTTAACGGCGCCAGTAACTGAGCAGGACCGTGGATCTCTGTATGTAAACACAGAGCTCCACGTCCTGTCAGGGAGAGGAGACCGATGATGTGTCCCTTGTACATAGGGACACAGATCGGTCACCTCCCCCAGTCACCCCCATCCCCTACAGTTAGAACATTCACTAGGTTACACATTTAATCCCTTCCCCGCCCCTAGTGGTTAACCCCTTCCCTGCCAGTCCCATTTATACAGTAATCAATGCATATTTATAGCACTGTTCACTGTATAAATGTGAATGGTCCCAAAAATTTGTCAAAAGTGTCCGCTAGAATGTCGCAGTCCCAATAAAAAAATCATAATTATGTCCCCTATTTTGTAGGCGCTATAACTTTTGCACAAACCAGTCACTATATGCTTATTTAGAAAAAAGCAGTGCAGCGCTAAAAAACAAAAATACAGTAATAATAATAATAATAATATATCAAGTCCAAAAAAAAAATTATATAAAATGATCAATCGGAGTAGTCGAGCTGACTCTTGTGCCTCACTGAGGTATTCAGATGTAGCAACTCATCAAACACAGCAAACAGATGTCCTAAAATAGAAGTACATGCTGCTCACCTGAACAAATGGACCTGTGTGTGAGCAGCAGGTCAAATGCGCTGTCCCTCAAAAGAGGGGATTAAAGGTTTCAGCGGTGTCTCCTTGGACGCTCCCTTTCTCCAAAAGGCTCCAGGTGATAGATGGTCATCCGAAGCACTCTCTCACGTGTAGTGGTGTCATGGAAAGGTATAAAAACGACACATAGTGGACTTCCTGTGCCTGGGGACGATACGCGTGCGGGGGGCTTTCATTTGATGTCAGGACAGCCACCTACCTGGTCTTTTATTGTTGTATGCTCATTTCTATGCACTAGGATATAGTGCTTTATTTGTGAGTATTTTTCTTTTATAATAAATATTACTGTCGTTGTGATCATACGGAGAGCACTATGTGTCGTTTTTATACCTTTCCATGACACCACTACACGTGAGAGAGTGCTTCGGATGACCATCTATCACCTGGAGCCTTTTGGAGAAAGGGAGCGTCCAAGGAGACACCGCTGAAACCTTTAATCCCCTCTTTTGAGGGACAGCGCATTTGACCTGCTGCTCACACACAGGTCCATTTGTTCAGGTGAGCGGCATGTACTTCTATTTTAGGACATCTGTTTGCTGTGTTTGATAAGTTGCTACATCTGAATACCTCAGTGAGGCACAAGAGTCAGCTCGACTACTTCGATTGATCATTTTATATAATTTTTTTTTTGGACTTGATATATTATTATTATTATTACTGTATTTTTGTTTTTTAGCGCTGCACTGCTTTTTTCTATGTACTTCAGTTAAGGATTTCTATTGACCTTTCAGTGTTCAGCTGCTTTGCTAATTGCTTGCACCTTTGCGCAGTCTGCTCTTTCTCTTTTATTATTCACTATATGCTTATTGCGATTTTTTTATTTTTTTACCAAAAATATGTAGAAGAATATGTATAGGTCTAAACTGAGAATTTTTTTTTTTTAATTGTATATTTATTATAGCAAAAAGTAAAAAATATTGGGCCCGATTCAGGTAGATCAGAGCATCTTTGCTCTGGAGTAACACATCTCATTTAAGTTACGCTGCAGAAATTTTAGGAGCAAGTGCTGTTATTCATGAAGCACTTGCTCCTAAAGTTGCGGCAGCGCATCGCAAATGAGACAGCGGAATTCAAATTTGGCGGGTACGGGCGTGTAGTATTCAAACTATGCGCGATCCTGCGGCGAACGTACTGCGCATGCGTCGAGTGTCAATGCATCCCAGTGCGCATGCTCCAAGTTCTGTCAGTGAACGTCAATGACGTCATGTCCCCATTCATGAATGTTTTACGCAAACGACGCGATTTGTTTTTTTTCCGACGCGATGACGACGCCTATACCTAACATAGGATACTCCACTAGGGGGCTGCTTTATCTATACGCCGCGTATCGCTTCCGGAAACGTCGTAAAGTCACTGCGTCGCGCCCGAAAAAGATCGTGAATTGCCGATTCCCGCTCATTAACATATTTTTTGAGCGTAAATCGGCGGGAACGCCCCCGGCGCCATTTTTAAGTTGAAGTAACGATGCAATGGCGAAATTCAATTACGCCGATCGCATCGGAACTTCAACCCGGCGTTTCTTGTTTTCTGGTTATAGAAAACAGAAACGCCGGCTTAAAGTGACAGTTAGGCTGGCGGATCACTGGATCCGCCAGCCTAACTCTTCATGAATCTGGCCCATTGTGTTTTTTTTTTTTCAAAATTAACGCTCTTTTTTTGTTTATAGCACAAACAATAAAAACCGAAGAGGCGATCAAATACCATCAAAAGAAAGCTCTATTTGTGGGAAAAGAGAGACATAAATTTTGTTTGGGAGCCACGGCGCAATTTTCAGTTAAATCAACGCAGTGCCGGAAGCTGAAATTTTGCCTGGGCAGGCAGGGGGTATGTGTGCACAGTAAGCAAGTGGTTAAACAGCCCTCCAAAGCTCTGGACGCCTGTGTGTTACACAGACACTCCCCTAACAGTTCTGGACCCCCTGCATGTTGCACAAACCCCCCTACAGTGCAGACCCCCACACAGTGCAGACCCCCTATAGTGCAGAATCCTCCCCTACACTGCAGAAACCCCACAGTGCAGCCCCCCTACAGTGCAGACCCCCCTACAGTACAGAATCCTCCCCTACAGTACAGACCCGTCCCCCCTACAGTGCAGACCCCCCTACAGTACAGAATCATCTCCTACAGTACAGACCCCCCTACAGTAAAGACCCCCCTTACAGTACAGAATCCTCCCCTGCAGTGCAGACCCCCCTACAGTACAGACCCCCCTACAGTGCAGACCCCCCAACAGTACAGAATCCTCCCCTACAGAACAGTCTGTCCCTACAGTACAGACCCCCCTACCCGAACACCATGACTAATATACACTTTTATAGCTCTGACATATTCTGTAGTGCTGTACATAGGGTTGCCACCTTTTCTTAAAGTCAAACCCGAACACATTAGGGGTTCACAGCAATATTTTTTTATACATATATTCTGCTAATAAATAACATTTCTAATCATATGAAGTTAATAGCAAGAGTCCCCCTTACAACAGAGTCCACAGTGTCCCCCTTTTACATCTGAACTCGCAGAGTTCCCTTTCACTGTAAGGGGGGACTCTGCAGACTCCCTTTGTAAGTAAGAACTCTGGGGACTCTAACATAAGGGATGCTCTGGGAACCCTGATTTAAGGGGGAACATGGAGAACTCTCATGTAAGGGGGAGCACTGTGGCTTCTGGTGTAAAGGAGAACTCTCATGTAAGGGGGGCTCTGAGAACCCTGATTTACCTTAGTGTACCTTAGTGTACTCACTCAGAGGCAGGAGAGAGAAGCGGGGAGACTTCAGTCACAGACAGGGATGGATGGTGAGCTCACTCACCCCTTGGCAGTCAGCACCTCTCATCCAGATGTATCTGAGGCTGCCCCACCTTCCTTTTCTGAAGCACAGTGCCAGGGATTGGAGTGTGGGCAGACAAAGAGGGGTGGCCGGGGCTGGAGGAGCAAATTGAGCCCTCTCTCCTCTCCTGTCTGTATGTGTGTGTGTGGGGGGGGGTGTTAGTGCTGGCTGTGGGAAGTGTGAAAGAGAGTATAACAGCCACTTTTGGTTTAGACAGCTGCAGCCAGCAACCCTGCTGGGAAGCCATAGTCCAGTCTGAATAATGTGTCCGGGTTTCAGGCAGTGCGAAACCCGGACACGGGATTCCAAACCCAAACTGTCCAGACAGGTGGCAGCCCTACTTACACTTTAATGCTCCACTAAAGTCATATACTATTAATAAACATTTATACAGTTCTGACCAGTGGCGGTGTGTCCATAGAGGGCGCAGGAGCGCCACCTCCTCTCTCTCCTGCACCGCCACTGAATACAATACATAGATTTATGCATTTCATGAATCCATGTATTGGATTCCGCCCACTATTTAGATGGCCGGCCCTGGTGAGTGTCGGCCATCTGAATAACAGTAGCTGGTTGGCTTTAGAAGTGCCTATCAGAGCCATTGGCCAGCTTTCAAATAGTTAACCAGGGGATGTACGGGGGGTGCGTTCCCTGGCTAACACTGACAGGCGTCTCAGACAATCAGGTTCACCGGCTCTGGTCACCGGTAACCTGATTGGCTGAAGCATCATTGAGGGTGGGAGAAGACTTCTAGGAATGGTGGAAGGAGGATGGCTGACCCCAGAAAGGTAAGTGCCGGGTGGGGCAATCTGGCTTTTACAGGGCACAGTGGTGACAATTGATGGGCACAGTGGCTACAATTGATGGGCACAGTGGCGACAATTGATGGGCACAGTGGCGACAATTGATGGGCACAGTGGCGATAAATGATGGGCACAGTGGCGAAAAATGATGGCATGGCACAGTGATGACAATTGATGGGCACCGTGGCTGCCTTTGATGGCACAGTGGCTGCCTTTGATGGCACAGTGGCTGCATCTGATGGCACAGTGGCTGCCTTTGATGGGCACAGTAGCTGCATTTGATGGCATGGCACAGTGGCGACAATTGATGGCACAGTGGCTGCATTTGATGGCACAGTGGCTGCCTTTGATGGGCACAGTGGCTGCCTTTGATGGGCACAGTGGCTGCATTTGATGGCATGGCACAGTGGTTACATTTGATGGCAGAGTGGCTGCCTTTGATAGGCACAGTGGCTGCCTTTAAAGGCATGGCACAGTGGCGACATTTTATGGCACAGTGGCTGCCTTTGATGGGCACAGTGGCGATAATTGATGGGCAGTGGCTACAATTGATGGGCACAGTGGCGATAAATGATGGCACAGTGGCTGCGTTTGATGGCATGGCACAGTGGCTGCGTTTGATGGCATAGCACATTGGCTGCATTTGATGGCATGGCACAGTGGTGACAATTGATGGAACAGTGGCAACAATTGATGGCATGGCATAGTGGCTGCATTTGATGGCATGGCACAGTGGCGGCAATTGATGGAACAGTGGCGACAATTGATGGCATGGCAGAGTGGCTGCATTTGATGGCATGGCACAGTGGCGACAATTGATGGAACAGTGGCGACAATTGATGGCATGGCACAGTGGCTGCATTTGATGGGCACAGTGGCGATAAATGATGGGCACAGTGGCGATAAATTATGGCATGGCACAGTGACGACAATTGATGGGCATAGTGGCTGCCTTTGATAGCACAGTGGCTGCCTTTGATGGCACAGTGGCTGCATTTGATGGCACAGTGGCTGCCTTTGATGGGCACAGTGGCTGCATTTGATGGCATGGCACAGTGGCGACAACTGATGGCACAGTGGCTGCATTTGATGGCAGAGTGGCTGCCTTTGATGGGCACAGTGGCTGCATTTGATGGCATGGCACAGTGGCGACATTTGATGGCAGAGTGGCTGCCTTTGATGGGCACAGTGGCTGCCTTTAAAGGCATGGCACAGTGGCGACATTTGATGGCACAGTGGCTGCCTTTGATGGGCACAGTGGCGATAATTGATGGGCAGTGGCTACAATTGATGGGCACAGTGGCGATAAATGATGGCACAGTGGCTGTGTTTGATGGCATGGCACAGTGGCTGCGTTTGATGGCATAGCACATTGGCTGCATTTGATGGCATGGCACAGTGGTGACAATTGATGGAACAGTGGCAACAATTGATGGCATGGCATAGTGGCTGCATTTGATGGCATGGCACAGTGGCGGCAATTGATGGAACAGTGGCGACAATTGATGGCATGGCACAGTGGCTGCATTTGATGGCATGGCACAGTGGCGACAATTGATGGAACAGTGGCGACAATTGATGGCATGGCACAGTGGCTGCATTTGATGGCACAGTGGCTGCCTTTGATGGGCACAGTGGCTGCATTTGATGGCAGGGAACAGTGGCGACAATTGATGGCACAGTGGCTGCCTTTGATGAGCACAGTATCTTTCATTTGTTTGCGCCCCTCAATAATTTTGAGCACCAGCCGCCACTGGTTCTGACATATACCGCAGTGCTGTACAGAGAACATCGAGCCAATCACATCAGTCTCTGTACAGAGGAGCTAACAGTCATAGCTGTGGTGTCCCAGGCCTGTTCTGCTGCTGATACCTCCATATGATGAATATTCTTACTGTATGTTCTGGGAACACTGACATTTCAAGCCTCAAGAATGTGCTAGCCAGCTATTCCTTTAATTTGTAACCCAAGCTGTAGAGCCATGAAACCAGAGGCTGCGGTACTTCCCAAAGCCCTGTTCCACCGAGGCCGCAATATCCCGTTGCATTTGGATTATAGAAAACTCCTAAAGAAAATTAAATGAACTTCCTGAACACTTCCAGGGCAAAATGAGCAATTCACTGAATCAATTTTCTTGTTACCTGAAATTGTTTCTGAAATGTGTCACGGCAGCACTTATATAATACAAGCGACTAAACAAACACTTTTTTTTTGCTTGACGCGTGGGTTTGCTCGCCCGTCAGTAAATCATTCGGGCTTCAAGCGAATCCATCCAATGGCTGCGCTTTTTCCTAATTAAAAGCGCATTCAGCTGCTGGAATGAAAATGACGACTAAAGAATAATCCAATTATTATTTTTTGCTTTTTTCAGAAAAGAAATGCTAATAAAATAAAATCAGCACAACGTCATGACAAAAAAAAAAAAAAAACATGTAGCTCGCTGCTAATTAATTACTAATTATCTGAAACCAAATTTCTGCAAGTAATTAGATATTTGCAGTAAATGTTGTGTGTCAGGTGACATTTCTAAAAGAATAAAAAAAATAAAGAAAAATAAAAAAAAAATGTAACCAGAAACTTGTTAAAACATGAAGAAAGTGTTGATGTGGAAGTGATGGAAGTGTCGCAAATTTCTTTATGCAGTCTATTTTCTTTTTGAGGTCAAAAGAATTTGTTATGCAGTGGCGGTGCGTCCATAGTGGGCACAGGAGCACCGCCCCCTCTCTCCCCTGCCCCCGTCACTCAAGTCAACAATACATAGATTCATGCATTGCATGAATCTATGTATTGTCGGCGCCGCCGATGCCGCCCACTATTCAGATGGCCGGCCCCCTGGTGAATAACAGCAGTTGATTGGCTTTGGAAGTGTCACTGAATCAGGTTCACTGGGTCTGGTTTCCCGGTAACCGGATTGGCTGAAGCGTCATCGAGGGCGTGACTCGGGAGAAGACATCGAACGAGCGTGGAGGGAGAATGGCTGACCCGAGAAAGGTACGTGCCGGACAGGGGGAAATCTGGTGGTATTTGAGGGGGCAATCTGGCAGCATTTTACGGGGCAAACTGGCGGCAATTGATGGGCACAGTGGTGACAATTGATGGCACAGTGGCGACAGTGGCGACAATTGATGGCATGGCACAGTGGCGACAATTGATGGGCACAGTGGCAAAAATTGATGGGTACAGCTTTTAATGACCACCTTGTCACTATAGACCTCCACCAGCCGGGGGGGGGGGTCTTCAACAACACTGGCAACTCCCCATGTCAACTGCGGGACATTTGCATGTAGCGCGGCATCCCTGGAGTGTTTGTAGCGCGGCATCCCTGTTTGGCAGCCCGGAAGTTTTTACCCCGCGGTGACTCAGGAAACTCCGGCTCGGACCATTTGTCATCTCCAGCATCAGATAATGAGTACAGGCCAGAAGTGTCATACTCCTCAGCAGCCAAACACACACACACACTCTCCAGCAAAGGTACTGACCTTGTCATTAGGGATGAGCTACGTATGTTCGACTCGAACATTGTCTGTTCATACGTTCGACGAAATTCTAACAAAAGCGGTCGTTCGCGCCAGACTCGAGTGATGCAAAACGGCCCATAATTCACTGCGGCATTGCGCGCTGATGATTGGCCAAGCATGCTGTATGTCCCACATGCTTGGCCAATCACAGCGCGCAAAAAACAAAGAGCCATAATTGGCCAAAGCATGGGTGGCTTTGGCTAATTATGGCTCAGGGCTTTAGCACACGCCCCACACTATATAAGGCCGCCTGCTGGGCAGCCTCGTGTAGTGTGTTCCGGGTTGTTCATAAAAGCAGTAAGAGAGACAGAGAGATTGTCTTTTTAGATAGCTAGATAGAGCAGGCTAGTCAGTTTAGCTTTAATTACAGTGTGTAGAGGATATATATACATCCCTAGGAGTTGTACATATATTTATACACTGTATAGCTTAGCTAGATCAGCTATTCCTAATTTAATGGCAGGCAGGTGATTGTGCTATTTAAAGACGTTATCACATGTATAGACACCCAGCAGGTACAATATTTAAAGACATTTTTTATTTTATTTAAGCATCAATAAAATCACTGCTCCTGGAGCAGTGATTTTAATGATGCTTAATTTAAAAATAAAAAAATGAAAAATTCCTTTAAATATTGTATCTGCTGGGTGTCTATAGTTTGCCTGTGAAAACGTCTTTGAGAACCCGGGTTTTGCCCGACTGAACATGTATCAATGGAAAAAAAGTTTTAAAAACGGTAATTTTTTCAGGAGTCCTGCTCCTAAAAAAACGACCGTTTTTTAAACTTTTTTCCATTGATACATGTTCCCTGGGGGAAGACTCGGGTTCTGAAAGACGTTTTCCAACAGTAAATTGAATATTGGTCTTTAAAATTATCGTTTTTTGGGCCAGTCCGGATGTTTATGGTCTGGACTTGGCTTCTACTTCCCATAAAATTTGTTTATTCGCAGATGATGCGCTTCTATTTATCACCTCCCCCCGTACAACCCTTCCAAACCTTATGCAAATTTTGGGGCAATTTGCCAGGATCTCTGGCCTTGAAGTAAATCAAGCTAAGTCGATGGTTTTTAATGTGTCTCTTCCCCCCCAGGAGGTGTCCCACCTTAAGGAACACTTCCCCTTTACCTGGTCTACCTCTTCTCTGCCATATCTAGGTATTAAACTGACTAGTGACCCCTCATCCCTCTTCAGTTCTAACTATCTTCCTATGTTGTCTCATTTATCTTCCCTGTTAGAGGCTTGGCGACCGCTGTGTGTCTCGTGGTTGGGGCGAGTTGCAGCTGTCAAAATGTCCCTACTTCCTAAGCTGTTATATCTGTACAGAGTCCTTCCGGTTGCTGTTCCCTCCTATTTCCATCGCGTTATACAATCTCGGGTTTTTAAATATGTATGGGGCTCCACGAAACCTAGAGTATCTAGGTCCATCCTCCTCCGTAGTAGACTCGGTGGAGGCCTAGGGATACCAAATTTCCTCCGATACTATCAAGCTGCCCAACTGGCCCAGATCACCCTGCTTCATGCCCAGGCTGAAGTTCCACTTTGGGTCAGCTTGGAAGCGATAGACATTTCCCCTTTACTTGTCTCTAACATATTGTGGCTACCCCCTCCTGTTCGAGCTCGTATCCCCATTCTAAATCCAGTTACCCGTCACTCGCTTAAACTCTGGGATAACCTTAGGGGCCCCTTTCATTTGGTTTCCCCCCACACCCCACTCCTTTCTTTTTTTGGACATCCCCTCTTCTACCCCGCTTTCACTGAACCGGGACTCTTCCGGCCTTGGTTCCGGGCTGGGTTACACCGTATTCGGGACTTAGTTAACAGGTCCACTCTTAAACCTTTTCCAGATCTTCAAACCCAGGCTGACCTCCCCTCCAGAGAACTATTCCGCTACCTTCAAATAGCACACTTTGTTCAATCAACGATCGGAACCTCCTCAGCTCTGGATAGTTTATCTTTTTATGAACACATTTGTAACTCGGACCCACATGCCCCTGGTGTCATTTCGCTTATTTATGCCCACCTCACTACCCCCCCTGCTGAGCTCCCTCTGTACGCTGCACAGTGGTCCAAAGACCTACAGTTGTCGTTGGACTCAGATGCTTGGGCTGATATATGGACCCGCACCAAATCCGCCTCCCAAAATGTAGTGGCTTTGGAGGCCAACTATAAAGTTCTCATGAGGTGGTACCTTGTCCCTGCCAGAATATCTAAATTTTTACCCTCTTACTCCCCTGATTGCTTCCGAAGATGTGGGGAAAAGGGTACGCATTTACATATCTGGTGGTCCTGCCCTATTGTACAACAATTTTGGGCTGAAGTGTTTCGCATGGCCCATTTTACTACATGATTCCCTCGCCCCTGATCCCTCCTTAGCCCTCTTAAATCATATCCAAAGGGACTACACTAGAGCCCAAATTCGCCTCCTCTTGCAGTTGACCACTGCCGCTAAACAAACTATAGCCAGGGCCTGGAAAACCCCTAAATTACAAATACTCGAAGTGAGAAACAGGGTGACCCAAGCAATGATTCACAGCAAAATTGAAGCAATGATTCTAGATCGTATCCCCCAACATGACTCTATGTGGACCCAGGGCCGGCCTTTGCGTTGTGCGGGTTGTGCGCCCGCACAAGGCGCCATGGGAACAGGGGCGCCGTGCATAGGGTTGTCACTTGCCACCTATTTTGCCCAGGTACACATTCCACCGTCCTGTTGCTTGTAGCAGCTGGATTTCTGTCTCAGGAGGCGCGCATGATCCCGTACTCTGCGCCGCGCTGCTGCCCTGTGATTGGCCGAACGGGCCATGTGCGATGTGCTAGGCAGGCCGGGAAGCAGATAAGGAGGTCTGTGAATGGCTGTGCTGGTCATGTGTGGAGGCATGGGCGGGGCTGCACTGTGGATACGAGGATCATCGTGCCTGCTTTCTCCCGGAGTCCTGCCTCACGATGTGAGTCCTGCTCATCTGCTCTGTCAGCTTACCTCCCTCCTCTGTGTCACCCCCCCATCTCCTCCTCTGTGTCACCCCCCCATCTCCTCCTCTGTGTCACCCCCCCATCTCCTCCTCTGTGTCACCCCCCCATCTCCTCTGTTGTGTCACCCCCCCCATCTCCCCTGTTGTGTCACCCCCCCATCTCCCCTGTTGTGTCACCCCCCCATCTCCTCTGTTGTGTCACCCCCCCATCTCCTCTGTTGTGTCACCCCCCCATCTCCTCTGTTGTGTCACCCCCCCATGTCCTCTGTTGTGTCACCCCCCCATCTCCTCTGTTGTGTCACCCCCCCATGTCCTCTGTTGTGTCACCCCCCCATCTCCCCTGTTGTGTCACCCCCCATCTCCTCTGTTGTGTCACCCCCCCATCTCCCCTGTTGTGTCACCCCCCCATCTCCCCTGTTGTGTCACCCCCCCATCTCCTCTGTTGTGTCACCCCCCCATCTCCTCTGTTGTGTCACCCCCCATCTCCTCTGTTGTGTCACCCCCCCACATCTCCTCTGTTGTGTCACCCCCCCCCCCCACATCTCCTCTGTTGTGTCACCCCCCCCATCTCCTCTGTTGTGTCACCCCCCCCATCTCCTCTGTTGTGTCACCCCCCCCCCATCTCTCTGTTGTGTCACCCCCCCATCTCCTCTGTTGTGTCACCCCCCCATCTCCTCTGTTGTGTCACCCCCCCCCATCTCCTCTGTTGTGTCAACTTCCCATCTCCTCTGTTGTGTCACCTCCCCATCTCTTCTGTTGTGTCACCTCCCCATCTCTTCTGTTGTGTCACCCCCCCATCTCTTCTGTTGTGTCACCCCCCCCCATCTCTTCTGTTGTGTCACCCCCCCCATCTCTTCTGTTGTGTCACCCCCCCCATCTCTTCTGTTGTGTCACCCCCCCATCTCTTCTGTTGTGTCACCCCCCCCATCTCTTCTGTTGTGTCACCCCCCCCATCTCTTCTGTTGTGTCACCCCCCCCATCTCTTCTGTTGTGTCACCCCCCCCATCTCTTCTGTTGTGTCACCCCCCCCATCTCTTCTGTTGTGTCACCCCCCATCTCTTCTGTTGTGTCACCCCCCCATCTCTTCTGTTGTGTCACCCCCCATATCTCTTCTGTTGTGTCACCCCCCCCATCTCTTCTGTTGTGTCACCCCCCCCCATCTCTTCTGTTGTGTCACCCCCCCCATCTCCTCTGTTGTGTCACCCCCCCCCATATCTCCTCTGTTGTGTCACCCCCCATATCTCCTCTGTTGTGTCACCCCCCATATCTCCTCTGTTGTGTCACCCCCCATATCTCCTCTGTTGTGTCACCCCCCATATCTCCTCTGTTGTGTCACCCCCCATATCTCCTCTGTTGTGTCACCCCCCATATCTCCTCTGTTGTGTCACCCCCCATATCTCCTCTGTTGTGTCACCCCCCATATCTCCTCTGTTGTGTCACCCCCCATATCTCCTCTGTTGTGTCACCCCCCATATCTCCTCTGTTGTGTCACCCCCCATATCTTCTCTGTTGTGTCACCCCCCATATCTTCTCTGTTGTGTCACCCCCCATATCTTCTCTGTTGTGTCACCCCCCATATCTTCTCTGTTGTGTCACCCCCCATATCTCCTGTTGTGTCACCCCCCATATCTCCTCTGTTGTGTCACCCCCCATATCTCCTCCTCTCTCCCACCCACCACTCTTTAATCCCCCCTCTCTCTCTCTCTCATCCTCACCCCCACCAACTCTCTCTCTCTCTCTCTCCCCACACAATTAAAGGAAGGAAAACGACACTACAGTAGAGGAGCTCCACCCACAAACTCTGGCTCAAAGCGTCTCGCGGTATGGGGGTCTTTCTTGGGGAAGGGGACACTGATGGGTGGGTTCCCTGATCTAATTAAGGGGGGACCGATATAAGGTAAACGGGAGTCGTGGTGGATTACAAGGCCCAGCATTTTACTATAGGAGGCATTGGTGGACTACAAGGCCCAGCATTTTACTATATGAGGCATTGGTGGGACTAAAATGCTGGGCCTTGTAGTCCACCAATGGATCTATAGTAAAATGCACCAATGCTCTAGTGTCAGTGTGTAGCGGTCAGTGTGTATTGTGTAGTGGTCTGTGGGTAGTGTATTGTGTAACGGTCAGTGTGTATTGTGTAGCGGTCAGTGTGTATTGTGTAGTGGTCAGTGTGTAGCGGTCTGGCGGGGGAGGGGGGGGGCTCCACAGGATTAGCTCGCACAGGGCGCCTGAACACCTAAGGCCGGCCCTGTGTGGACCCCTTGGGTGGAGAACTTTCTTCCTCCCGATTTTGACGTTACCCTACTTAGGCCTTGAGCATTGAGACGCTCTTTTCCCCTCACTTGCAACCCTCCGCGGGTCCCCGTGACTCAGCCGACACCCCCCCTATCCTTCTCTCTTCTCCTCTCTTTTTCCTTTTTTGTTCTCTTACTCTCCTCTCTAACTTCCTCTTTGCTCTGTCCTTACCTTTGGGCTCTCTTTTCTCCTTGCTGAGGAGCCCTGAAAATGTTTCTCCCCTTTTTTTCGTGATGTGGCAGTGCTGAATCCCACTGCCAACACTATGCTACCGATATGTGTTACTTAGACATGCAGAGTATATGTTTTTGCTTGTTCCTGTTCTTTGACTGGAACTTCTCCTTGTGTTACTTTATGTTTGCAGCCGTGTATACAGTTTTCTCTTGTCTCAGATATCCTCAATGTACCATTCTCTCTTACTCCTTATAACTACATGATGATTCTTCTGCACCGAGTTGTTCTTGTTATTCTGATTATGCCCACTTTATACATGGTATATCACTGGATTTTCTGTATTCTTTCATCTGAAAATGTCTGTTATTTGTACTCTGTGTACTTTATTTTCATTAAAAACTTTGAACAGAAAATTATCGTTTTTTAATTCAAATGTTCGAGTCCCATAGACTTCAATGGGGTTCTAAATGTTTGCGCGAACGGTCGGTCTGTTCGACGGTTCTGGTGGGAACCGAACGCGGGGGTTTTCGGCTCATCCCTACTTGTCATGTTTGCAAAGGGGCAGGCCTCTACCACAGCCATGGGAGACCTGGACGGGGCCTATCTTTCCAATAGCATGCCAAACAGAGACCACATTGGTAAGCGATGTCTCCGTTACGGCATCCGCTTCCACAATAGGCACACACTCTTTGTCATCCGCATCGCTTGCCTCCGGTGACACGATCGGGGTAACAGCCGATGGCAAAGTCAACGTGGATGAGACAGTCACTATCTCCGGATCAGCGATCACAGTAGTTGAAGAGGGTTCCAGCCGTTATTCTGCGGTCAGTCCCAGTAATCCAATCCACCTTGTACTCCCTGGGGGATTCAGTCGGTCGCTCCACTTGAAATAAGTAGTCCCGGCACTTCTTGCAAAGGGCAAAGGGCAAAATCCAGATGGCCAGCTCCGAACAGCGGGGGCAGGACAGTCCGAGGGCCTCCACGCTTCCGCTGGAAAACAGGACAAACTTCCCCTGGGTCCGCATTCGGATTCCGGTATCTGTCAGGGGTACTCCAGCAGCAGCAGACATCATGTTGACTCCCGGCACAGACATCGGGGGTCGCAGCCTTTCAAATGGTGTTGATGGCACAGACATGTTTGCACGTCTCTCTCTTGTGGGCGGGCAATCACTCTGTGATTGGTATTGTTCTTACTGACGATCAAGTAAAGCCAGGTGATAAAGACGTGTGTTCCAGGTTGCTGCAGGTCGTTCAGGGCCGGGGGAGAGAGATAGAAAGCCGGCTATGCCCGAGATGGTATAGTACTGCGGTGCTGGATTCACATGTACTGGCGTGTGACGTCAGGAGAATGGAAGCCGAGAGGGACCACGATGCGTTTCAGAGCATGCGCGGGTCCTGGGAGAGACGGGCACGCTCTTTTTTTCAAGTGTGGATGGGTAAAGAACAAGGGACGTATAAGAGTATGTCATGTGATATAAACCGACCAATGGAAATATGAGAAAAATGATCAGACAGAATACAACAATTTAAAACATGAGAAGGCGGACACAAATCACAAATCAAGTATGAAAAAAATATAGAATGTAAAACAAGCCTGCATATGTACAGGCTTGTGTCCTGACAGAAGATATGAAATATATGGGGAATAATGATAGATGAATTAAACATGTATAATAATAAAGGTACTGTATGTGTACTGTATGTGTCTATATGCAGGCTTACATGTATGCAAGCACACACACATGCATGCATGCGCACATGAGCGCACACACACGTGTGCACACATGCACACCCACCCCTAAGACAAAATATATATATATAGATATATATATATATCTATATATATATATATGCATCCAAAAAATAATAAATAAATACACACATATATACATATATATAAAACATAGTGTGCCACGCCACTTTCTTGAGCATCATGACCAGTCGACATTGGGCTTACGGGTGTGGGTGATTGAATTCATACCAAAAAGCCTTTCTGAAGCTGAGCGGTTCTCGAAACTGTGCGAACGCGAGACCTTCTGGATCTTCACCCTCAATTGTCTTGCGCCCCATGGCCTCAATGAAGAGTTGGACAATAATACCATCCTTTAAATGTCCTCTCTCTTGAAATCCTTACTGTTACCCCCTTTCTTTATGTGATGCGTATGGATATATGGTCAACCCTTTCATACATATACTTGTGTGGGTATATGTGTATATCGGTGTATGCATAACAATTACAGTTTTCTATTTTCATTTTTATATCTTTATTTTTATTATATATATTTTTTTTATTATATATATATATATATATATATATATATAAGAAGGCCAGTATGGTGGCCTGAGTTTATGGGAGGAGCCCGGAGGGTATTTAAGCAGCCCACTCACACATGCTCTTTGTCGGTTCAGTGTGCAGTACTACACGTCACTGGGCCGACTCTTCCCAGCTCACCTCATGTCCGTGAGTCTGCGCATTCAATCGCATTCGACATCGCAATCGCTTGTGGCTTTTCCCTTCATGGTCTTCGCCGGCGGTTCCCGCTTACTGTCGCAGGTAGGATTCAAACCTTTTCGTATCTTGTGCAATCTTGCAAATCCTGCATCTCTTTTGGAAAAAAAAATCTGCCTCTGAGTTATTGTTGCTCATGTTCCAACATCATTTGGCTCAGGCGTAGTACATTTGTAACTTCCTTCTGCCAAACATACGATTCATTTGTAAATCCATTTGGAGATTAGCATGTGTTTGTATGGGTTCTTTGGCAGATTGAGGTGGTAATTGGACTCACATGGTGCCTTGTCTGCACTTGATTAGCCAGGGGGGATGGGTGGTTGGTAGGTGTTCGGTTTCAAAGCAAGGGGTAGCATACACTCTACAACTAAATCGTATCAGATTCGTTCAATACTCCTTACTACCGATTCGTATCGAATTTGTTTCATGCATTTTTACAACCGTTTTGTATCAGATACATTGCATGCTTTCTACCGTTGTCATTCATTGTTCCCCAATGCCGTGTGTTTTTAGTTCCCACAGCGGAACTTACGAATTGTTTGTTCACGGTTCTTCTCTCTCGTTTATTTACCAAAGTTATTGCCTGTGCGTCATGCATGGCGCCACACCACACTCTTCGGATGTGTTGCACATCCATTCCAGTCCAAAGCAAACCCAGTCGCACGTTCACTGTCCCAGGTAGGATTCGTTAGCTTGTTTGTCATGTCAAATTCGTGGCCACTCATGGTGTCACCCGTACCATATGTTTGGTTCCCGCAGTGGATCTTACAAAGCATTCATACGCACTTCTCGTGTTCTATTTTCTACACCAAACCTCATTGTTTTGCCCCATGCACGGCATCACGCTACACCTTCCCGACATGTTTCACTCCAGCCACAGTCCGCCGCAAACTCACTTGCATGGCCCACTGTCGCAAGTAAGAATGTTATTACATTCTTTATGTCCTATCAATTTGCTACCATTCGTTTTCTCCCATATCGTTCATTAGTGGTCCCTATGGAACCACGATTCAAACAGGCGTTGTCCTTCTACCTTATACTGCTTGCTTAAGGTACAAACAAACCAGGTGTTTCTATCCTTTCTCAGTAACCCAATTCTTATTGATTGAGACCTTGCAACCATGCAAATCATCTCAGCAGCCTGACACCCTTGTTAAGACCCTTGCAACCCATGACCTTTACAAAACGCAAAAAAAATAAAAAATAAAAAAATATAAAAACGCAAAAAAAAATAAAAACGCAAAAAAAATAAAAAATAAAATAAAACCTTTGCCACCATGCAATCTCAGCCCCTTGGCAACCTGACACCTGTTGAGACCGTTGCAACCACAGAAAATCGTCTCAGCAGCCTGACACCCTTGTTGAGACCCTTTCAAACGCAATATCGTCTCAGCAGCCCTCACACTCATTGACATCCTTGCAACCACTCTTATATCGTCTCAGCAGCCTGACAGCCGTAAGACCCTTGCAACACATGACCCTTACAAAAGGCAAAAAAAAAAAGACATAAAAACGCAAAAAATAAAATAAAATAAAAAAAAGCAAAATTAAATATTAAAGTGCAAAAAATAAATAAAAAACTTTGCCACCACACAATCTCGGCCCAGCAACCTGACACCTGTTTAGACCATTGCAACCATGCAAAATCGTCTCAGCAGCCTGACACACTTGTTGAGACCCTGGCAAACGCAATACCGTCTAAGCAGACCCACACTCATCGAGACCCTTGAAACCACACAAAATCATCTCAGCAGCCTGACACCCTTGTTAAGACCCTTGCAACACAAGGCCCTTACAAAAACGCAAAGAAAAAATATATATATATATATATAAAAAAAAAAACGCAAAAAAAAAAAAAAAAAGAAACGTTGCCACCACGCAATCTCGGCCCAGCAACCTGACACCTGTTGAGACCATTGCAACCACGCAAAATCATCTCAGCAGCCCTACATTCATCAAGGCCCTTGCAACCACACAAAACCGTCTCAGCAGCTTGACACCCTTGTTGAGATCCTTGCAAACGCAATACCATCTCAGCAGTCCCACATTCATCAAGGCCCTTGCAACCACGCAATACCATCTCGGCAGCCTCACACCATTGTTGAGACCCTTGCAAACGCAATACCGTCTCAGCAGCCCCACACTCATCGAGAGCCTTGCAACCACGCAATACCGTCTCAAGCAACCTCCCACTCATCAAAGACCTTTATGACCACGCAGTCTCGCCCCAGCAACATGGCATTCATTGAGACCCTTGCAGCCAGAAAAATGGGTGTTTTTCAGCCGCCCCTGATCTCTCCTCTATGTTATCTTACCAGTACGTCTACACAGGATCCCCAATCACTCCTCTATGTTATATTATCAGTACATGTACACAGGATCATTTATAGTAATTTCTAGGCAGTTGAGTTCAGAAACCTTCTAAAAAAAAATAAAAAAAAAATGGGTTCAGACGGATGTTCAAAGGCATGCGAAACGCCGATGCCTGTAACAGCTTGTAAACACAGCCACATGTGGTAACTCATGTTTACCAGCGTTTCATTTACAGTCGTTTTTATAAAAAAAAAAAAAAAAGGGGGGGGAATATTGTCTCAGCAACTTGACACTCATTTGAGACCCTTGCAAAATGTAATATCATCTCAGCTACCTCACACTCGTCTAGACCTTTGCAACCACACAATCTCATCTCAGCAACCTAACGCCCGTTCAGACCGTTGCAGCCATACAAAGTCGTCTTAGCAAACTGACACTCATTTGACACCATTGCAAACGCAATATCATCTCAGCAACCTGACACCCGTTCAGACCTTTGCAGCCATACATAGTCATCTCAGCAGCCCGACACTCACTTGAGACCATTGCAAACGCAACATCGTCTCAGCAACCCCTCACTTGTTGAGACCCGTGCAACCACACAAGGCCATCTCAAAACAAACCTCATAATCATCGAGACCTTTGCAACCACGCAATATCGTCTCAGCAAACCAGACTGAGACCCTTGCAACCAAACAATATTGTCTGCAGCAGTATAAAACACTTTGCAGCACGCACCTACGTGCAAACCCGAATACAAACTAAACTTGCAAACACACCTCAGTGACAGTCAGCCAAACAAACACACAGTGGCACCCAGTTGGCCATTCATCTTTAGTGCCACGCGGGCCACTCATCTTTTCCCTGTCTTTTTCCCTGCAGTTAGTTCAGGTTTCCATCCAGCACCAGCGAGTGCACGTTGGTCTGCGAGTGCACGTTGGTCAGCGGGTGCACGTTGGTCAGCGGGTGCACGCTGGTCAGCGAGTGCACGCTGGTCAGCGAGTGCACGCTGGTCAGCGAGTGCACGTTGGTCGGCGAGTGCACGTTGGTCGGCGAGTGCACGTTGGTCGGCGAGTGCACGTTGGTCGGCGAGTGCACGTTGATCGGCGAGTGCACGTTGGTCGGCGAGGGCACGTTGGTCAGTGAGTGCACGTATATCGTCTTGTTGAGCACCTGTGTATTGTCTTGATTTTCTCACACCAATGCAAGATCCAGTCCAAGTTCTCAAACTAGACCAAGCATCAGTAGCAGACTTAGCTATGTGGGACAACTTCCCCACCTGATAGAACAGCATTTCAATCTTCATCCCGGCAGTGTCAGCCGAGCCACCACAGGCTTTTGCGTGCATTTTTCGTCCGCCACTGGTTCTCCAAACCTTGGCCCCCAGAAATTCTCTTAAATTTCTGCTTCACCCAGTCTTCATCACGTCTCGTGCTGTACCCCATTGTGGCAGCTGCCCAGGTTTGGGGCCACACTTGAACTGGACAGACAGTGTTCTTCACCACAGACAATCAGGCCACAGCCGACTTCATCAATTAAGGTAGATCAAGCCTCTCCCCATCACGTCCTTCCTGCGCAGGCTCGCGCAGCTGTCACTCCGTCACCAGTTTAATATCTTCTGTAGTCATATTCCAGGCAAATGCAAAATCGCAGCTGATGCTCTGTCCCATTCTAACCTTATTTGTTTTTCCAGCAAGAGCCTGGAGCTGACCCAATAACCATCCCTGTCCCACCCTGATCATTGCTGACGATGGACTGAAGTAGCATCTCACCAACTCAACCCAGCTTATTAACCACTCCTTGGCACGCAACACACTGAAGGCATATCACACTGCTTGGAACACTAACTGCTAATTTTTGGCCACTTGCCTCGGAGCAGCAATAGGCAACGTTAGACACGTCCTAGCCTTCATATCGTATTGCCACACGCAGCTGACCCTTTCTCACAATACTATCACGCCATATCTAGATGACGTCCAGCATTTCCTGTCCCCGCAGGACCCCAGTAAACTGTCAGTATTCTCGAGCCCATGCAGTCAAGTCCCTCCTACAGAGCATACAGAGCATACAGAAGCACCAACCTGTAGTCAGTGGCAAGCGCCTACCTTTCAAGAGTGCCCTCTTTAGGCACATGTCTGAAATCCTTACTCGTTCCCCATTTAGGGCCTTGCCCAGCATAGTCATCCTAGCAGCCATCTACCAGGCCTTCTACGGTTCCCTACGACCTAGTGAATTTACAGTCAGTGGCTCCGGCAGTCAGTCACTGCTCCGACGCCACCCGACTCGCTTTCGAACCCCTACACTCTCAGTCTGCAAACGCAACAAACCAGCCCCGGGGGTTGACATCAACCTGTTTTAGACTAACAATGCCTGACGCCCAGTGACGGTGTTTGACCGACTACTGCTCCATCTACCCAGCCAATCTGATTGTAGCTCGTTGCTACCCTTTCTAAACCAGCTCCCTGAGTGGCAGCCAGTTTGTCAAGCATGTCAGAATCCTAAGCAACTTGGGCTTCAAATGCCAGTCTGTTCTCAGGACATTCTTTCCGAATTAGAGCAGCCTCAACTGCCTCACAACCGGGAGTACCAGACCACGTAATCAAGATACCAGGCTGATGGGAAGTCTCCTTGTTTTGCCACATACATCCCAGATCCTCAGGAAGAAATTGCACAAGCCTTTACCAAGCTGGCTCAATAAATACAAGAAATCAATATAAGCTATTTCCCTATCTGAGTCTTCTGCCCCCTTTTCTTGGCATACTGACCAGACCACCAAGGCACACTTCAGGTCTATTTATGTTGTAAGTCTTGTCGCGTGTTTATGTGATCCACATCACTCTCGGTCAGAGGGCCACGACCATAAATAAGAAGGCCAGTATGGTGGCCTGAGTTTATGGGAGGAGCCCGGAGGGTATTTAAGCAGCCCACTCACACATGCTCTTTGTCGGTTCAGTGTGCAGTACTACACGTCACTGGGCCGACTCTTCCCAGCTCACCTCATGTCCGTGAGTCTGCGCATTCAATCGCATTCGACACCCTCCCGCCCTTCCCTTTTTCAGGGCACTTCTCAGCATATCCTTCTTCAATTAACTACCCATTACTTACTTTGGGTATGCCACCTTTTCTTGGCATACTGACCAGACCACCAAGGCACACTTCAGGTCTATTTATGTTGTAAGTCTTGTCGCGTGTTTATGTGATCCACATCACTCTCGGTCAGAGGGCCACGACCATAAATATATGTATATATATGTGTGTATTTATTTATTCTTTTTTGGATGTTTGTCTTAGGGGTGGGTGCGCATGCATGCATGCGTGTGTGCTTGCATACATGTAAGCCTGCATATAGACACATACCTTTATTATTATACTGTACATGTTTAATTCATCTTTCATTATTCCCCATATATTTCATATGTTTTGTCAGGACACAAGCCTGTACATATGCAGGCTTGTTTTACATTCTATATTTTTTTCATACTTGATCTGTGATTTAGCGATATATTGTCCGCCTTCTCATGTTTTAAATTGTTGTATTCTGTCTGATCGTTTTTCTCATATTTCCATTGGTCGGTTTATATCACATGACATACTCTTATACGTCCCTTGTTCTTCACCCATCCACACTTGAAAAAAGAGCGCGCCCGTCTCTCCCAGGACCCACGCATGCTCTGAAACACGTTGTGGTCCCTCTCGAGTTCCATCTTCCTGACGTCACACGCCAGTACATGTGAATCCAGCACCGCAGTACTATACCATCTCGGACATAGCCGGCTGTCTATCTCTCTCTCCCCCGGCCCTGAACGACCTGCAGCAACCTGGAACACACGTCTTTATCACCTGGCTTTACTCGATCGTCAGTAAGAACAATACCAGCTCCCTGGACTGCACCATGTCTATTTATGATGTAAGTGCTGGATATACTTTTATTTGAAATATTAAAAACAGCATTCTCAGAGGCGCTTTTTTTCTTGTTTTTTTCTGCATATGTTGAGTTTGGCTTCACTTTTGAAGAGCAGCCCTGGGCATCTGTGAATCATCATCACCAATGACATTCTACTTGGACTAAAATTATAGCGGACTTATTCTTTTATGACATATTAATTATTGGACCATATTTGTGGTCATTTTATCTTATTTTATTTATGTTGATATATTATTGTTCCCCTTGCACAATTGAGTGATAGTGCAGACACCCGGAGCGCTGTAATCCCTTATGTTTTTACATCTTATACAGGGGTGGGTAACTCCTCCGACTCTAAATTATTTTTCTCACACGTGACAGGTGCACATGGCTTCGCCGCACGTGCGCCCAACTTCAATAGCGACGTTAACTCCTTCCTCTCCGACACAGTTTGACACACAACAATTTCTTGCATTAATGGCAGAATAAAACTTTTGAAGTTGGGTATTCAAGGTAACAGCTTATCCCGGACGAGCCCCCGTGTGTAGTACTACCCCCGGAGGAGCTGCTGGTTGTTTTGAGTGGCACATTCACAGTGGCTCTTCCGAATTCCTAGGGGTGAATGGTGCATATAGCAATAGTAAAAGGAATGTCCACAACAAGTGTCTTTTCTGTGCTCTTTATTACCCAGCTGGGTAAAAACAAATAAACTTGTGGTGAGGAAAGTAAAGTTGAAGAAGGAGAACAGCAGATTTAGGCAATTCAGTCTTGCTCCCAAGTGTAACACTTCTCTGTGCCACTCCTACTTGAGTGGGAAAAGCATACATGGACAGGCCTCTCTCACTGACCTGGCAGCCAGGGTATCGCTCAAACCTTTGAGGGAAAAGTGTCTGCCACAGACCCTCCTTTGAATGAACATCTGCCACAGGCCCACTCTGATTGCAGTTATGGAGGTAATCCTGCTTAGGTAAATTACGCCTGAATATCCTTCTTACCGTCGCCCAGGTACCGACTGACAGGTGGTCGATCCTTCAGTGTCCAGCTACCTTGATCCCCGGTGGTTTGTCAAAATCCTTTTGGAATGCCAGCCTCTTATTGGACTCCCCACCTAACAGCTATACTGCTTGGGATCCTCAGAGGTGGGAACCCAGTCGATGGTCCCGAAACCAGGAAAACCACGTAGCACGCACGCCCCGGACGGGTAGGCCATAACGCCGGGGCGCCGTGATGTGGTCACCCTAAAGGTGGGCGCCACACTGGACAAAGTAGACAAACCCAGAACCAATGGCGTCTGCCCCATAAATACCCACCCCCAGCATGCACAGCGAGGCTCAACCATCCCGATTGGCTGCTGGGGAAGAGAACCCAAACCTTGACTCCACTGCTGCCATCTACTGTACTGGGGTGGGAAGAACACCCCAGCACAACAGAATGCGCCTACAGCACAGCCAAGCTGAGACAGAGACCCTGCATTGACCATAATAATTAGGATCAGAGTCTAACTACACTCCGATCCCCCTGTAAATTTAAATAGCACCGGTACTCTAAAGTAACCAGGCGCTACATAAAGGATGAGGTTAGTAAAGGAGGACTGCACTAAGGTAAAGGAAGCTATTTAGGAAAAAAATTATTGTACGTTTACAACCCCTTTAAGTCTTTCCATTTAGACCAAAAATGTCTCCATGATAAGGCCACTAACCATGGGTGTCTACCCAACAGCTGGACAGACAACATCATCAAACACGACCCACAACAAAGCAGCAAAAACAAAAAACAAAGTAAATATTCAAATCCCAGGAAGGCATGGTAAAGGTTATGTATACTAAGCGTGAAACCCAGCATGAAACCATAAAATGTGTCTATCACCGTTGTCTTGTTTCCGCACCTCCGTCCACAATTCTTCTGGTGACGTCACTCAGCCACAATTGTTCCAGTTCTTGTTCTCTTTTTCCAGCTGCAAGCGTTTAGTACATGGTTGCATCAGAACGTATGTTCCGGGGCCCACTTCACAAAGCCGAGATAATTATACAGGAGAAGACGGTGATTTACTTGTGGGATGCGGGTCATAAAGTTAAAGGCTCTCGGCAGAATGCAGGTCAAAAGTTAAAGAGAATCTTTAATGATACTTAGAAGGTGAACGTAAAAAGCGTTATATGAAATACACGGAAGACCATTAGCTTTTGTGATTCTAGTTAAGGGGTCAGAGAAACATCTGCCGATACTATTTTTGGGGAAATTCAGCCAGGTAGCTACAAAAGGCCTTTTAATGCCACAAAACAAAAAATAAAATTACAGAAATATGTAAATTTGATCACTAATTTAGCCACTTCCATACTGGGCACTTACGCACCTTCCTGCCCAAGCCAATTTTCAGCTTTCAGCGCTGTCGCACTTTGAATGACAGTTGTGCGGTCATGCTACACTGTACCCAAACTATTTTTTTATCATTTTGTTCCCAAAAATGGAGCTTTCTTTTGGTGGTATTTGATCACCTCTGCAATTTTTATTTTTTGCGAGCAACAACTAAAAAAAGGCCGAAAATGTAAAAATAAATAAAGTTTTTATTTTTTTCTGTTCATTTTTTTGGTAAATAAGTAAGTTTTCTACTTCGATTACGGGCACCGACGAGGTGGCACTGATGGGCACCGGTGAGGCGGCACGGTTTAGCCCTGGTAAGGCGGCACTGATGGGCACTGATAGGCAGCGCTGGTATGCAACACTGATGGGCACTCATAGGCGGCACAGGGCAGTCATAGGTGGCACAAATGGGCATTCATGGGCGGCAATTATGGGTGGCACTGATGGGTACTTATGGGTGGCACAGATGGGCACTGATAGGTGGGCACTGGGCATGGATGGGCACTGAGGTGTGGCACTGATGTGGCACTGATAGACTCTGTGGTGTGGCACTGATGGACACTGAGAGGTGACACTGATGGACACTGAGGGGTCAATGTTGCCAGTCAGTGTCCATTTGTGGGCACTGATTGGCATCTATTCTTTTTTTTTTTTTACTGCCCTTTTAAAAAAAAAATGTACTGCTTTTTTTTGCCCTATTTTTTTATGCCCTTCCCTGGTGGTCTAGTGTGGGCATCCAAGGGGCGGCTCTTCCTGTTTACATCGTCATCAGCCATGATTGGACACGGCTAATCACATGGTAAAGAGCCTCCGCCGGAGTCTCTTTAACGAGATCAGAGATGCAGGGTGTCAGACTGACACCCCGCATCACCGATCGCCACGCTACACGCCCCCATGGGTGCGCGCTGGCATGAAATCCTGCAGGACGTCAATAGACGTCCAGTCAGGATTTCACAACCACTTCCCGGACGTCAATTGTCCATTGACTGGGCGGGAAGTGGTTAAGCTTTAACGTGTTGATCAAATTTTAATAACATGTCATTGCCAATAGGAAAAGGGATCACCGTTCCAGGTGGATGTGTGGAAATCAGTAGTGGCTGGTGCTCAAAATTCGTGCCGGCTATCAGTGCCCATCCGCGCCGCCTATCAGTGCCGCATATTAGTGCCCATCAATGCCACCTCATCGGTGCCCATTAGTGCCGCCTTATCAGTGCCCATCAGTGCCCAACAGTGAAGGAGAAAACTTATTTAAAAAAGTTTTGTAACTGAAACAAAAAAAAAAAACATGTTTTTTTTTCTACATTTTTGGTCATTTTTTTTTATTTTTTAGCAGGAAATAAAAATCTCAGGCGGCGTACACACGACCGAGGTTCTCGCTGGAAGCTGCATTCCAGCGAGGACCTCGGCCGTGTGTACGCTCTCGGCGAGCTTCCCGTCGGGAAGCCTGTCGAGCAGAAATAGAGAGCACGCTCTCTATTTGCTCGACGGCCCGCCTGGATGAATGGCTGGTTGCCATTCCCGACGGGCGGGTCGCCGATTTCGACGGCCGGCAGAGAACCTCGACGGCGGAACGATGTGTTCTGCCCGTCGAGGTTCTCTGCCGTGTGTACACGGCCTCAGAGGTGATCAAATACCATCAAAAGAAAGCTCAATTTGTGGGAACAAAATGCAAAAAATGTAGTTTGAGTGCAGTGTAGCATGACCGCGCAATTGTCATTCAAAGTGCAACAGCGCTGAAAGCTGAAAATTGGTCTGGACAGGAAGGTATATAAGTGCCCCCCGGTATGGAAGTGGTTAAATAAAAATAAAAAATAAATAAAACAAATACATTCTTGTAAAGTGTACAATACTCGTCAGAAGAATTAATTATCGGTAGCCCATTCAATATGGCAGCGTGTAGAATTTTTTGCGAAATAGAAGACAATTCTGCCCACCTACAGCCAGCTTTAAACCACTGATATAATCAAAACATTTCCTGGATAAAAAATAAATAAATAATAAAGGAGCCTGTGTTTTCATTTGTCCAATCTGTCAATCACACGGTGAATTCCCAGGCAGTGATATGAAGCTGCTTTTTGAAAAATGGTTTCTGTCATAAAACATAAAATACCAATATCACCGGCTCCAGCAGGAGCGTTCAAGGTCAGGAGACGCGCCGGGACAAGTTGGACACAGGCTGCATGATCTAAACGCTTTTTATGCACGCTCACCCCTGGGCACTGTGTGACATTTGGTGGGCTTCGTTCACCCTGCCTTTGTTATTGAGGTCTGACCGTGCTTGCAATGACTAAATGGAAGCTGAAATTCCAAATATAGCTGCCGGAATACAGGGAACGGCGAAGGACAAGGAGCTACCAGTCAAGTCACGTAGACATTTCACAGAGGGACACCTTTATAAAGGGGTGACATTTTTGTTTGTTTTTTTTATATTTTTTTTACAAAAGTTCGTCGGGCTCTGTGATTTTCTCTTTTTCGACCTCGTAAAAGCTTTTATATTTCCATTCGCTGTTTGTATTTTCAATGCTAAGTTGTTTTCCATTGAGACATGTACCACCTTATAAAACACCAGGGCCCAGATTCACAAAGACTTACGCCGACGTATCTACTGATACGCCGTCGTAAGTCCAAATGTGCGCCGTCGTATCTATGCGCTGATTCTTTAAATCAGATACTCCTGAATTTTGCCAAGATATGACCGACGAAAGTCTCCTACGCCGTCGTATCTTGGGTGCATTTTTACACTGGACGCATTAGGCGTTCCCATTATAAATATGCAAATGAGCAAGATACGCCGATTCGCGAAGGTACGTACGCCCAACGCAGTAATCTATGCCGTTTACGTAAGGCGTTTTTCTGGCGTAAAAATAAACCACCAAAAAGGTGGCGTATCCCACGCAAAGGTATGGACATCGGAACACTGCCACTGCCTTGCTACTTTGAATTACGCGTGCTTACACCGACCCATTTATGCTACGCCGCCGTAACTTAGGGAGCAAGTGCATTGTGAATACAGCACTTGCCTCTCTAAGTTGCGGCAGCGTATCGTATATTCGATACGCTACGCCCGCCTAACGATACACCGCCCTACCTGAATCTGGCCCCAGATGTTTATAAAATAACAAAATGGATTTTCCCAACCATTCATTTTGCTGCTTTACTATGAGATAAAACCCGGGGCGCTGTATTGATTTTCACCAGAATAATGCTTTATAAATGGTTTATTTAGCATCTAGTCTGGTGAATTCATTGTCTGCATGCTTTTAAATGTCCTTATGTCTTCTGAGAAATCCTCACTTCCTGTTCTTCTGTCTCTAACTACACACAGTAATGCAAGGCTTTCTCCCTGGTGTGGAGTGTCGTGCTCGCCCCCTCCCCTGGACTGCAGGAGAGTCAGGAGGCCCACGAACACACAGCTCCTATCTCTATCTGCAACGTAGAGAGTGTCCTGACTCTCCTGTCGTCCAAGGGAGGAGGTGAGCACGACACTCCACACTAGGGTGACCACATTTCCAAACTGCCATTCAGGGACCCCCCCCCCCCTGCACATGCCCCAGCGCCAGCCCCAATAAAGATGATTTTTTTATTGCCCCCCATTTGTCAGCCTCCTTTTTTTCATTGCCCCCTGTTAAGACCTGCAGTGGGTATGGTACTGCGGCCTTCTTTCCATCCCTCAATCGCCGAGCATAAGTGATTATCGCCACCATAGGAGGTAGAGGGATAGTGGAGATGAATGCAGTTTCCAGGATGATTCTTCCCAATGGTTTGAATATTCCCCCAAACATGAGCTAAGACTTCATGAAGAGGGTACCAGGCATAGAATAGCTTTATTGAGAGGCAGGTTCTTATATACACCAAAAGGAATACTTGCAGTAATCGGATGGACAATGACACACTCCACCCACAACATCATACATCGGTTTACTAACGATACACCTCTTTTAGGAGACAGACGTTCTGTCTCCGATATAATCCACATGAATTAATTACTAGTCATTTACCCAGATGAGGTGACTCGGAGATAGGCTCTTCTCACCTGCTAAACATTACACAACTATTATCAATAGAAATTCACACAAAGAACGGTTCTTGAGAGCCAGACCAAGGTGCATTTACATGACACAGCAGACGACATTACCACAGCAAGCTTTTATAGTACACCCACCCTCCCTCTGCCTGGGAGATATTGAGATCAGTTACAGGGGTGTTCCAGCCTAGTTTAATGTTTATTAAAGGTCAGCAGCTACAAAAGTGTAGCTGCTGGCTTTTAATAAACAGACACTTACCTGCTCCAGCGTTCCAGCGGCACGCCGACCGGGGCTCCGCTCCTCTCCTCCCCTCCCCGGCCGGCATCCTCATCGCAACTGTGGGCACCCACTGCTCATGTGCGAGCGGCACTGCGCATGCGCGAGTGGCGCGGCCCGCCGCTGATTGGACAGGCGATCGCATGGGACCTGTCAGTGTCCCATGCGATCGCCTACAGGGAGGGGCTGCTGTAGGCGATTAAGCTTAATCGCCTAACCAGCCCCTCGGCGGAAGGAGGAATTGGGACAGGAAGTCCCACTCCTCCTGAAGCCCCCACTCCCCCCCCAAAAAAAATTACATGCCAAATGTGGCATGTAAGGGGGTGAGGAGTGGGTCTAGCGGAACTTCAAATTTTGGGTGGAACTCCGCTTTAAGGAATAAACCAATTATCTCCAGGCAGAGAGCACCCCAATTTTCCCAAACGTTGGAAGGTTACAAGGTATCCCTACCATTACATATCCCCTGATAGCCCCGATCTGGGGGACCAACATATCCAAATTTCAAGGATTCCTAAAAAACAAACCAAACCTATGAGAAAATACAGAATAATTGTCTATTTTCTTCAGACTTGTCAGTCTAATTTTTTTTTATTTCCCCCCACTTGTCAGCCTAATTTTCTTTTTATTGCCCCCCCACTTGTCAGCCTCATTTTTTTATTGCCCCATTGATTACTGTACTGTCCCCAGCCCCAGTTCCCACGACTTGTCACCTGACCTGCTCCAATCAGTTTTCATTTGCTCACCTTCTAATCTGGACTTGTGGTGTGTTGAGCAGTTAAAGGGGTTGTAAAGACAAAAATATTTTTCTCTTAAATTAAAGTCTGACAGTAGCAGATGAAGTAAAAAGTAATGTTTTGCATTATAACTAGTTTGATACCCGTTGAAATTGAGCTGTTTTATTCACCTCCGTCACTCCTGAATCGTTATTCTCACTGACTTCCTGGTTTGCGGTTCTTGCTACATTCTTGCTACATCACGGCTTAATGGGAACTACGGTTCCCATTTGGCTTAGCCTCCATGACTGTGAGGGATAAGAGAGCATCTTCACGCAGGGCTGTAGTCATAGGGAGGGGGTGAGCACAGTCTGCTTTCCACCATGCAAAACGGCTCAGGTGCTGATGGAAAGCAACCAGAGGAGAGACAGGAAATGGCATTTTCAAACCTGGATTACTGTATGTTGGAGGTCAAAAGAAAAAACGAGGTAAGTGATATTTAAATGCTCTAGCTTACAGCAATCAATTGAACTAATAAAAAACAAACCTTTAGTGTTCCTTTAAGCGCCGGTCTTTGTTCCCTGGTCCAGAGTGGGGTGCCCTCCTCAGGCAGTCGGGCGGGAGGAGGAGAAGTCAGTCAATGTGCTGAGGGGTCGGAACGGGCAACCGAGCCATGGATCTAAGCCAGCCAGCACTGCAGAAATCTTGCAGCCCGTTGGGAAGTCACTGAAGACTGGAGGAGTCAGGGGGAGACACAGTGAAGACGCTCTGGCTGCTCGCTCTGGATGCTGCTGCCAGAGCCAGAGAAGGAGAGGAGGTGGGTGGACTCGGAGTGCAGGGCAGCACTGGGTAAAGGCCTTGCTCTTCTCGGCCTCGCTCTGACACTCTGCGAATGTGACATCACTGCTTGCTAGACTCCAGGCAGGTGCCAAGTGCACTTGGAAATGCAGTCGCTGTAGATCTGAGGGGAAGATCTGAAATGAGGGGAAGCTCTGCTGATTTTATCTTTTTTTTATCTTTTTTTTTTTTTTCTTAGCATGTCCCCTTCAGATCTACAGCGACTGCACTTCCAAGTGCACTTGTAGTGCAAAGTGGATTTGCCTTTAGTAAATATACCCCTATGTGTCCACATTTCATTCCGGGACACTGTATTGTCCCGGAATGAAGGTGCCCGGGACACGGGACACAAATGTGAATTGCGGGACAATCCCGGGCAATCCGGGACACGTGGGCACCCTACTCCACACCAGGGAGAAAGCCTTGCATTACTGTGTGGAGTTACAGACAGAAGAACAGGAAGTGAGGATTTCTAAGAAGAAATAAGGACATTTAAAAGCAAAATGGAAGGGTGAGGTAAGTGAAGGAGGACTGCACTAAGGTAAAGAAAGCTATTTAGGGGGAAAATATTGTACCTTTACAACCCCTTTAAGCCTGGTACACATGATCTGATTGAAAGTCCAGAATGAGCCAAAGAGAAAGATGGCGCTCAGGTGTGGAGAGCTTCAAGATAATTGCTTCTCCCAGAACCACGGGTGCAGGCAATGCATATGAGATTGCAAAATAAAAGAACGGATTCTTCTGGACAGCCGCACTCCTAAAAAAAATTGCCTTTATTGTAAATCCAAATAGAAAAACAGCACTACATGTCATAGCGCACCGGGAGAGCTGACGCGTTTCACACTATACTTTGGCCCAGATTCACATACATCGGCGCATATATATGCCGCCGTAGTGTATCTCTTTTACGCTACGCCGGCGCAGTGCGGAGAGGCAAGCATGGAATTCACAAAGAAAATGCTCCCAACTCTGCGCCAGCGTAGCGTATATTTCGTAGGCGTAAGCCAGCGTAAGTGGAAGTAGGTGGAAGTGGGCTGGAAGTGGGCGTGATCCATGCTAATGAAGCGTGATCCCATGCAAATGATGGGCCGGGCGCTAGACAAGTACTTAAAATGAACTGCGCATGTGTCGGGACATGGACGTATCCCCGTCCGCATGCATACAACCACGTCGGAACAACTGCCTAAGATACGCCGGATCACTGTGTACGCCGTGAACGTAACCTATGCCCAGCCAGACCCACGTCGGCCCATTGGCCATTCACTCCGTGGACACTGCAGCGGTTGGGTCTGTTGTTAGACCATCCTGCTGCTTTTGGTCATACTGCTTGACTTTTCTGTCATGATCATCTTGTATACAGCCTGCAATTTTGCATAGTCTCTGTCTGGGAGTATTCCATCTCTTGTAAAATTGCTTTATGGCAATCTTTGAATAAACTTTTGTTTGTTCATTTCTGTGCTTTCCTTTGTTGTGGACGTCCACCCTATATGTAGGGAGACTGTTGCAAGTTTCATTGGAGGGGAATGGATCTCTTTTCTGTATTTGGATGACAGACACATGCATATAAATGCTGTGTTTTTCCTGATGAAGACACCTAGTGTAATCCACGAGTCAAAACGCGTCGAAACAGTCATCTGCATGTACCCTTGAGCCTATTAGGTTCTCGTGGTCCACCATATCATTTATTTAGTGTATCCATGTACTGTCATTCACTGTATGTTTTAAATGTACCACTCATGTGGTTTGTATATTATGTATTATTTTGATTCATTTTTTGCTATATTATATTTTTGTGATTTTCTACATTAAATTATTCAATTTTTTTCATTGCCCTTAAAATCAAATTTTTTCTGGAGGTAATTTTTTCCTTTTCATTTACCCGGGATGGTGGCAATGCTCATGATAGGGTTGGGAGTTAATCTTCTTTCCCACGTGAGCCCATATTCACAGACGTCCAACGTACAATACGTAGGCTTGTGTTCCCTGGTCCATACCTTTGCATGGGTTGCGCCTCATCTATGGGGAATAACTTTACGCCGGACGTAAAACTTATGCAAACCGCTTAAATCATGCGCCAGGCGCAAGTACGTTCATGAATCGAAGTATCTCCCTCATTTGCATATATGAATAGAAAATCAATGGGAAAGCCACATGCGTCCAGCGTAAATATGCGCCCACTCTACGCTGGCGTAGGCAAGTTATGTCTGTTTTTAGGCGTATCTAAGTTTGTGGGCACGGCGCACATATACGACGCCGCATATTTGTATTTACGTGGCGTATCTGGAGATACATCGGCGTAAGTGCTTTGTGAATCCGGGCCGTAGTGTTTAATCATAGCTATGAATGTATAGTGTGAAACGTGTCAGCTCTGCCGGTGTGCTGTGACATGTAGTGCTGTTTTTCTATTTGGATTTACAATAAAGGCAATTTTTATTCTGAGTGCGGCTGTCCAGAAGAATCCAATCTTTTGTTTTGCAAACACACCATCTGATTGTTGGCCAACCGAGGGTCTGATTTTTGTCCAAAGGGCGTGCGCCAGGAACTTGTCTTGCATACTAATGGTACACAACTGCAGGCCAGCAAACACAAACTTAGTGACGTACTACGAGGAATTTCAGCTCTTGAGCGCCATCCTTTGGGCCCCTTCTGCTAATTCCGTGTTTGGCGAGCATTGATTCCGAGAATGCGTGTTTGTACTTTTGACTTTTGTGTACTGACCATCCGAAAATCAGACAACAGACCGTTGTCCGCCAAAAATTTACTAGCCTGCCATCCAAAATTTGTTGGACAACAGTTGTCAGAAGGATTGTACTAACGGTCAGATTTTACGACAGCAGTCTGACAACAGACAATCCCCTGCCAACAATTGGATTGTGTGTACGAGACTTTAGTGATGTCAGGCCTTGTACACACGAGGGAATATATCCGATGGAAACGGTCCGACGGACCGTTCCCATCGGATCTGTCCGCCGGATTGCTTTGATCCAATGGCTGTACACACCATCGGATCAAATTCCCCGCCGGCGGACAGCGCGGTGACGTTGACGCCGCCACATCACCGCCACATCACCGCACCAGGAAGTAAACACTTCCGCACGCATGCGTCGGATGCATTCACAGGATACGACGCATGTGCGGGCAGATATGTCCGCTGGTTTGCCGTACTAACCAGCGGACATATCTGACGGACAGCTCTCCGGCGGAAAAATTCCAAAGCATGCTTTGGAATTTTTCCGCCGGAGGAATCCGGCCAGAACGGTCCGTTTGCCCCTACACACAAGCGGATTTTTCGGCTGAAATGGTCCGTCGGACCTTGTTCAGCGGATTTATTCCCTCGTGTGTACAAGGCCTCACTTGTCTCTGGGAAGAGCACACTCTATAGCAGTGATGAAGAATCTTGGCACCCTAGATGTTTTGGAACTACATTTCCCATGATGCTCATGCAATCTGCAGTGTAGTGAAGCATCATGGGAATTGTAGTTCCAAAACATCAATTTTGTTTGGGAGCCACGTCACACGACCACGCAATTGTCAGTTAGGCCTCGTACACACGACCGAGGAACTCGTTGGAAAAGACACATAGGGCCAGATTCAGGTAGATGGAAGCATCTTTAGTCTGGAGTAACGTTTCTCATTTACGTTACTCTGGCGAAATTTTAGGAGCAAGTGCTGTTATTCATGAAGCACTTGCTCCTAAAGTTGCGGCAGCGTATTGAAAATGAGCCGGCGGAATTCAAATTGGGCGGGTACGGGGCGTGTATTATTTAAACTAAGCGCGATCCCGCGGCGAACGTACTGCCCATGCGTCGACTGTCAATGCATCCCAGTGCGCATGCTCCAAATTCTGTCAGTGAACGTCAATGACGTCAAATCCCCATTCACGGACGTTTTACGCAAGCGACGCAAATTATTTTTTTTTCGACGCGATGACGACGGCTATACTTAACATAGGATACTCCACCTAGGGGGCATGTATTTATTTACACCGCGTATCTCTTACGGAAACGTCGGAAAGTCACTGCGTCGCACCCGAATACGATCGTGAATTGCCGATTCCCGCTGATTAACATATTTTTTCGGCGTTAATCAGCGGGAACGCCCCCAGCGCCATTTTTAAATTAAAGTTGCGATGCGATGGCGAAATTCAATTACGCCGCTCGCATCTGAACTCCAACCCGGCGTTTCTTGTTTTCTGGTTACAGAAAACAAAAACGCCGGCTTAAAGTGACAGTTAGGCTGGAGTATCACTGATACTCCAGCCTAACTCTACCTGAATCTGGCCCCAATGTTTTCCTCGACGAGTTCCTTGTTAGGCTTGTCGAGAAACTTGACAAGCTGTTTTTCCATACACACTGTCAAGACCAAATCTCCTCGTTCTCAAACGCGATGACTTCAACACATACGACGGCAGGGGAAGTTCGATTCCACTGGCACAACCCTTGGGGCTGCTTTTGCTAATCTCATGTTACTGCGTGT
The DNA here is from genome assembly GCA_029574335.1 of Rana kukunoris. Classification (NCBI taxonomy): domain Eukaryota; kingdom Metazoa; phylum Chordata; class Amphibia; order Anura; family Ranidae; genus Rana; species Rana kukunoris. The sequence continues at coordinate 154,437,735 of CM056059.1, read as the reverse complement.
TAGGTAAAAGTTTGGTAAGAGACATTTGCACTTTTCAGTCTGTTACAGCGTGACAAATGTGCTATTGCCATTACAAACGCTACTTTTACCGAAGGTGCGCAGGTTTCTAAGCATACACACCAACGTGTTTCTCGTCGAAAAGCAGCCCGACGAGGAACACGACGAGGAAATTGAGACTCTCGGCGAGGAAAAAGAGAACTTGCTCTCTTTTTTTCTTGTCGAGTTCCTTAACAGTTTTCTCTATGAAAAGCATACACACGACCGTTTTCCTCGGCAAAAAAGCTCTCCCACCAAGTTTCTTGATGGTTTCTGTTGAGTTTCTCGGTCGTGTGTACGAGGCCTCAAAGCGACGCAGTGTCCCGAATCGCAAAAGGAGCAAGATCCTTTAGCTGCATAATGGTCCGGGTCTTAAGTGGTTAAGAAAGGTGTCTAAACCATTCACAAAACAAAAATTCAGGTGATACAAAAACACAATGGGCCGGATTCACATACATCGGCGCATATATATGCCGCCATAGCGTATCTCTTTTACGCTACGCCGACGCAGCGCAGAGAGGCAAGCATGGAATTCACAAAGGAAATGCTCCCACCGTTGCGTCGGCGTAACGTAATTTTGAAGGCGTAAGTGGAAGTAGGTGGAAATGGGCTGGAAGTGGGCGTGATCCATGCTAATGAAGCGTGACCCCATGCACAGCTGATTGAGTGGGTGTGTGCAGTGTCTCTTCAGCACAGGCAATTGTGCCGTCTGATTAAGGGCCCCGCCCCCCACACTGTCCAGCTGACGTGGCGTTGGGGGCAGTCTGGTGCAATTGCTGGATGCATTATAAAGCGCCTTCCCACCTATTCAGCCAGTGGCCATTTCCATGCAGCCCCTACAGCCGTTACTAGCTGTGGCCATCCAACTCGCATTCCAGGTATCACTTGTTAATCTCCAAGTATATTTTTTTATGCCTTTACTCCCTTACTATGTGGGTCACTGTTTGATGGACCTATTTATTTACTCATTACAGACATCCACCTGTACTATGAGGATACATTTTAATTCATTACCTATAGTTGCTTGTATGGAAGGATGCTTTATGTGCTCTGTTGTTTGCCTAAATTGCCTGCTGGTTTGCCACCTCTGTCCCGGGACGGGAATATGTTTGGTCTTAATTACTGTAGAACTTTGGCATACTATGTAAGTAACCAGAATTGATTTATTATCTTTTCTGGTGGATTTAATTTTAATATTTTGATCATTAATCAAATCTGTATTCCAGATATCCCACTACATCAGCCCCTGAGGAGTGTTTTCATATACACGAAACGCCGCGTCGGGCTTACAATGATGTAGCTATACGCGTTTATGGGACCCATTCTGATCAATCAGTACTTTTATGATCTATTTATATTTTATATGTTATTTACTGTGTGGCTATGCTCAGCCTCTATGTGGTTATATATGTTGTCATTGACTGTCATTTTGTATTTTTATATCAACTATTGTATTAGGTATCAAATGTATGTTCTGTACTTCTGTACAAGCTACTTGTTTGTTTACCATATATTCTATTCTTTCAATACATAAATATTTTGCTTATGGCTTGTTTTATTATTTTTTGTCCCCATATACTCCACTGTTTCATTTAAAGTCCCAAATTCCCTTTGTTGCAATTTCCATGCAAATGATGAGCCGGGCGTCAGACAAGCACTTAAAATGAACTGTGCATGTGTTGAGACGTGGACAACCACGTCGGAAAAACTGCCTAAAATACGCCGGATCACTGTGTACGCTGTGAACGTAACTTACGCCCAGCCAGACCCACGTCGGCTCATATTCCCAGACGTCCAACGTAAAATACGTAGGCTTGTGTTCCCTGGTCCATACCTTTGCATGGGTTGCGCCTCATCTATGGGGAATAACTTTTCCCGTGAACGTAAACCTTACGCAAATCGCTTAAAATTATGCACCGGGCGCAAGTACGTTAGTGAATCTGCGTATCTCCCTCATTTGCATATTTGAATAGAAAATCAATGGGATCGCAACATGCATCCAGCGTAAATATGCGCCCACTCTACGCCGGCGTAGGCAAGTTACGTTGGTGGGATGAAGCATATTTTTAGGCGTATCTTAATTTGTAGGTCGGCGCACAGAGATACGCCGGCGCACATTTGTACTTACATCGGCAAATCTGTACATACGTCAGCGTAAGTGCTTTGTGAATCCGGGCCGCTCTCTCTTTTTCCTCGTCGAGTTCCTCGACAGTTTTCTCGATGAACAGCATACACACGACCGTTTTCCTCAGCAAAAAAGCTCTGCCACCAAGTTTTTAGATGGATTCTGTCGAGTTTCTCGGTCGTGTGTACGAGGCCTCAAAGCGTCGCAGTGTCCCAAATCGCGAAAAGGGGCAAGGTCCTTTAGCTGCATAATGGTTCGGGTCTTAAGTTGTTAAGAAAGGTATCTAAACCATTCACAAAATTCAGGTGATACAAAAACACAATAACTAACAAAAAAAAAAAGTTATCAAATAGCATAAACGGCACTTAGATAAAATGAAACCCATATACATAACGAGGTAATAATCAGGTATAATACTAAGCGGATTATTTTATAACAATGAAACTATAAGGATTGAATAAATATAAGCTTAACAATTAGGTTGTGCAAAGAAACTATTATGAGTATACTAAATATAATAATCTGAATAGATGCATGGGGAATTAATGAGAATACCGAATGTGCGTATAACAATATCAGAAACAACTTTAAACTTCGGGGAAAGAATAGTGACGATGGGTGTAGTAGTAAGTGAATGGTGTGTGCGCTGAAAAGAAATAAGTGGATAGAACATGGAAAATGTGTGAGTGACATTAATAACAAGGTCTATATAGAAAAGACGTATAATGATAGTATATGTGGTGTATACAAAATAAAAACAAGGAATAATACAGTATATTGTGTGTGATATACAAAAATGAATCAAAGTAAACATATTACTTACAAATAAAGGACAATAAATGTGCTAGAAACAAATATATAATGCATTATGTAAAGAGTAAAATTCTAAATAGACTCTATTGAAGCCGGACATAAGGAAGGATAATAGCGTTATATTATATGTGTGTAAGATGAAGTGAAATTAAAGGGTTTGTAAAGGATTTTTTTTTTATCTTAATAGCTTCCTTTACCTTAATGCAGTGCTGTTTTCATGTCCTCATTGTTTGTTTTTGCTCTTAAGTTGCTGTAATTCTTCTCTGATCTCCACACTTCCTGGTGGTCTGTTTCCTGATAACCACAGTCCTGGGAGCTTTCTCTCTGTGGTCACTAACTTCAAGGAGGTGTGATTACTGTGTGTCTAAAACCCCACAGCACCTCCCCTTTGGATCAGTTTTGTTTTCCAAACCATCACTGCTCTGTATTGGCTCTGTGGCTCTGTACGTCTGAGAGACAGGAAACAACATGCAAAAACGAAACTGAAATTACAGGTACATTAAATGATTGATTTTTATCTATTTTTAATAGTTTTTAAAATGAATCAGTTAAATATTATGGGCCAGATTCAGGCAGATGCGCGCATATTTTATCCGGCGTAGCGCAGCGCATATACGTTACGCTGACGCGAACTAGTGAGTCAAGTACAGTATTCACCAAGCACTTGTTCGTTACTTTGCGGCGGAGTAACGAAAATGCGATGGCGCAACCCGACGTAAGTGTAAGTGGGTGTGACCATATGTAAATGATGGGCGGAGTCCAGCGCAGAGACTTACGTTCAGCGCATCATCCACGGAGCATGCGCAGTGAGGGAGGGCTCCACTCGCTCCCCTGTGCGCATGCTCACAACTTCCGTCGGCACCACTTCATGGGAAACGGCAGCGCAATGTGTTCTGTTGCGCGTATAAAAGTGGCCGCAGATGCGCCTTTCCGGCGCAAAAGTATATCCGGTTCCCCCCACCCCAGGGAAGTAACTTTTGCTGTGCGATGGCTGCTCCCGTTCCCCGCAAAGAGAGGAGAAACCTCAACTTTAATGCCCAGGAGCTGTCTGTAGTCATCTCGGCTATGGAGACCTACAATGATTTCCTCCATGGCAGGAAAAGTCGCAAGACAAGCCGGGACAGGAAGCAGGCCATCCTGGAGAGCATTGCTGGCAGGGTCAACATTTTGGGCTATTCCACCCGGACTGCTGCGAACATAGCCAAAAAAATAAACGATTTGAGGCGCAAAGTCCGGGGCAAGGTGGCCACTATCAGGAGGCATGAGAGGGGCACAGGGGGTGGACCCCCATGTGCGGTCAGCCTGACCACGGAGGAGGAGGTGATCGCCCACTGCCTGGAGAGGGAGCAGTTGGAGGGGGTACCGGGATATGATTCCATGGAGGAAGGCTCCAGGACAGGTAAGTGTTTTTTATTCCCTATTTGGTGTGTTGCATGTGGGGGGGGGGGGGGAGGGTACATGTGCCAAGTGTGTGGGACCACCAACATGTGTCTGCTTTGTGTCATCCACAGATGACGGAGCTGGGCCATCATCTGCCGGCGGCCAGTCCACCCCATCCCCACAACTGCATCCTGAGCCCGACCCCCTGGGTGGTGAAGACACCGAGGTGGAGGGGAGTGCCCACACCTCACCTGCTGAGGTGGTTGAGGAGGAGCCTGTTGTCACCGAGCAGGAGTTTGTTCTATTTTTGGAGGAGTCCTCCCCTTCAGCAGGGCCCTCTCAAATCCCCTCCCCCATCCTAGGAAGCCCCTCAAGGGCGACTCCATCCCCCCGGGGACTACCATCTCCTGGCCCCAGGAAGGCGACCCGGAAGACCAGGGGGGTGTCTGATGTGGTCCATGACCAGATGGCGAGGGACCAGGCCAGGCAGACCCAGCAGATGGGGGAGATAGCTGGGCACCTGGACCGGGTAGCTGACAGCCTGGGCTCCGTGTCCCAGATGACCAACGCAGTGCAGGATGTCAGCTGCAACTGCGCTGCAGTGGTGACCAGCCTGGGGGAGGTGCAGGCTGATCTTTGGCACCTCACTGCAGCCGTCCAGGCCAACACTGCTGCCATCCGGGACCAGGGGAGGCAGAGGCAGCGGGCCCATCATTATCAAGTGACCCGGCAGCTGAGGATGCAGGCCCACACCAATTCCTACCTCGGCCGGATAGCCATGGCCTTGGAGGGCATGAAGGCCACACCTGCCAGGAGTGGCCCACCCAGGGATCAGCCACCTCCAGATGCCCCCCCACCCCCACCCACTCCCTGAAGACAAAGAAAAATGGATAGCCGCACTCCAAAACCTGATGGGTGGTCTTTTATTCAATAGACAGCATGTACAAAAATAGGGTCACAGCAGTAGAAACAAGGAACAGCCGACGCGTTTCGCACTGGATCAGTGCTTATTCATGGCTGCTGGGGAGCCAGAGAGGGCCCACTAGAAAGAGCCCCCGTCAGCCCAGATGAGGGCTTTTTGGGGGGGGGGGGGTTTCGGCTCAGGTTATGAGCTTTTTATTTTTTATTTTTTGTTGCTCAGGTTATGAGCTTTTTATTTTATGTTGCTCAGGTTATGAGCTTTTTATTTTATGTTGCTCAGGTTATGAGCTTTTTATTTTATGTTGCTCAGGTTATGAGCTTTTTATTTTTATTTAAACTGCACACGGTCAGTAGTGCAGGGGACAGTGTGAATGGTGTGTGAATGTGAGGGGGTGGCACTCCTGCCAGTAAGGGGTGTCACCCTCGGCCGTTGGGGAGAAGTTATCCCCACGGCTGTGTGAATGACGTGTGAATGGTGTATGAATGGACAGCGACACCATTGGGGCCTTGCCGCTCCCAAGTCCTGCATGTTGGACTTGGGCTAATCCAATGTGATGTGGATGTGGTGTGTGTGTGATCTAGGGACCTCAGTGGTGTGCATGCGTGTTGTCCGTGTGATCAATGTTTTGGTTTATTGTCCAAAGATGCCTACGGCGAGGACCCTCCTGACTGCTCTTCCATCAGCAGACGAGGTCTCCTCTGGCAGGGGGGGGGGCTGTCTGGTTGGGGGGTCAGGTCATCACGTATGTCAATCTGCAGGCCCTTTCTCATGGCAAAGTTGTGCAGAATGCAACATGCACCGATGATCTGACACACGAAGGTAGGGGAATACAATAGGGCCCCCCCAGACTTATCCAGGCAGTGGAAACGGGACTTCAGGAGCCTAAATGTTTGCTCCACCACTGCACGAGTTTTGATATGTGCCGCATTGTATCTTCTCTCTCCTCTGGTTTGGGGGTTCCGGAAAGGAGTCATTAGATGGGGTCCCAGTGCATATGCAGAGTCACCTGTAAGGGAAAAGACAGGAGGATGTTAGTCATGCATGTGCCCCTTGTGATGTGTGCATCATGGGGGGGGACAGTCATGCCTGCCACCCATGTCACTCACCAACCAGCCAGCTGTCCCCATACACGTTCTGTTCGAATTCCATTGGGATGGGGCTCTGATTGTAGATGTAGCTGTCATGGCTGGATCCAGGGTGTTTGGCACGGACGTGCCATATGAGGCATTGGGCATCGGCTATCACCTGTACGTTGATGCAATGCCAATGCTTCCGATTGCGGTATATGTGCTCTGTGGCACTGGGGGGCTGTAGGGCCACATGTGTGCAATCAATGGCCCCCACGGTGCGTGAGAATCTGGCAATTCTGTAGAAATCTGTCATTGCCTTCAGCCGCAGGTCCGTCCTCAGTGTTGGGTCTGATGAACTGGTTGGACATGCATCTGAGGATTGCAGGGATAACCTGGTGCACACATCTGCTCATGGAGGATTGTGACATCCCAGCCACCACTCCACTTGTACGCTGGAATGATCCACTGACAAGGAAATGAAGTGTTGCCAGTACCTTCACCAGTGGCTGCACTGCTTGTGAGCGGTGTGTCTTGCTGGTGATGTCACCCTGCAGGGTTGTGGTTAGTTCAAGGATTGCATCTGGGCTGAATCTGAAGAGGCGATACACCTCCTCATCACCCATGCCAAAGAGGCTCATGCACGTGCGGTATATCCTCTCACGTGCCCGCCTCCTCCGTACCGGGGGACCCATTAGTAGTGCTAGGACCACGGCTGCCCCTGGCATGTTGGCACACAGAGGTGTTGTCCTTGCAAGTGTGGTTGTTCAGCTTGCTATTTTCGTCGGTAACGCTGCTGCTGTAGCTGCTCTCCTGCTGACCTGTGGCCGTCAGGAGTAAAGATAAAGCAGCTATTTATAGGAATAACTTTGCGACAGACGGACCACATACGCGTGGCGCATGTAGCCAGCGTCTGGTGCTAATCCGTTCGCGAATCAGCATATCTCCCTCATTTGCATATTTGAATGGGAAATCAATAGGCGCAACGGATGCGCCAAGCGAAAATATGCGCTTACGATACTCTGGCGAAGGAAAGTTAAGCCGGTCGGAGAAAGCCCGTTTTCTGTCGCATCTAGTTTGGTGGGTACGGCCGCATAGATACTATGGCGCATCTTGACAGTTACGCGGCGCATATCGATATACTCCAGCGCAAGTCTTTCTGAATCTGGCCCTATGTCTCTATACCCTGTAAACAGTAATTTCAGCATAACATTTTTTTTATTTACAACTCCTTTAAGTCTGCAAAATCTGCATATTCTAGTGAATAGTAAGTAATAAATAAACAGTGTATAGTAAATGGGATTAAGTGAATGGCATATGGGCATGTGTGAAATGAATTGAAACAAGTAATACATGTATATAGATAAATAAATAATAAATGTATATAGATATCTCTTGAACAAATGATGAAATAGATAAAAGGTGTATAGTGCATGGGGAGGGGAAGAAAAAGATGTAATAGCAAAACACTAATAATAGATGTAATAAGAAACAGATGAATAATAAATCATATATCGGATACATATCATATAGGAACTACTGAAACAGATATACTGTATACAGGGAAAATAATAACTGTGGATGTGTGAAATTAATAATAGAGTGTATTAAGTGGCATTGTATGATAATAAATAAGATACAGTATAGATAGATAGATAGATAGATAGATAGATAGATAGATAGATAGATACCGTATTTATCGGCGTATACCGCGCACCTTTTTCCCCTTAAAATCAGGGGAAAATCGTGGGTGCGCGATATACGCCGATCCCCGATTCCCGCGCTGTGTTTGAACTCCGCCGCCGACATATACCGAGCGCAGTACACTCGGGTACACTCGGCCAGGCTCGGCTCCCCTCGCGGTCACGCCCTGTGCCGCCTCCTAGCCTTTATGCGAGAGAAGTCGAGCGTGCCCGAGTGTACTGCGCTCGGTATATCTCGGCGGCGGCGTTCAAATACAGCACGGGAAGTGGGGATCGGCTCAGAGACAGCGCGGGAGAGGCGGAGAAGACACCACCAAGGCCGCAGACGGACGCCGGACCGGACAAGGCCGCCGATGGACGCCGGGCAAGACACCGACGAGGGGAATTCAAACTGTAAGTATTTTCTTTTTTTATTCTAAAATTTTCCTTCCAGGTTGGGGGTGCGCGGTATACGCCGGTGCACGCTATAGGAAGATAAATATGGTAGATAGACAGATAGATAGATCGATAGATGGATAGATAGATAGATAGATAGATACATAGATAGATAGATAGATACATAGATAGATAGATAGATAGATAGATAGATAGATAGATAGATAGATAGATAGATAGATAGATAGATAGATAGTGATATTATATAATATAAATAATTAATAGGATATAAAGTATTAAATATAAAATTGATAGTAATAAAAAAATATTAAATAAGAGCCAAAATGTGGAGTGACATTAATGACTAAGGGCCAGATTCAGGTAGATGGGCGAATCTTTATTTTGGAGTAACGTTTCTCATTTATGTTACTCCGCCGTAACTTTAGGAGAAAGTACTGTATTCACATAGCACTTGCTCCTAAAGTTGCGGCGGCATAGCGAAAATGAGCCGGCGGAATTCAAATTGAGCGGGTAGGGGGCGTGTATTATGTTAACTATGCGCGATCCCGCGGCGAACGTACTGCGCATGTGTCGACTGTCAGTGCGCATGCTCCAAATTCTTTCAGGGAACGTCAATGACGTCAATCCCCATTCACAGACGTTTTACGCAAACGACTCGAATTTTTTTTTTTGCGACGCGATGACGACGCCCATACTTAACATAGGATACTCCACTAGGGGGCTGCTTTATCTTTACGCCGCGTATCTCTTACGGAAACGTCGGAAAGTCACTGCGTCGCGCCCGAATACGATCGTGAATTTCCGATTCCCGCTGATTAACATATTCTCGGCGATAATCAGCGGGAACGCCCCACGCGCCATTTTTAAAATTGAAGTTCCGATACGACGGCGTAATACAATTACGCCGCTCGTATAGGAACTCCAACCCATGCAAATGGTCCATACCTTTGCATGGGTTGCGTCTCATCTATGGGGAATAACCGCGTTTATCATGCGCCGGGCGCAAGTACGTTCGTGAATCGGCGTATCTCCCTCATTTGCATATTTGAATAGAAAACACAATCCTACGTATTGTACGTTGGATGTCTGTGAATATGGGCTGATGTTGGTCTGGCTGGGCGTAGGTTACGTTCACGGCGTACACAGTGATCCGGTGTATCTTAGGCAGTTGTTCCGACGTAGTTGTACGCATGTGCAGGGGGATACGTCCATGTCCCGACGCATGCGCAGTTCATTTTAAGTACCTGTTTGGCGCCCGGCCCATCATTTGCATGGGGTTACGCTTCATTAGCATGGATCACGCTCACTTCCAGCCCACTTCCAATTACGCCGCCTTACGCCTACGAAATATACGCTACGCCGGCGCAGAGTTGGGAGCATTTGTTTGTAAAATTCCATGCTTGCCTCTCCGCGCTGCGCCGGCGTAGCGTAAAAGAGATATGCTACGGCGGCATATATATGCGCCGATGTATGTGAATCCGGGCCAAAGTGTTTATCCACATAAGGAGCACTACCAGCAGTGGACTTTTCTCTATTGGAACGACTTGCAAATTGGATTTTTCTTTGCTGTTCCATATTGATAACTGTTTGCTGTTTCATATTGAAATTTCTAAGCATTTTTTGCACATTGCACATTATATCTTTGATATAATTTATGGATTTTTTTATATTATTTATACCCAAAAGGCTTTTCTATATCGTTTTTGTTTATCCACATAGCATATGTAAGTGGAAGTGGGCTGTAAGTGGGCGTGATACATTTAAATGAAGCGTGACCCCATGCAAATGATGGCCTGAGCTTCAGACAAGTACTTAAAACGAACTGCGCATGCATCGTACCTTGGACGCATCCCAGTGCGCATGCTCACAGTCACGTCAAAATAACTGCCTAAGATACGTCAAATCACTGCCTACGACGTGAACATATCCTATGCCCAGCCCTATTCACGTACTACGTAAACTACGTAAAATTAGACGGTGTTCGTTCCCTGGTCCAAACATTTGCATGAGTTGCGGCTCCAATATGGGGAATAACTTTACGCCGAACGTAAACCTTACGCAAATCGCTTAAAACAAGTACGTTCGTAAATCGGCGTATCTCCCTCATTAGCATATTTGCATTGAAAATCAATGGGAGTGCCAAATGTGTCCAGCGTAACAATGCGCCCACTATACGTAGGCAAGTTACGTCGGTCGGATGAAGTCTGTTTTTAGGCGCACAGATATACAACAGATACAGATACGACGGCGCATATTTACACTTAAGGGGGTAGATTCATGTAGATCAGCGGATCTTTTGATCCGCGTGATCTATCTTGTTTACGATCCGCCTGCGCCAGTTTTTGAGGCAAGTGCTGTATTCAGAAAGCACTTGCCTCGTAATTAGCCCTGGCGGATCGTAAATCCCCCGGCGGAATGCAAATTCCGCGGCTAGGGGGAGTTTACTATTTAAATCACGCGCGTCCCCGCGCCGATCGTACTGCGCATGCGCCGCCGGCAAAATTTCCCGACGTGCATTGCTTTAAATGACGTCGCAAGGACGTCATTGTTTTCGTCGTTAACGCTATTAACGTATGGCCGTATTCCCGGACGACTTACGTAAACGACGTAAAAAATTCAAAACTCGACGCGGGAATGACGGCCATACTTAACATAGGATCTGCCGCACTTACCCCGCATATAGCAGGGGTAACCATCCGCCGGAAAAAGACGAACGCAAACGACGTAAAAAAAAAGCGACGGCCGGGCGTTCGGTTCTGAATCGGCGGTTCTCCTCATTTGCATATTCGTCGCGTAGAAAAAAAGAAGCGCCACCTAGCGGACGGCGGGAGAATGCAGCCTAAGAACCGACAGTGTAACTCACTTACACCAGTCGGCTCTAAGGGAGATCTATGCGGAACCTGATTCGAGGAATCATCCGCATAGATCCGAGCGTCGGATCTCACAGATCCGACGGTGTATCAGTAGATACACCGTCGGATCTGTACATGAATCTACCCCCAGTGGCGTATCTCGAGATACATCGGCGTAAGTGGTTTGTGAATCCGGGAGATACCGTATACAAGGAAAATAATAACTGTGGATGTGTGAAATTAATAATAAAATGTATTAAGTGGCAATGTATGATAATAAATAAGATACAGAATATATATATATATAAAAATGATATGATATAATATAAATAATTAATAGGATATAAAGTATAAGATATACAATTGCTAGTAATAAATAAATAATAAATAAGAGACATAATGTATAGTATATTGTAGTTATAAGAAACAGATGAATAATAAATTATGTATCAAATATATATCATATAGGAACTTCTGAAACAGATATACTGTATACAGGGAAAATAATAACTGTGGATGTGTGAAATTAATAATAGAGTGTATTAAGTGGCATTGTATGATAATAAATAAGATACGGTATATATATATATATATGAAAATTATATGATATAATATAAATAATTAATAGGATAAAAAGTATAAGATATAAAATTGATAGTAATAAATAATTAATAAATAAGAGAAAAGTATATTGTAGTTATAAGAAACAGATGAATAATAAATTATGTATCAAATATATATCATATAGGAACTTCTGAAAGACATACACTGTATGTACGGAAAAATTATAACTGTGCATGTGGGGAATGAATAATAGAATGTATTAAGTGGCAATGTATACTAATAAATAGGATATATAAACATAAATGAAATTAAATATACAATAAAAAGTGTAATTTAATATAAATTATAAAAAACAGCTAAAGTATTGGATACATAGGCACAGATTCACGTACATCTGCGCATTATTGGACCGGCGTAGCGCACCGCCTTTACGTTAGACTTGCGCAATTTTGCCGCGTAATCACCCTATTCTCGTAGCTTTTGCGCAGGAAATTGCGCATACGTAACGTTTTTCCAGAGGCGTAAGGAGGAGTAATACAAATTGGGAGGGACGTGGGCGTGTTACATTGAAATGAGCCGTGACCCCATGCAAATGAAGGGCCGGCCGGCTCGCGCATGCGCGCTTGAAGGAGACCATGGTCAGCTTCGCTGTGCGCATGCTCACAACTCGGGAGCGGCGCAATCAGTGAAATTGGAAATGGACTAGGGCAACTTTGTGAACTATGCAGACAGCATAAATAGACAGACACAAATGCACTTCCTTTGCAAAAGTACGTCCCTTTGTATCCTTCCCTCTACAGCAAGGTGCTTTTGTTTGTTTGTGACGTGTCTTTGAGATATTTGGGGACTGTTTTGCAGAGTGATTTTTGTCTTTTATGTTGTTTTCTTTGTTGTTATTTTGTTTAAATTATATTTTTGCTGGGCATTTTTTTTTTTGCTCGTCATTTATTTAATTTTTTTGGTTCTGTTTGTGTATGATTTTGGAATGTGGGGGTGATATTCCTGCGGGAAAAGGGGTGTCACCCTCATTTGTGGTGGAGAAGTGATCCCCAGGTCTGTGTGAATGGTGTATGAATGTACAGTGACATAATTGGAGCCGTGGCATGGCGTTGCAGCTCACAAGTCCTGCATGGTGGACTGGTGCCAATCCAATGTGATGACGATTTGGTGTGTGTGTGCTAGGGACCACAGTGGTGTGCATGCATGCATTCTCATTGTGCCATGATTAATGTGTATGTTTAACGTGCAAAGATGCATAATGTGAGCTGGCATGAGATGGGGTCATGAGATGGTGTACCAGTGCATATGCAGAGTCACCTTGAAGGGAAAAGACAGGAGGATGTTAGTCATGCATGTGCCACTTGTGAGGTGTGCATCACGGGAGGGGACAGTCATGCCTGCCACCCATGTCACTCACCAACCAGCCAGCTGTCCCCATACATGTTCTGTTCGAAATCTGTGGGGATGGGGCTCTGATTGTATATGTAGCTGTCATGGGTGTCATGGGTGGTGCCATGTGTTGGGCTGCTGATGTCCTCCTGCAAGGTTGTGGTCATTCCAGGATGACATGAGGGGTGAATCTGAAGATGCGAGACACCTCAGAATCTCTCATGCCAAAGATGTCTATGCGTGTGTGATATATCAAGTGAAGAGTGAGGGTCTTGTATCAGATAAGAATATTGTATTAGATTAGATTAAATTGTAAATTTTATATAAGCAAATAAAAAAAAAAAAAAAAAACATCTCCCGTGCCCTCCTTAGTGCCATCCTCCGTGCCCTCATCCTTCTTTGTTCATCTAAAGTCAGTAGTATAGCTATGTGCGAAGATGCCCCTGGCATGTTGGCATACAGATTGTTGAGCAACACGTGTGACTGCTGAACTCCTCACTAACAGTGTTGCTTTATCTGACAAGTAGACTTTTTTTCTTTTTTTAGACCAGCTTTTATATGGTCTAATTTTAGACAGGACATTTTGCTGTTGCGCACACTGCGTCGCCTGCGCTGCCCCAACGTTGTTTTGTGGATCCCCGTAAGTCCCTCATTAGCATATTTGACTAGCAAATCAATGGTGTGTCTATCGCACTTTTGCGCGGACGGATGCACCAGTCTAACGAAATTACGCGGGACAAAAAAAAGACGATTTTTTGCGTATCTCGTTCTGGGGATGCCGCGCAACGAAACGCACGCGCACATTTAGACTTACGCACGCGCATCTCCTGTTGCGCAGGCGTAATCGCTCTGTGAATCTGGGCCATAATGTATGGTTATAAATAAATGAAAAAATAATAAGAGCTAATGTATATTATGTATTATGTATACCTATTATCAACTCTATATAACAAATACAAGTAGTATTTTGTTTAATCTATCAGGTATCAAAGTATTCATTGATTCTATAGGTCCAAAGAGTGTTCATGTATTCATGGGCGTGCATAGTACTTTTTCCATGGGAGTATGGGGGACGGGGGACGGGGGGTTGGGCATAATTTTAAGGTCACCCATGCTTTGTCCCTTTTTCGACAAAATGTCATTATCACATTATCACGGTCAGAGACTGCAGATGTAGTTCTTCCCCCTTGCTGTGAGTGTCAGGTGTTTCACATATCTTGTGCAGAAGCCTGAGAGAGGCATTGTGTGTACTTCAGATCCCCTCCTTCTCTCTTCTCCAGCTCTTCGAGGATTGGCTGCTCCACACCTCAGCATGATTGGTCATGCTGAAGTCATGTGGTTACTTTTCTGGGTTTTGACTGGATGTTAGTGATCATAGCATAAGAAATACACAAGATCAAATGCATGCCGACGAGGGGAGTGTAGAGGAGGGTGGGGAGTCTATTGACATCACAACTCCACCCACCGACCCCCTGGACAACAGACCCACCCACAGAATCTGCAGTTTTTCGGGTATCATAACAGACAGAGGGGATTTGACAGGTAAGGATACATACAGGAGACATCTATATCCCTATAGATCAGCACTATGGCAGGAGATTAGAAAGGATGAGAGGGGTTGTACATCCACTTTATTGAACAAAAACACAATATAATACCAAATTTGTTGGTAAAATATAAAAGATAATGTTACACAGAGTAAATAGATACCATAGTGAATAGATAGGCTGCTTTATCAGTGATGTCACCAGTCTCTATTGATATGATAGGCTACACTCTCAGTGAAGTCACTGATCTAAAGTGAATGGATAGGCTGCATTGTCAGTGATGTCACTGGTCTCCAGGGAATGGATAGGCTGCATTCTCAGTGATGTCACTGGTTTCCAGGGAATGGATAGGCTGCATTCTCAGTGATGTCACTGGTCTCCAGGGAATGGATAGGCTGCATTCTCAGTGATGTCACTGGTTTCCAGGGAATGGATAGGCTGCATTCTCAGTGATGTCACTGGTTTCCAGGGAATGGATAGGCTGCATTCTCAGTGATGTCACTGGTTTCCAGGGAATGGATAGGCTGCATTCTCAGTGATGTCACTGGTCTCCAGGGAATGGATAGGCTGTATTCTCAGTGATGTCACTGGTTTCCAGGGAATGGATAGGCTGCATTCTCAGTGATGTCACTGGTCTCCAGGGAATGGATAGGCTGTATTCTCAGTGATGTCACTGGTCTCCAGGGAATGGATAGGCTACATTGTCAGGCTGAGTTATTATTATTAGCAATAAAACTTTCATCTCTAATTACAGGAACACATTTAGTATTGTCTATCAGCTCTTTTCTCAGAAACTCATTAGACTTGAGGTGGACAATTATACAACAAAAGTCTTGGACTTAAAGGGGTTGTAAAGGATTTTTTCCCCCTAAATAGCTTCCTTTACCTTAGTGCAGTTCTCCTTCACTTACCTTATCCTTCCATTTTGCATTTAAATGTCCTTATTTCTTCTGAGAAATCCTCACTTCCTGTTCTTCTGTCTGTAACTACACGCAGTAATGCGAGGCTTTCTCCCTGGTGTGGAGAAAGCCTCTTGAGGGGGGAGGGGGCGAGCAGGAGAGTCAGGACACTCTCTACTTTGCAGATAGAGAAAGGAGCTGTGTGTTTATGGGGCGTCCTGACACTCCTGCTTGCCCCGTCCCCCCTCAAGAGGCTTTCTCCACCCCAAAGTTCAAACACACACTACTGATAACTCACGATGTTAATTCAGAAAGGGAAGGGGATGGTCAATTACATATATACCGGCCCCTTCCTCCACTCATCCTAAAACATCTTTGCAGCAAGAGCTGGCGGGAGAGGAGGGAAGCTGGTAGCACTGCAGGGAGAAGGAGGAAGCCAGGGAAGTAGGGGGAATCTGTGCTGTAAAGGGTGATTAGGGTGTGTCTGGGCACACCTGGCACACCCTGTGCGCACGCCTATGGACTTAATTCGATTTTGCCTGTTCCCTGTTATGAAGCAGCTATCACAAACTGGATACAAAGATTTAATTTGGTGTCTTTCCCCTTCTACTACACCCACCATGTTACTTTACAATGTAATGTTTTCTTTTTTTTATAAATTGCAAAATATTAAAAAAAAACAACGTAAATTGCTTTAGCTTGATACAAATCTCCCTCATTGTATTGCATTGCAGCGGTATAAATAATTTTGCTTATCCGTGGTGTCATTTATGACATTTCCAAAACTTTATTTAGCCATAAAAATGGCCGTTAACAATAAACAAACGCCGGTCCTCTAAGAAGATTATTTAGATTTTTGACCTGAGCAAGCATTTTCCGGAGTTTCTCTTCCACTAATGCGATTTGATAATTTCATGCATGCGGGATGTCACCCAGGGTAATAAAAGAGCAATTTAAAGCCACATAAAAAGCAGAGAAGTAGGCTTCATTTTTTTTTTGGTTTTGTTTTCCGTGTAAAATGGGGAGAAAACAACACGGCGCAGATTTAGGTGGACATTAAATTCATACAATACCTTGTACCTCAATGTGCGTTGCTGATTCTTAGATGTGTTGAGTTGCATCACCTTTCTGAAAGAATCTTGATGACTTTCACGACAAAATGCCGATCAGCACACCCAGTGGCAGTGCGTCTGTAGTGGGTGCAGGAGCGCCGCCCCCTCTCTCCTGCACCTATTCAGGTGTCCGGCCCCTTGCCGAGCGCCCGCCATCTGAATTACAGCAGTGAGGGGTGTTTTGGAAGTGCCTGATTAGAGCCATAGGTTTCCTGATTAAAGCCTGTGGGCTCTAATAGGCTTCCAAATTGTTGAGCAGCGGGCACACTGCTGTGTGTTCCCTGTTTAACCACTTAAGACCCGGATCTATTCTTCTACATATTTTTGGTAAAAAAAAAAATTGCAATAAGCGTTTATCGATTGGTTTGCACTAAATTTATAGCGTTTACAAAATAGGGGATAGTTTTATGGCATTTTTATTAATAATTTTATTTTTACTACTAATGGTGGCGATCAGCGATTTTTATCGTGACTGTAACATTATGGCGGACACATCGGACACTTTTGACACATTTTTGGGACCATTGTCATTTTCACAGCAAAAAGTGCTATAAAAATGCACTGGTAACTGTGAAAATGACAATTGCAGTTTAGGAGTTAACCACTAGGGGGCGCTGTAGTGTGACCTCATATGTGTTTCTAATTGTAGGGGGTGGGGCTGGACGTGTGACGTCATTGATCGTCTTTCCCTATATCAGGGAACAGACGATCACTGCCACAATAAAGAAAGGTATGTTTACACTCACCTCTCCCTGTTCTTCAGCTCCTGTGACCGATCCCGGGACATCGGCGGCGATCGGGTCTGCGGGTCCCTCGGTGGCGGTCACGGAGCTTCGGACTAGGTCGCGCGTGCCTGTGCCCAGCCGTGCCATTCTGCCGATGTATATGTGCAGGAGGCGGTTCTTAAGTGGTTAAACAGTGCTGTGTTAGGGAATCGCTTCCCTAATGCTGACCCACCTTTCAGCCAATCAGGTGCACCGGATCTGGTTACCGGTCACCTGATTGGCTGAAGCGACAGGCGTTGTGCATCACTGTGTCATAGCAGAAGACGGAAGAGGACGGGAGAAGAGAGACGATGTCGAGGATTCAGAGGGCAGCTTTGACCGAGACAGGTACGTGTCGGGTGGGAGGGAGGGGGGGAAAACTGGCATTTGATGGGGCAAATCTGGCACCACACTGGCGGCAATTGATGGGGTAAACTGGCAGCACACTAGCAGCATTGGATGGGGCAAACTGGCAGCTCACTGGCGGCATTTGATGGGGGCAAACTGGCAGCACACTGGTGGTAATTGATGGGGCAAACTGGCAGCACACTGGCGGCAATTGATGGGCACACACTGGCAGCAATTGATGGGGCACACTGGTAACACTGGCAACAATTGATGGTTGAAGGGACAGTGGCTGCATTAGATGTTTTCTTTTTCAGTTTGTTTGCTCCCCCCCAACATTTTTGAGCACCAGCGACCACTGTTGTGGCAATTTGTGCTGGAAGGAGAAGAGCATATGGGGGTAAAGTAAGGCACAGATTTTCCTGCTAAGTAACATATATTTATGTGTTTGTATATAGATATATATAGATAAATATATATGCACACTCTATTACCAAAAGTATTGGGACACCTCCCTTTACACACACATGAACTTTAATGGCATCCTGTTCTTAGTCCATAGGGTTTAATATTGAGTTACCCACCCTAAACCCTTTGGGAAGAATACTGCAAGAGATTAAAGCATGTATTACATTTGGCAGATCTTCAAGAGGGTTAAGCTGTCTTTATTTTAAAATGCTACAAACAGCTGTCACTAAATGTTAAAAAAAAAGTGGGGATAGGGTTGGGACTTTACATGAGGCATATGATAGAACTACCACAGGCCACAGGGAGGCTTTGGATCTTTAAATGAGATGCGTTTTTAGCGGTATGCGATTAAATATATATATGAAATATAAAAAAAAAAAACGTTTCCATAATAGCCAGGCTTAAAGTTACCAACCAAAAATATGTATTCGCATACTGCTAAAAACACATCTCATTTAAAGTTCCAAAACCTCCCCCCCCTTCTATCTATTTACAGCAGGGATCCTCAAACTACGGCCCTCCAGATGTTGTAGAACTACACATCCCATGAGGCATTGTAACACACTGACATTCACAGACATCACTAGGCATTATGGGAATTGTAGTTCCTGAACAACTGGAGGGCCGTAGTTTGAAGACCCATGATTTACAGGGATGGAGGCCTGTGGTAGTTCTTTATTTTATCATTCAAATTTAAGTTTATTTTCATAAAATAAAGAACATACAGAGTAGTAAACACAATACAGAAGATACATCAGGAAATATCGCGTTGACGATTATAAATGTGAACAATAAGTCAAATTTCTTAGGTAGATTTCCCCACCTCCCCTCCCCCCCCCCCCCCCCATGCTTCGACTATAAACCTAGTAACCCTTACATAGTAAAGTAAACATGGGAAATAGGGAATGATGGGAATCAGTAGAGATAGCGAAGCCTTTTAAGGCTAGAATCCCTGTTTACTAAGGCATCAACAAACCTTCTATTTTAAGCTGAGGAAACAGGACTAAAAATGTATGCAACAGATACTGAACTGTAGAGAGGAAAGATCTCTGGGGGTACCCCTTCCCCCCCGACACCCCTATCGGGAACAACCTGTGTCGGGGAGGGGGGACAGCCCCCTCAACCCCGCCTCTCCTCAATGAGAGAAAAAAAAGCTGAATCTAAATGATAACCAGAGATACGTCTCTCTGAATGAATGAATGAATGAGAACTTATGAATGAATGAGAACTTATATAGCGCGGCACATGCGAACTGAATCGCCTCTGGGCGCTTGTTGTTCCTGTCTCCTTTGATATCAAAAGAGAAAAGTCTTGACCTTTTTCCTAAATGCTAGGTGGTTCTCCTCCAACCGAATGCTGGTTGGTAAAGCGTTCCATAGTCTGGGACCCTGGATTGCAAATCTTCTTTCTCCTTTGGACTTGAAGTTGGCTTTCGGAACCTGGAGCAGGTTCTGATTCGTGGATCGCAAAACGCGATTTGGATTATGCGTTTTTATTAATTCGCATAAGTAAAGGGGGGCATTCTCATGGACACATCTATGCGTAAGACAGAGGGCTTTAAAAGCGATTCTGTCTTTAACTGGCAGCCAATGAAGGGCTCTCAGTGAAGGTGAGATAGATTCCCAGGGTTTTTTCCCAGTCACAAGTCTGGCGGCCGTATTCTGAACGACTTGCAGACGAGCGATTTGGTATTTGGGGAGACCGAGGTAAAGGGCATTTGCATAATCCAACCTGGAGTTTACAATAGCTCCCACCACGACCGCTAGATCTTCTTTAGGGATGAACGGAGTGAGTCTGCGTAGTAGGCGCAGTAGATGGTGAGATCCGCTGACCACTGACCCTATTTGTGCGTCCATTGTCATAAAGGAGTCAAAAATGACCCCTAGGCTTTTGACTTTGGCGCTAGGGGTGATGAGCTTGCCCAAAATAGGTGGGGGAGACCACGCTGTTGAGGGTTGATTCCTTCGCTTGGCGTGAAACAGAAGAAGTTCTGTTTTCGCTCCATTGAGTTTAAGATAACTCTTTGTCATCCAGTCCTCTATCAAAGAGAGACATGTCTCTAGATTGAGGTGGTGATCCTGTCTATTGCAGATGCGGAAATACAGTTGCGTGTCATCTGCATAAGAGTGATAAAGCAGATTTTGGCTGCTAATAATCTCAAAAAGAGGACGAAGGTAGATGTTGAATAGCACTGGTGACAGAGGCGATCCTTGAGGGACTCCGCATGTTACTGTGCGTTTTTCAGACGTAAAAGGTCCTAGCTTCACTGTTTGCGATCGGTTTTCCAAAAAAGAGGAGAACCAAGATAAATCGCCTTCTGCGACCCTAGCTACTTCAGAAAGCCGAGTCAGTAACAGATTGTGGTCTACAGTGTCAAAAGCTGCACTTAGGTCCAACAGAACCAGGAGACAAGATTCTCCTTCGTCTGCGGCCTTGAGAACATCGTCCCATACTTTCAGCAATGCTGTTTCCGTCCCATGTCCGGGACGGAAGCCTGATTGCAATGGGTCAAGTAGCTTGTAGGTCTCTAGATGCAGTTGCAGCTGTTGTACCACTACTTTTTCCATTATCTTAGAGAATACGTTGAGGCTTGTTATGGGACGGCGGTGGAGTGGGTCCTTGGGGTCCAGGGAGGGTTTCTTCAGGATGGGTTGGATTACACCCTCTTTCAACTGTGAGGGCACTATGCCTTCCAAGAAAGACTGGTTGATAAGCTGCGTGATGGGAGGAGCCAGGATGTCGGCGCATTCCTTCAGCAGTTTTGTGGGGATAATGTCATTTGGCGCTGCGCCATTGCGCAGAGTACAAATGACATTCTTAGTGGACTCGATGGAGATGGGTTCCAGGGTGAACTTACCTGATATCGGAGAATTACTATGGGTGCTGTGTGAGAGGCTACAGGGGGGGCTGAGGGGAGAAAAATTTTGCTGAATGCTTTCACGGATTGCCTCGATTTTATTAACGAAATAATCCGATAGCTCATTGCAAAATTCTTGTGTGTCCGAACTGGGGGCTTCAGTGCATCCTGGTTTCATGGTCTGGGTGACCATCTTGAAGAGTTCGCGGGGGCGGTTTTGGGCACCGTTGATAGCCTCCGAAAAATAATTCTTCTTGGCTTGGAAAATTCCTTTGTGGTATTTTCTTGTGGTCGCCTTGTAGATGGATAGGTTTAGCTCAGAAGAACATCTTTTCCAGGCAGATTCTGCCCTTCTGCGTTCTTGCTTCAGTAACGACAGCTGGTTGTTAAACCAGCTGCGGTTGTTTTTCCGAATGCGGGTTATTCGTTTCGGCGCTACCAAGTCGGCTGACTGTAGCATGGCCGAGTTTATGGCTTTCAATGTTTCAACGGCCGTTTGCTGCGGCTGGGTTGTTTCTATTTTTTTCCTTAAAGTCGTTTTGAAGAGTTCCGAGTGGAGCTTCTTCTGACATCTAGTCCTGTGTGTTGCCACTGGATTCGATGTTTTTGTTGCGGGGGGGATGGTGGAAATACTGAATATAATTGCCTGGTGGTCTGTCCATGGCAATTTTTCATTTTCCCTAATTTTTATTTCCAGAGCTTGTCTGAAAATAAGATCAAGTGTGTGACCTGAAGCATGTGTAGGCCCACATACTAGTTGCTGCAATCCTAATCCTTCCAGGTGGTCAATACAGGCGTCGGCAATGGGGTCTTGTGAGGAATTGGCCCAGAGATTGAAATCCCCTAACAGCAAAAGTTGTTTACTGTTGAGGGTATAAGTGGAGAAGAAATCCGTCCATGATGAGAGCAGCTGCGATTTTGGGCCGGGCGGCCTATAGCAGAGCAGAATGTGGACGGTCTCCTTTGAACTTGCTTGCAGTTGCAGAGTAAGGGTTTCCATGAATGGAAGAGGGTTTTGGCGGACTGGTTTGGTGATCGTAAGATGAGTCTTGTGGATCACCGCCAGGCCGCCTCCTCTTTGCCCTATTCTGTTTTCCGTTATGATACGGTAATTTTCTGGCACCAATTCTCCTAGAATGGTGTTACAGTCGGCTGTGAGCCAGCTCTCTGTAATAAAAAGACAGTCTAGATCCTTTTGTTGAATGAAGTCGCGGATTTCTAGTCGGTGTTTTACTGCCGATCTAGTATTGATCAGAGCACATGATATGTGCTTGACCTGGGGTAAATGTCTGAAATGTCTAACCGTCGATCTATGATTGGTTCTCCATAGTCGCTCAGTTCTTAGGGCCTTTCTGGTGATGGCTGGCAGTATTGCGGCGCATTGCCTCAAACTCCAAATGGTCTCGGCAGAATATTGCCTACATGCCATGTTCGCCAATACACCAGGGGGGGAGGGGGGGATTTTAGGGCAGTGGGGAGAGGAATTGGCTAAACTCCTCTCTCCTGGCTTGGTCCAGAGGAAGGCAAAAAACCCTGGCGGCGCTCGGCCAATATGCTCCGGCAGGGAAAAAATTCCTTCCTGACCCCTGTAAGAGGCGATCGGGTAACCCCTGGATCAAGTTGTAGTGGTGATTAAGATTTGGGGCTGGGTGCAGCAAAAATGGCCTGCCGATCGGTAGCAGGATCCAGACTGGTAAAGCTTCCAGATTGGGTGGATCGGTGCTACTATTTGGGGCCAGGATTACTAGACCGGGGTGTGAGGTAACTTTCCTGGGGGTATGGGGTGGGGTTCAAGTCCGTTTTCGGACTTTGGTGGCGGTTGTAGGGGGTGAGAAGCGGCGCGCCACTAGGCCGCGGGTGAAGCCGCGGCCTTTCCTAAATTGCGGCTGCCGCGATTGCTTCCAGGCCGGCGCGGATGTATCGAAAAACGCCGGCCTGGAAGCCAGAAATGCCAGAAATGGCTGAAAATTGCCAAGGATTGCAGGGCAGGTGGCGGATGGGTAGTGAGGGGGTATAGGAGGGGAGATGTGGATAGGGAGATAGCAGGGGCTTTTAAGTGGCAGCAGCTGCTGTCCTCAAAAGGACGGCCGTCTGCAGCCTCAGTGAAAGGCTTACCTGCTGGAGAAGGGTGACAGAGGGAAGCCAGGGGGGTCAGGTGAAGCAGGGGGAAGCCAAGCGGTGGATTGCAGGAGGAATGGAGGGATAGTGCAGGCTTGCCTAGCAGTGTCTGTCACCGTCTGCCTGTCTGGTTTCTGGCAGGTGGGGGCTCCAGAGGGAGAGAGAAACCAGGGGATCCAGGGGCGGCTCGAGGTCGGAGCGGATCTGACAGTGGAGGCTGATGCTGGGGGAGGAAAACCCTGCCTATCTGGCTCCAGGAGCCGTACGTCCTACTCTTAGGATGCACGCCGATTACTACTGGAGTCAGTTCAAGCCCTGGGGAGGAGTCACTCTTTCAGACTCAATCCTGGAGAGCAGGAGAAAGGCAGGTTCTAAAAATCTCTGTCAGCTCTTGACTTCTAAACCTAAGAGAAGACAAGGAATTCAATAAGTATATTTAGTTAAATTAAATCAACATTATAAGAGACCAAAGGAGAATGTAATATACAGTGTATATCTCCTGTTAAGAAAAAATAGAGAGAAGTAAAGAGAGGGGGAGAGAAAAAGAGAGAAAACAGGGAGAAGGGGGAGCGGGGGAAGGGGAAGGGGAATGGGCCCACCCGCCAGAAGAATGCGACAGACTGAGGTTAAAGCCATAACTAAACTCTCATGTTGTTGGGGATTCCCATATAATTTAACCAAGGTTCCCAGATTTCAGTGAACTGAGTAGAGGTATCTAACATGGAGTTAATTCTTTTTTCTTGTTCCATAATCCATGTAACCTTTCTTTTCATATGTAAGATGGAAACTGATGGTTTCTTCCATGCTGCCGCTAAAGTGATTCTGGCACCAGTCAGTATGAATAGAATCAGCTGTCTAGTGGCCTTAGAAGTCTGTAGGATTAGTCCATTCAATAAGGCTATTGCAGGAGACTGATGGATATTGTAACCAGTAACTCTCCTGATAATTTGAAATACCTTATTCCAGAATCCCCGTATCCTAGGGCATTCCCACCAGGTATGTATCATGGTGCCTATTCCTTGGCAGCCTCTAAAACATAGGGGTGAGGATGCCGGATACATGGTGGCCAGCTTAAAAGGAACCAAGTACCATCTAGTGAACATTTTTATATTGGCCTCAATGAGAGACACGCTCTTAAAGCCCTTGAGAGATCTAGAATAGTTTCTTTGCCAGTCAGCTAAGTCCCAGTCCTCCAGCAATTCTCTTTCCCAAGCTAGCATATGAGGTAGCTTTATGTTGTTTGATGCTAGAGATTTGTAGACGATAGAGATATTACCTCTCCTATTCTGACCTTGGTCACATTTGTGTTCGTATGGGGTTAGAGGGGCAGAAATCAAATTGTCATTCCAGAGTTTCTGAGCAAAGGTGTGTATTTGATGTAATCTGAGTCTTTCAGGGGGGGGTTAAGATTATCTATAAGGGATTGCTCAGATAGAGGGCCTGTATGCTGAAAGAAACGTCCAATGCGGTACACCCCCTTATCGTGCCACCATTTGAAGGAGTCCCCTTCTGTATTGGGGTAAAAGAATGGGTCAAGAAAGATACTCGACAAAGGTTTGCCTCTAGAAACTAAGAGTGGGTTATTTTTAAGTGAGTCCCATAGGACCAATGCTTGTGATAAAGTGGGGGATAAAATAGGGGGTCTACTTTTGGGGGTGCTCCACATGAGTTCTTCAATCGTTGACGATGGGGAAGCCTGTTCTTCTATTTCTATCCAATCTGGAGGATCATTTTGGAAGTAAACTTCCGATAATTGTGCTAGCCTCGCAGATTGATAGTACCAGAACAAGTTTGGCACTCCTAAGCCCCCTTGTTCAGGTAAGTTAAATAGACTACGGGAGGAAAGACGAGGACCCTTTTTGTTCCAGATAAATTTGGTGATTTTACCTTGAAAGGACTTCATATGGCTTTTTAATATCGGGATCGGAAGGGATCGAAAAAGATACAGGAGTTTCGGGAGAAGAGTCATGTTGATGGAATTAATTCTGCCAATCCAGCCTATTTTCTGAGTTCCCCATTCGGTTAGGTCCTTCTCAAGTTTCCTGAACATAGGGGGATAATTAGCCAAGTATAAATTCTGAAAATTTGGGGTCAGATTGATACCTAAATAATTAATAGACATAGAGTCCCATTTGAAAGCATATCTGTTTTTCAAGTGAGACACTGTGGAATCGGGTAGAGAAATATTGAGGGCCCTAGACTTGGGCATGTTTACCGTGAGGCCCGAGACTTTAGAGAAATCGTCTAGCAGGGAGAGGATTTTCGGGAGGGAGGAAACCGGAGAGGTTATAAAGAATAGTAAATCATCCGCAAATAATGCGCATTTGTGTTCCTTTTTGTTACAAAGAACTCCCCTGATATTTGAGTCTTCTCGAATTGCTATGCCAGAGATTCAATAACGATAGCGAACATCAGGGGAGATAAAGGGCAGCCCTGCCTTGTACCCCTTTGGATTTTTATGGATTCCGAGAATATGCCTTGTGACCGGATTTTAGCTTCAGGGGAAGAATAGAGAGCAGAAATGATTCCTAAAAATTTAGAGCCAAAATCCCAACGTTTCAATACAGTAAACATGAATGCCCAGGATACTGAATCGAAGGCTTTCTGGAGATCAAGTGAAAGAAGCATGCCTCCTTGTCTAGTACCTCCAGACCACCCTGAGTACATTAAGGAGATAAGATCAATAGCTCTCCTGATCTGGTCCGGGCCTTGTCTTCCTATGATAAAACCTACTTGATCTTTGGATATGTATTGACCTAAGAAAGCAATCAATCTATTAGCTAAAATTTTAGTAAGTATTTTAAGGTCATTATTAATGAGCGAAATCGGTCTATAGTTTTCCACTTGGCTAGGATCTTTATCGGGTTTCGGAATCAACGAAATATAGGCCATGTTAAGTTGTTTATCAATTGGGGAGCCCTCAGTCATATAATTGTAAAATCGTGCTAAGTAGGGTGATAGAATGGTTGGAAATGT
This sequence comes from Rana kukunoris, assembly GCA_029574335.1. Classification (NCBI taxonomy): domain Eukaryota; kingdom Metazoa; phylum Chordata; class Amphibia; order Anura; family Ranidae; genus Rana; species Rana kukunoris. Next base: position 154,411,402 of record CM056059.1, on the reverse strand, counting down.
TTTGTAATAAGACCCTGAGAACCCATCGGGGCCGGGAGCTGTGTTCAATTTTAAGTTTTTGATCACTGACATAACTTCCTCAGCTGAGATGGGTGCCTCCATCGCCTCCTTGTGAACCTTTGTCAACCTGGGGAGATTCAGGCCGTCCAAATATTCACCTATTTTGTCTGAAGAAAAATTACTATCATTAGCGTAAAGTTTGGTGTAGAAGTCGTGGAAGGCCCCCAACGCCCGCTGAGGATTTAATGTGAGGGAACCGTCGGCCATTTTTATCTTAGGTAAGATCCTTGATTTAAATCTAGGAGACAGTTTACGTGCTAGCAATGGACCTATCTTATCCTTTAAGTGGTAGAACCTGGCTCCTGTCCATTTTAGGTCATTTCCTGAATTTGCTGTAAGTGCCAGGTTTAAGGCGGATCTGGCGGTGTCAAGAGCGTGAGTAGGGACTCCAAGAGGGTCTGATTTATGTTTTCTACGTAAATCTAAATAGGTTTCTTCCAATTTTTCTATGGTCAGTTTCTTTTGCCTTCTACGTTTGGCTGCAATTTGTATTATTTTTCCCCTAATTGTAACTTTATGGGCAGCCCATAAGGTTTCGGGGGATATATCTTTAGTATCGTTAATTTCAAAATATTCCTTTATGGATTGTTCAATTTCTACCATGAGGGTAGGATCTTTTAGGATCGACTGCTTAAGCGTCCAATGAGACGCTCTGTGAGAGGTAGCCTCTTTTCTCAAGGTTAACAGGACCATGGAGTGGTCCGACCAGGAGACGTCCTTTATGGTAGATTTAGTGGCTGTTGGGACATGATGGTTAAATATTAATATATGGTCTATACGAGAGTACGATTTGTGCGGATTAGAATAGTGGGTGTAATCTTTGGTTTTCGGGTTTAGCTCTCTCCAAATATCGGTTAAACGAGATTGATGAAGCATACGTGCTACTTGTGTGCTAGTTTTGGTTGGCCTTATGAGTTTATTATTATTTGGTTTGGATTTATCTAAGCCCGGGTCGAAAGCTAGGTTAGAGTCTCCTCCCATGATAATGATGCCCTCCATGAATGGGTGGAGGACCTCAAGCATCTGGGAAAAAAACTTCTTCTGTCCCCTATTGGGAGCGTAATAGGAAACAAAAGTGTATAATCTCTCATCAAGGGTTCCTTTTACCAAAATAAATCTGCCTTCCGGGTCTCCATATTCTTTTAGTAGATTAAAATTACAAAATTTGGAAAACAAGATCGCCACTCCTTTCGTCTTATTTTCGGCATTGGATAAATAGAATACTGGGAAGTGAGAATGCAAGAATGAGGGGGTGTACCGCCTTGGGAAGTGTGTCTCCTGTAGGAGCACTATATCTATATGAAGCGCCTTGTATGCCTGGAGGGCTTTTCGTCTTTTAATAGGGGAGTTCAGCCCCTGAGTGTTGTGTGTCACAACACGCAGGGGCTTAGTAGTATTATTTGAGCCGGCCATGAGACAGGAACACTGCTATGGACAGATAGTGTATTAGGAGTTGAGCACGTAGATCAGAGGGCACCTGTGTTGGCAGGTGGGCCGGGAGGGAAGGTGGGGTGGTAAAGGGAGGAAAGAGGGGGTGGATGGATACAAAGAATAGAAAGCAAAAATGGTAACAACAAAGCAGAATGTAGTATTGCATAGGGTCTAACCATGACCCAGAATGAAGGAAGAGAAGTTTGCTCCTTCCTTCAATCAAACAGATTTTATTAGAGTAGTCCATTTAGGGGACTAACTTCCTACTCGTCAGGACGACAAAGTGTCGTTCCAAGAAGTAGGTTGAGGCTCAGGACCTCACCGTCGCATGTCACCGACAATCAGAGAATCATATACTAAGTTTTGAAAAACATAAAATTGATCCCCAAGGATGACCATTGATGGTATAGGACCCCTCCCCCCTCTCCCCAAAAAAAAAAAAAAAGAAAAAAGGGGGAGGGAAACATTATTATAATGTCATAGGAATGATTAAATATTATAAATTCATGGAACAAATAAATGAGTTACATAAGCATACCTATGAATATTGACTCTTACTTTGCCAGAAAATATAATAGGTTATTTGAACAGGTACTGAGGGAACAAGTTATATTGTAGGAGGGCGTACTGGGGAGGGGGAGAAAAAAAAAAAAAGGGGGGAGGGGGTGAGAAACCACCGGATCTAAAAAGGAGTCATTTCAGTCGACACTCAATGGAGTTGTTTCAAACTTTCCTGTGTTTGACTCTATTCCAGGAATTCGAGGGTGGACTATTGGGTGTATTTTTTTTGGCTGAAGGTTGTTGAGGTGGTGAAGTGTCCATGACTGGTTCAAGTGAAATAATTTTCAGGTCTAGTAATAGTCTTTCACCTTCTTGAAAGTTATGTACTACGTGGTGTCTGCCGTTATAGCTGAATTTCAAGGCGAATGGGAAGGCCCATTTATATTTGATGTCCTTTGTCATAAGGGCAGACAGTAATGGTTTCATCGCTCTCCTCTTCTGAATGGTGTAGGGAGAAATGTCTGCAAATATTTGGATTGTTGCGCCTTGGTATTGGAGATTTACTTGTTGTCTGGATTTTTTCATCACCTCGTCTTTGGTGGAATAGTAATGAGGTTTTACTATCACATCTCTCGGTAAGCCGTCTTTTCTTAGTGGGCCTAGGGATCTATGTGCTCTGTCTAATTCCATTTTTTGAATAGGCATGGAGGGGATCAGGGTTTTTATGATGTCCTGTATGGCTGAGTGAACATCTGTGATGGACTCAGGTAGCCCCCTAAGTCTGAAGTTGTCTCTCCTTGATCTGTTCTCCAAATCATCTATTCTGGCTTGGGCTGCTTCCAGTTGTTCTTGCAGGTGTTGAAGGGGTTCAGTATTTTGTTCGATTTTTGAAACGTTAATATCCAGTTTCCGTTCTATAGATTCGATCCTGTTTCCAAGGCTCTGAAAGTCAGCTCTGATGTCCTTAGTGATTCTTTCAGCGTTTTGGGCCAGGCCTCTATCTAGCATTTCCGAGATTCTATTGAATAGGTCAGTAACATTGAAGGAGGCTTCAGGGGAGTGTTCAGACTTAGAATGGATATAGATGGGGTTTTGAGCAGAGACCTCGGTAGGGGTTAATTGACCCGACATTGTAGATATTATACCTTCTTTAACAACAGACGAGTATAGAGCCGTATGTGATATAGAATCTGAGGAAGGGGGTGGTGAGATGGCCAACAAGTGAGATGAAATTTGTTTGACAGACATAGAATTTTCGGTGATTTCCAGCGTACTTGTCTGGAATTTGGAGTCCATGTTTTTAAGAGATTTCTTGACAGCTGAAATTTTAATAGTATTCTTGTTCTTTTTGCTTCGTTTTCCCTTCATGTATTGTATGTGTAGCAGGGTATATGCACCCACGGGAGTCAAAGCAACATAAATGTAAAGATTAGCAGCCCATTGAGTGTCCTGTATCAACCTCTAGTAGGAGCATGGCATTTCGGTGCTCAGTCCATACCTAGGTTCTAAAGCTTGTAATCAAATAGTAAAACACGAAAAAAACTGTTCTAGGTGGAGTCCATATTTAATATAAGTGGGTGTCACTGCTACATAGGAGGGGGAATAGAGATCCTCAATTTTTGTCGATAGGCATCCGACGGCGAGTGGTGGGTCTTTTCTAAGTCGCCACCTTAAGCGTACTCAGGCAGTGAAGTATAGTATGTGCTTTGCGACTATTGCAGATTGTATAAGTTATTGTTGATTGAAAGTTTTCCTCTCAAGACCACAGCCCTCAAATTATCTGGTGTATATTCCTTCAAGCAGTAGATCAATTCTGTAAGGTGGTAGTGAAATCTGACAAAAAAGGATTTAAAGACTGGGGGTCCTGTGGGAAGGTGATGTAGTAACCACTAATTTCCTGACCCTGCGTATTATGTCCACTCGAATTGGGTTGCTGGGGAAGCCTTAAACAGAGATTATATCCAAGGATGAAAAGTCTATAAAATATCAAGTGATATTATTCCTCTGTGCTGTCACAGTAGTATATGCAGGTGTGAGGGTTGGTTGCTGAGTTCTCAGAGTGGGGGCATGTCTTGGGGAGGAGGACCAAGACCAGAGCTATCTGCTCTTGAATGGTATCTGAGGTATGTGACAGTTTCCAATGGAGTTTACCTCACTTAGGAGCTCCTGTAATAGCCTTTACCCTGGAGTTATTTTACCATATGTATATGAAAAAAGTAAAGAATAAAAAAAAAAAAAAAAAAAGCACCTTCTGGGTCACTTGCTTAGCTGGCAGGGTGTGTTTGAAGAGCAGTGGGGTTAGAAAGCAGGCACTGAGGGGGAGAGGAGGCTGCTAGGGGGAAAGCTGCTCACCTCCTCAGTTTGTGCTCAATCCATGCAGGGATTTCTGGCTGGTTCCACGTTCCCCTCTGTCTCCTCTGCTGGTGCTGGGAAGTCTCCTCAGGAGGAGTGGGGGTGAGGGAACACCTCACGTTCCGTCCGGCACCGCTCCCGAGGCTGAGGCTCCGTCGGCCGTTTAGGCCTAAAGATGGCGGCGGGACCGCCGTGGATGTAGCTGGCTGAGGGCTAAGGTGAAGAGCTAGCTGCTGGCCGGGGGATGCGGTGTGTGGGGCGACTGCCCCGGACAGGACCCGGGAGAGGTTGCCGCGAGCGCCGCCAGTCACGATACTCGAGGCCGGGGACTCCGCGGCAGTGTAGGCCTCAAGATGGCGGCGGGGCCTCGGTGGACGGAGCCGACCCAGAACCGCAGCACCACTCTCGTTGCCGGCTAGGGAGCGTCTAACAGGTAGGGAGCTGTGCGGGGGGTGCCCAGAAGTCTGGATGGAGGGTTTAGGGGGAAAAAGAGAAGGTTGCTTGCCCAGGATGGAGATGGATTCACCATGGCAAGCGGAGCTCCTCCATATTGCGTCCTTCTCCGTTTGCGTCCGGCCACGCCCCCGCCTGTGGTAGTTCTATCATATGCCTCATGTAAAGTCCCACCCTATCCCCCCTTTTTTTAAAACACTATCCAGGGATCGAGATGAATTTCAGGAGTGGAATAAAGTGCCTCCACAGAACTACCACCAACAGTTAATTATACATTGTCATTTTTTGATTAGCTGACCCAGGTTGATGTGGTCCTGGTCCGCCTTTAGTTTGGTGGTATTTTGGTTTGGTAGGCATGTTTGGTTCCACTTGTTTTTCCGGTGCTCTTTTTTGCTAGACCAACTATAAGTAGAGGCATGGTTAGGTGATCACCTGCCCCCTATCTATTGATTAGCACTCCTGTGCTCCTATTTAGAAGACTTTAAAATTCATAGTTAGGACTGCAGTACACAAAGTGCCTTGACAGGGCCTGCAGCTCACACAGGTATTTGCAAATACATGCAACTAAACCTCTGTTTTTAATGCATACAGCTAGACAGGTTAATTTGGTTTAGTTGTTTTTTGGTTGGTAACTTTGAGCCTGGCTATTATGGAAACTTTTTTTTTTTTTATATTCCATATATATATTTAATTGCATACTGCTAAAAACACATCTCATTTAAAGTCCCAACACCTCCCCTGTCACTAAATGTAACCCTTAGAAACCAAATAGATTCCAAACAGCCCAGTTAAAGCTGAACTCCGGACAGATATAAAAGACACAAGTAAACAAACTTCTATATTTATTAATGCATCATAAAATGTATTATTTTAACCACTTACGGACCGGAAAGATTTACCCCCTTAATGACCAGGCCATTTTTTGCGATATGGGACTGCGCCGGTTTAACTGACAATTGCGCGGTCGTACAACACTGTCGAAAAAAGTACCTTTTTCCCCAGAAATAGAGCTTTCTTTTGGTGGTATTTGATCACCTTTGAGTTTTTTTGTTTAGTTTTTTTACACTATAAACAAAAAAAGACCATCAGTTGAAAAGAAAATAATATTTTTTAATTTTTCCAATAAAAAATATCCAAAAAACGAATGTAAAAAAGCTAATTTCTTAATCAGTTTAGGCCAATATTTATTCTTTGTGACAGGAAGTCAGGTAAGGCTGTGGGTATTGTCACAGATGGGAGATACATTTCTGCCTTGTTTAGATAATACACCAATTACTACCAGGTGTCGACTACAGAGGTAGCCAGAAAGGTTTAGGACGTTGGAAAACTTCAGCTGTTCAGAATGAGGCAATTAAGGCCTATATAAGTTATCCAAAGGATGACTACTGATTGCTGCATCCTAAAGCTTTTTGAGTTAAGGAGAGCAGTGAGAAAGACTTCTGAAGAGGTGAGGTGGTTGTTGATTTTTCTGTGTGATAAAAATCAAAAAGACTTTTGTTTCTCTGCTGTATGACCAGCAGTGTCCGCCCAGCAGTAGGCTGTGCCAAACGCCATAGGTAGGTTCCTGTGTTGTAAAAATAGATGCCCCAAGTGGCCAGGGTTTAATTGTATGTTTTGTTTTGTTTATGCTGTTTGGATGCTTGCACTTGTTTCCAGCAATATGGAAGAATAAACCAAACTCTTTGTTTTCAACCGCCTTCGGCTGCCTCTCTGTATAGTTCAGTGTGTAGTGAACCCATCCATGGGGTCACACACCCCTGCTACCGAGCTAACCCCTAACATCTTCTACAAACTTTTGGTAAAAAAATAAATCCCAATAAGCGTTTATTGATTGGTTTGCACAAAAGTTATAGCGTCTACAAAATAGGGGATAGTTTTATGGCATTTTACTGTAATGGCGGCGATCTGCAGAGCTTCCCCTCATTTCAGATCTACTACTACTTTTGTTTGCCATTTTCATTATTGTTTCTATTTTTTTTTTAAATAATGGTGGTAGATCAGCGATATTTAGCGGAACTACGACACTTTTGACACTTTTTGGGACCAGTGACATATATACAGCGATCAGAGCTATAAATAGTCACTGATTACTGTATAAATGTCACTGTCAGGGAAGGGGTTAACACTAGGGGGCGATCAAGGGTTTGAGTGCGTCCTAGGGAGGTGTTTCTAAGTGTGGGGGGAGTGTAGTGACTGGAGGAGGAGAGAGATCGCTGTTCCTAATCACTAGGAACAGCAGATCTGTCTCTTCTCCCATGACAGAACGGAGATCTTTTTGTTTACATTGACAAATCCCTATTCTGAAAATGTGCAGAGTTCCCCCAAGGCTCGCCCCACTGTCGCATTTCACCTTATACACTGAGGCTTAGTCATTAAGAGATTAATGCTGGTTGGTTACTTTGATTACCGTGTATACTCCAGTATAAGCCGGCCCAAATATAAGCCGAGGCACCTAATTTTACCACAAAAAATGGAAAAACGTATTGGCTCGAGTATAAGCCTAGGGTGTCCATCTGCATGCCTCACTGTGCCTCACTTTGCCTCACTGTGTCCATGCCTCATTGCGTCCATGTGCATGCCTCATTGTGCCCATGCCTCATTGTGCCCATGCCTCACTGTGTCCATGCCTCACTGTGTCCATAACTAGACTGCCATTTAACTTGGCAGCCTAGGAAAGGGGTGAGATTTGAAAAATCGGTGCTCCTCAGCCGTAGATCCCCCAGACAACAAACTTTGCACACTTGTAGAGGAGAAATGGGGCTACATGTGTGCCAAGTTTGGGGTCCAGACGACCGGCCGGTACTGGGTCCCCGAAGTCACCGGAGAAGTGATCGTTTAACATGGGAGTCTATAAAAGGGGTGCCCAGCTTTGAAAAATCGTTGCTCCCCGACCGTAGATACCCCGGACAACAAACTTTGCATACTTATAGAGGAAGAATGGAGCTATATGTGTGCCAAGTTTGAGGTCCAGGAGACCTACAAACGGCTGGCACCGGGTCCCCAAATTCCGGGAGATCAGGCAAAAAGGTGACTCCAGTATAGGCCGAGGGGGGCGTTTTCAGCACACACAAAAAAAATTCCCGAAAAACTCGACTTATACTCGAGTATATACAGTACTTTAGTTACTGTGATTGGTTACTTTAGTTACTGTGATTGGTTATTTTAGTTTCTTTGAATTATTGAATTTTGCTCTGCTTTGTTAAATGAGCGCAATGCTTCTCCTTCGGAGGTATGATGGAAGAGCCAATTGGGTGTGACGGCAGGAAAGGAGGATTATGTGAAAGTTATCGGGATATTAACAGTTTTATCAGCGGCAGAAAGTTGTCTAATTTTGATTTAAATCTCGTTTTAGGCTATAACACTTGGAAGATGCACTTGGAAGGGCAGCCGACGCAGTCATTACGAGATGCCTTCATTAGCCCTGCGTTCACCTGGCGATCTCGCTGTAGCAAGTGCACCCAATTATCCGGGAGATATTTGCGTACATTCTGGTAACCGGCTCCCGAGGCAACAGTTGGGCATGGCTCTCTATGCGGCCAGAATAATAATTTTCCGTGGACGCTCGGTTTTATTTCCGAAGGGCTCTCCATTCTTGATCATTAGCTCTCCAAAAACAAATGCTATTTTGGGGTCATTTGCAGGGAGCTGAAATCTGTCATAGAAAGTCACCTCATTCCAATCAATTTAAAAATGAGTTCCCTGAACTGCAGAAGAAGTCCGGAGCCCAGTAGTAATGTAATGATTGATCATCCTGTGCACTCCAACAATTATCATAAATTAAAATTTACTCGGCTTGACAGTCAATTTTCCAAGTACCCATTAGGCCTTTTCGTTTTCAGGTTTTGCATCGGCTAACTTGACACCGGGAACTTTTCTTTTTGATTAAGGAAAGCCTCAAAGTCAAAGGATCAAAAGTGGAAACGTCTCTAAAATTAATACTTGGGCAACCTAAGAGGGACCCAACATAATTACCACTCCCCCTTAGTGATCCATAAGGCCACGTACACACGATCGGTCCAACCTGATGAAAATGGACCAAAGTTTTAAAACTTGCTTTAAAATCGGACTGATGGACGCCTGACCATTGGTCCAAACCGATCGTTAGTACGAAAAAGCATCGGTTCAAAAAAACCCTGCATGCTCAGAATCAAGTTGACGCATGCTTGGAAGCATTGAACTTCGTTTTTTTAGCACGTCGTGTTTTACGTCACCACGTTCTGACATGATCGGTTTTTGAACTGACGGTGTGTACGCGCATTAGACCATCAGGCCACTTCAGCGGTGACCCGATGAAAACGGTCCGTCGGACCATTCTCATCGGGGTTGGACTGATCGTGTGTACGTGGCCTGATAGACATCTTCCCTTTATACAGGGCCGATCCTAGGGTCACAGGCCCCTGGGTGCAGAAATATTTCTGGTGCCCCCACATGGGTGTTGTCATTTTACTAACTCCTCCCCTTTACATCTCATTATACACCACAGATGTACGAGGCGCAGGAATGAGCAGGGGCTGTGTATCCTATGCAATCTATCATGCCATAAAACATTTAGAGCAGGGGCAGCCCAGAGCATGTGTAAAGGGATGCTGGGGATGCCATCCCCCAGCACACAGCACACTGAACACTGTGATACACCTCGATTCTCTCTCTGTGCAGCCTGAGATAGAGATGGGAATGGGAGGCATTCCAACTGGAGTTGGTGGAGACAGTGCGGGATCCAAGACTCCCAATGTTAGGAATTCATTCCTGCACATCAGCACTCAGCAGCCACTAAAAACTAGAACTCTCATGTTAGGGAGAGGATTGGCCCCTCCCCCGAGCACTGCCAGGCTGGACGGGCTGCCCTATGCTCGCACATCAGTTCTGGACGGACACACACCTATGCTCAGAACACTAGTTCTGGACGGACACAAACAAGGAGAGAAGGAGGGAGGGGAGAACTCTGGCACTTTGGTGCCCCCACCTCTGCAGGCGCCTGGGTGCAATGCACCCTGCTTAGGATCTGCCCTGCCTTTATACACATACCACAAATGTCAAATACAAGGCCCGCGGGCCCAATGCGGCCCACCAGGCCTTGTCAGGTGCCCTCCCACACAGTTTTGCAGAGATATTATGGCCAAACTGAATTCTGCCACCTCCAGCTCTCACCCTCCGCTCCCTGTTGTCACTTGTAAACCCAGAAGCCTTCTATGTTTACAAGGGACAGCTTTGCTTTTAGTGGCTTCCAGATGTAACAGGTCTCTCAAGGTGGGGAATGGTGGAGACAGATCTCCAGAATCTGAGAGTGAGAATGATCTCCCGGAAAGGCAGTGGAGCCTACACAGGGAGGCATAACAGAGGTAGAGAAAACCGCCTACACAGGGCGGTGCTAGTGCTGCCTACATAGGGTGAGGTAGGAGAGAGTAGAGATAAATGGAAGCTTTGGGGGGAGGTGAGGTGGTTGGGGGAAGTGGTGTTGCACACTGTGCATAGCGCACCCCTAAACCCTGCACCTTGTACACAACGCACACTTGAACTCTGCATTTGATATGTAGCATAACCCCAAACCTACACTCTGTATCCTGTATGTAGCATAACCCTAAATCTACACTCTGTACATAACACACTCCTGAACTCTGCACCCTCTATGTAGCATAACCCTAAATCTACACTCTGTACATAAAGCTTTGCACATCTAGAGAGGGAATTTTTTGCTGATTCCTCTATGAAAAATATCTCAAGCTCTGTCAGATTGGATGGAAAACGTCTGTGAACATCAATTTTCAAGTCTTGCCACAGATTCTCAATGTGATTTAGGTCTGGACTGTGACTGGGCCATTCTAACACATGAATATGCTTTGATCTAATCCATTCCATTGTAGCTCTGGCTGGCTGTATGTTTAGGGTCGTTGTGTCCCCCACATGGCTTCTTGCAAACTGCAAACAGGACTTCTTATGACTTTCTTTCACCAATGTCTTTCTTCTTGTCACTCTTCCATAAAGGGCAGATTTGTGGAGAGCACCACTAATAGTTGTCCTGTGGACAGATTCTCCCCCCTGAGCTGAGATGAATTCTCTACTTGCCCAGCCCAGTCAGTTTAGGTGGACGGCCATGTTTTGGTAGGTTTGCAGTTGTGCCATACTCTTTCCATTTTCGGATGTTTAAAGCTTGGGATATTTTTTTATAACCTAACCCTGCTTTATACTTCTCCACAACTTTATCCCTGACCTGTCTGGTGTGTTCCTTGGCCTTCAAGATGCTGTTTGTTCACTAGGGTTCTCTAACAAACCTATGAGGGCTTCACAGAACAGCTGTATTTATACTGAGATTAAATCACACACAGGTGGACTCCATTTACTAATTAGGTGACTTCTGAAGGCAATTGGTTCCATTAGATGTTAGTTAGGGGTATCAGAGTAAAGGGGGCTGAATACAAATGTACCCCCCACACTTTTCACATATTTATTTGAAAGGAAAAAAATAAAACCATGTATAAATTTCCTTCCAATTATGTGCCACTTTGTATTGGTCTATCACATAAAATCCCAATAAAATACATTTACGTTTTTGGTTGTAACATAACAAAATGTGGGAAATTTCAGGGGGTATGAAGTACCTTATTTCTCGGACTATAAGACGCAGTTTTTTCCCCCAGAAACATGGGGGAAAATGTCCCTGCAGCTTATGGTGCGAATAGAGGACAGGCACCGCCCCCGCCGGCAACGCTCCCTTGCCGCTGATGGCACCGCCCCCCCACGCCACTCACATGGCCTCCCGCTGCCGCTGGCCACGCCCCCCACCGCTGATGGCACCGCTCCCCCACGCCACTCGCATTGCCTCCTGCTGCCTCTGGCAATGCCCCCCCCACCGCTGTTGGCACCACCCCCCCACCACCGCTTGCATCGCCTCCCGCCTCCTCCACCGGAAGAGAGGTAGGAGAGCGGATTACAGACTCCCAAACCCCCGTCATTGCCAGGTGATCTTCCCGCGGGTTCCTGAGACAGAAGAAGGCGGAAGTGATAACATGAGGTAAAGGCTGTGGGCCAGATTCACAGAGCCATTACTCCGGTCTATCTCCTGTTAGACCGGAGTACTTTCAAATTACGCACGTCATATCATTAGTTTGAATCCTCAAACCATGATACGACGGCTTCGGGCTTCGATCCGACAGGCTTACGTCTTCGTACGCCGTCGGATCTATGCTGCAATCTTTTTCCGCCCGCTGGGTGGAGTTTGCGTCGTTTTAAGCGTCGGGGTATGCAAATTAGCTTTTTCCGGCGATCCACGAAGTTACGATCGTCCGTCGCATTCTCTTACGGCATCTGTAGTCATCTTTTTGCTGCGTAAAGTTAGGGAAGCAAAAATCTGGTCTAAAGTTAGACAGCCCATGTTAAGTATGGTCGTCGTTCCCACGTCGAATTTCAAATTTTTTTTTGTTTTTGCGTAAGTCGTCCGGGAATAGGAATGCACGGCGGGAAATTTCTGAACGCATCATGCGCAGTTCGAACGCCGTGGGGACGTGCCTAATTTAAATGCTTCATGCCCCCTAATCGCGTATTTAAATCTACCTGAATTCGTCTTAGAGCCAGGTAAAATACGGCGGCGTAGTGTATCTCTGATACTCTGCGCCAGGGCAACCTGAATCTGGCCCTGTGTTTTTAGCAATGGTCACTATGCATTTCTATGGGCAATGGTCACTCTGCATTTCTATGGGCAATGGTCACTCTGCATTTCTATGGGCAATGGTCACTCTGCATTTCTATGGGCAATGGTCACTCTGCATTTCTATGGGCAATGGTCACTCTGCATTTCTATGGGCAATGGTCATTCTTCATTTCTATGGCCGTGCCCACTCTGCATTTCCATGAGCAATGGTCACTGCATTTCTATTGGCAATAGTCACTCTGCATTTCTATGGCCGTTGCCACTCTGCATTTCATGGCCACTGGAAAATATTTTAGTATACCATTTGGTACAGAGTTTTTTTTACTTGTTTTTACTCCTCTAAAATCTAGGTGTGTCTTACAGTGGGTGACCGCGATATTGTGTCAATCTCGCTCCCTTTCTCGGCGAGATTGAACACCTACGAGCCCCATTGCGGGAGCCAGCGCCGAGCTGGCTTGCCGCGATGGAGACAAAGCTGTCATAGAAGCGACGGGGATCCGACTTTGATTCCTGCCAAATCTAGCTGCAGCGTTTGGTATGAATCCTGAGGGGAACTCCACGCCAAAATTTTAAATAAAAAACCGGCATCGGTTTCCCCCCCCATGGGCATACCAGGCCCTTAGGTCTGGTATGGGTTGTAAGCAGACCCCCCCACAATCCATACCAGACCTGTATCCAAAGCACGCTGCCCGGCCGGTCAGGAAAGGAGTGGGGACGAGCGAGCGCCCCCCCTCCTGAGCCGTACCAGGCCGCATGCCCTGGGTAGGTACCAGAGCATGATGGGACTGTGACATCATAAGAGAGGCCTATATAAACCGGTGGGAGCCGCGCACCCGGCATAACAGCGGGAAGAAGCATCGTGTCAACATCGGAAGAAGAAGGCAGAAGACGTCACAGAAGAGCGGACTGGCCGCCGATAGTAATTGAGCTAACACGAAGATGGTGGCGGCCAATCCTGAAGAAGAAGGCACCAGAGAGCGCCGAGACAACACCTGAGAGCGGAGAAGATGGAAGAAGACCCCCGCAGAGTGAAGAAGACCCCCGGAGAGCGGAGAAGCTGGAAGAAGACCCCCGCAGAGTGAAGACCCCCGCAGAGTGGAGAAGACCCCCGGAGAGCGGAAGGCCCCCCCTGGTAATAGAGCTAAATAAGAGCTGACTAATAAATTACTTTAAAAACCCTGTGTCGTGTGTTTATTTTCTTTTACACTTTGCCTCCAGGTGAATGGGTAGGGATACGATGTACCCCATATTCATTCACCTAGGGTGGGGGGCTGGTATCTGGGGGCCCCCTTATTAAAGGGGGCTCCCAGATTTCGATAAGCCCCCCGCCCGCAGACCCCGACAACCAACGGCCAGGGTTGTCGGGAAGAGGCCCTGTCCTTATCAACATGGGGGCAGGTTGCTCTGGGGTGGGGGGCCGCAGTGCGCCCCCCTGCCCCAGAGCACCCAACCCCCCAATGTTGAGGGCATGCGGCCTTGGACGGATCAGGAGGGGGCGATCGCTCGTCCCCACTCCTTACCTGACCAGCCGGGCAGTGTGCTTTGGATACAGGTCTGGTATCCAAAGCACGCCGAAAAAAGGGCCTGGTATGCCCCTGGGGGGGGAACCCATGACGTTTTTTTATTAAAAATTTTGGCGTGGAGTTCCCCCTCAGGATTCATACCAAACGCCGCAGCTAGATTTGGCGGGAATCCAAGTCGGATCCCCGTCGCTTCTATGACGCGCTCGCTGGAATGTGCTTTGTCTATTTCAGAGAGTGTGAGATGTCGGCACCCTGTCGCCGAGAATCAGCGCGATGCTGTCGTGCTGGAAACACATTCTCTGCAACAGGTACAGTATGGTGCGAAAAATACGGCAGTTTGTCCCAATTCCTGTAAAAGTCACGTCTGCTGGACAGCTTGGCCTTTGTGGCATGAAAAATGTAAATAAAGCTACGTGAAATAAATCATGAAATCATTATACTGAATACAATCATTATGTATAATCACTGCATACAATTTCCAGGACACATGATAACAGCGCATTGTTCATGGTACACTATAAATCTGGATGTTTACAGTTTTTCTCATTTTTCCAGCATGTTATGCATAATAGCCGTAGATTATTATTATTATTATTTATTTTTTTCATTTTGTTTTCCTCTTCTTTTTTTTTTCCTGCAAGCCAGCAATATTAACACTGAGCCATTGTGATATAAATAACCTCAGAAGAGGGACAAGGGAAATACTTTTATCTCGCAGTGTTACTTAGAAAATCAAAGCCATCACAATTTTCTCATAAACATCAAAAAGTTGCGGATCCGGAGAAATGCATCAAAATATAATTTGCTAGAAAATTGCGGGGGAAAAAAAATATCCTCTGTTTCCATATGCCAGAAAAGAATTAGATTGAAAATCAAGTAAAAAAAAAAAATATATATTGATGTCATTAACCACTTAAGACCCGGACCATTATGCAGGTTAAGGACCTGTCCAGTTTTTGCGATTCGGCACTGCGTCGCTTTAACTGACAATTGTGCAGTCGTGTGACATGGCTTCTAAACAAAATTGGCGTCCTTTTTTTACCACAAATAGAGCTTTCTTTTTGTGGTATTTGATCACGTCTGCGGTTTTTATTGTTTGCGCTATAAACAAAAATAGAGCGACAATTTTTAAAAAAATTCAATATTCTTTACTTTTTGCTATAATAAATATCCCCTAAAAATATATATACATTTTTTTTTTCCTCAGTTTAGGCCGATACGTATTCTTCTACCTATTTTTGGTAAAAAAAAATCACAATAAGCATTTATCGATTGGTTTGCGCAAAATTTATAGCGTTTACAAAATAATGGATAGTTTTATGGCATTTTTATTAATATTTTTTTTTTACTACTAATGGCGGCGATCAGCGATTTTTGTTCGTGACTGCGACATTGTGGCGAACACTTCGGACACTTTTGACACATTTTAGGGACCATTGTCATTTTCACAGCAAAAAGTGCTATAAAAATGCACCGATTACTGTGAAAATGCCAATAGCAGTGAAGGGGTTAACCACTAGGGGGCACTAAGGGGTTAAGTGTACCCTAAGGGAGTGTTTCTTACTGTAGGGGGGTGTGGCTCTAGGTGTGACGTCATTGTTCCCTGATATAGGGAATGACGATCAGACGATCACTGACATTGCCACACAGAAGAACGGGGAAGGTTTGTTTACACTCACCTCTCCCCGTTCTTCAGTTCCTGTGACCGATCCCGGGACACCAGTGGTGATCAGGTCCACAGGTCCCTCGGACGCGGTCACGGAGCTTCGGACCGGGTCACGAGCGTGCGCCGGTGGAGTTGCGCACGTCCCACGGCTGGGCTCTTAAAGGCGACGTAACTGTACGTGCCTGTGCCCAGCCGTGCCATTCTGCTGACGTATATCAGCGTTAGGCGGTCCTTAAGTGGTTAAAAGAACATAATCACCAGCAAATAATACAGTTCCCCAAACAGTAGAACAAACAGAGATCTCATGAAGAATTGTGAACAACAGGCAGCGAGGAATAATTATACGCAGAGTCACGGCACTCAGAATGCAGGGAAGAAAAGATCTATTAATTCCTTTCAGCCATCTCCTCCATTCCACATCTATATACGGCGATATCGGGGAAAAGGCAATGTTTCCAGTCTGGTAATAAATTGCTTCTGTAATTATGTAACAACAAAACAAACACAACAAAGGATTAGGGAAGAGAAAGTGCGCCGATGTGCAGAACATTTAACATTTCAGTTAACTATCGAGCAATATACTGAGCACACGTGTACAGCAATGCCGCGTACACACGATCATTTTTTGTGATGAAAAAAAACAACGTTTTTGAAACGTCACTTTTCAAAGACGATGTTGCATACACACCATCGTTTTTTTCACAAAAAGTGAGGTTACGTTCACCACTCTTTTCCATTGAAGCTCGCTTCATAACTAGCTTCTGGGCATGCGCGGGTTGAAAAACGTTGTTTTAAACACCGTTTTTGCTACACACGGTGACTTTTTGTGAAACAAAAACGACGTTTTGAAAAACGACACAAAAAATTCAAGCATGTTGGAATTTTTTTTGGGTCGTTTTTTTAAGACAAAAAACGACGTTTTGCCCACACACGATCAATTTAAATGACGTTTTAAAAAAACAACGTTTTTTTTTCATCGCAAAAAACGACCGTGTGTACGCGGCATTAGGGCTTGTTTAGACGCCCCCTGCATTTTTACTGCCCCCTAACCCCCACCCCCTCCTTAAAAACTAGTTCATACATGCAATGCTCATGTTTATTAGGTGGCACTGATAGGCACTGATATGCAGCACTGATGAGCCCTGATAGGTGGCACTGATTATGCATCACTTATTAGCACTGATAGGATTAGGTGGCACTGATGGGCATTGATATGCAGCACTGATAGGATTAGGTGGCACTGATTGGCACTGATATGCAGTACTGATAAGTACTGATAGATGGCACTGATTATGCAGCACTGATAAGCACTGATAGGTGGCACTGATTATGCAACACTGATGAGTACTGATAGGTGGCACTGATTATGCAGCACTGATAGGCACTGATAGGTGGCACCATAGGCGTGCGCACAGGGTGTGCCAGGTGTGCCTGGGCACACCATAATCTCCCAATGCAGCACAGATGCCCCCTACTGCCCTGGCTCCCCCTCCTTCCCCCCACAGTACTTCTGGCTTCCCCTCCTCTCCCACTGGTTGTTGCTGTGGATGTTTTAGGATGAGTGGGGGAAGGGGCCAGTAAATATGCCATTTATGGGCCCCTTCCCTTTCTGAATGAACATGGTGAGTGATCGGTAGAGTGTGTTTGAGCTTTGGGGTGCACACCCTAATGCCAAAGGCTGCGCACACCTATGGTAATGTTTAAGAATGAGTGGGGAAAGGGTACAGTAAATATGTAATTTACTGGCCCCTTCCCTTTCTGAATGAACACAGTAAAATGATCGGTACCATGTGTTTGAGCTTTGTAGTGCACACCCTAATGCAATAGACTGCGCACACCTATGGGTGGCACTGATTATGCAGCACTGATGAGTACTGATAGGTGCCACTGATAGGCTTAGGTGGCACTGATGGATATTGATATGTAGTACTGATGAGTACTGATAAGTGGCACTGATTATGCAGCACTGATAGGATTAGGTGGCACTGATGGGCACTGATATGCAGTACTAATGAGTACTAATAAGTGGCACTGATTATGCAGCACTGCAGGGGCCCATGCAGCACTGATAAGCACTGATAGGTGGCACTGATTATGCAGCACTGATAGGATTAGGTGGCACTAATGGGCACTATTATGCCAGCGGAGTCCCC
>CM056059.1:153673618-153791118 GCA_029574335.1 Rana kukunoris | reverse complement strand
ATGCTTTTTACATTGGTGACCTTTTAACCTGTACAAAATCGTGGCAAAAACGCAAAAAATTGCAGTAAAAACGTGAGACTTTCTGCCTGAAAAGGTGTGAATGCAGACTTAAACAAGAAGGTTATATAAGTAACACTATGCAACAATGTATCTAAAAAATATCCACTTTCAAAAATATTGTGCTCAAGAAATTAATATACAGAAGATTGTTTTTATAGAGGGGTCTTCAAAATGTTACTGCACTTTAAATATATAATAGAGTGTAAAAAAAAGTGTGTAAACTTATTATTATTATTATTTAGGTACTTATATAGCGCTGTCAATTTACGCAGCGCTTTACATATACAATCTACATTCACATCAGTCCTTACCCTCAAAGAGCTTACAATCTAAGCACCCTAACTCACATTCATATACTAGGGCCAATTGTAGGCAGAAGCCAAATAACCTACCAGCATGTCTTTGGAGTGTGGGAGGAAACCGGAGCACCCGGAGGAGAACATTCAGTCAGGATTCGAACCATCAACCCTTTTTACTGCTAGGCAAGAGTGCTACTCACTACACCACTTTTTGAAGACCCATGGTATATAAATATATTCATAATTTCAACAATAAAACTTGCCGAATTCTGGATGCATATTTCTCTTTGGTTCAGACTTTCCCAGCTATAACATGCGGAGGGGGAGGAGTGGGGACATAAAGGGGCTAAAATTTAAATTGATGCTCAAGCGCCCGAGAGTTAGAGGCATGGGGAGCTCATAGAAGGTATGTTTTATCTTCACAGAAAAGGGTTGTCAGTTTGGTAAATGGTGAGGATATGTCATGTGACTATTTTACATACAAATAGGACTTCATGAAGCTGTACATCAGCCTCTCTGGAGGTGTCTCATCCTGAAAATATAAAGTACGAGTTGGGAAATGTGTGGCTGCAGAACGGCCCGTTGTCCTCCAGTACGCCTTGCTGGAAGCAGAAAGCCTGCCATGAGAAAAGAATTGGTTTAAGGCTCAATTTTTCTGAAGGGGATTCAATCCGTCATCTTGACGCCCACAAAATCTCATCAGTCCGTCTATTTTAGGCTCAGTATATATTTTATTTAAAGGCCATATCGTTGAAGAGGCCGGCGAGGGGATCTGGGTTAACACAATATACTCCGGAAAGGTTACAGCAGAGAAATCGGCCAAGAAAGGGCCAAAAAAAAAATGGAAAAGTTAAAAATATTCACTGGATTCAAGAAATTTTCTCAAATTAGTAGCCAATGGCTCCATGATATTGTTATCTTTCTCATTATTGTCAGCCATTATCTCTATCTATCTATCTATCTATCTATCTATCTATCTATCTATCTATCTATCTATCTATCTATCTATCTGTCTGTCTATCTATCTATCTATCTATCTATCTATCTATCTATCTATCTATCTATCTATCTATCTATCTATCTATCTATCTATCTATCCCTATCCTTTGATAGCTATCTATCTACACTATATTACCAAAAGTATTGGGACGCCTGCCTTTACATGAACTATAATGGAATCCCAGTCTTAGTCCGTAGGGTTCAATATTGAGTTGGCCCCAGCTATAACAGCTTCAACTCTTCTGGGAAGGCTGTCCACAAGGTTTAGGAGTGTGTCTATGGGAATGTTTGACCATTCTTCCAGAAGGGCGTTTGTGAGGTCAGGCACTGCGTCAGGTCACCTGTGGCCAGATGACAAGTGCACCCTGTTGGAGTCAGGGGTGCACCACAAGGTAGTAAACCCTATAGCAGACTGCTGCGGATGGACCACAGAGTGGATATGGAGGAGAGGTTCACTGGGGCACAAACAGGGATCCTACAGGAAGCTTGAGCCCAAGTTTCCCCAGGGCGCGGAGTCTAAGATCCAGCTGGTACTCACCAGAGCCTCTAGTGGTGAGGATGGCCTTCGCTGCAACTGGATCCAGGTCGCGGCCCTCGGAGTCCCCTAAGTCACGCTCCGTAGGGAGAGAGGGGAAGCAGCCACTCAGGACCCAAGAGATAGTGAAGGGTAAGCCGAGGTCGGGGCAACAAGCAGATGAGGATAACCAAGGGACAGGCCAAAGGTCAGGGTCACAGGCAAACAGGAGTAGTTGGAGACAAGCCAAAATCGGTACACAGAGATAACGTAGCACACGGCAAGCAGGAACACAATGCTAACAAACAATGTTGATCAGCAAAGCAGACCTGCAGTGCACTGGTTAATATAGAGCAAGGATCCTCAAACTACGGCCCTCCAGCTGTTGTAGAACTACACTTTCCATGAGGCATTGTAACACACTGACATTCACAGACATGACTAGGCATGATGGGAATTGTAGTTCCTAAACAACTGGAGGGCCATAGTTTGAAGACCCATGATATAGAGTTCCTGGGATGGCCTGGGGTGGAGCCATACAGGAAGGAGAGATGATAAAGGCAACAAGATAAGAGAGTCAGGCCTCTAATGAACACATGGAGAGGAAGGTAAGCTGCCAGACATTACTGCATATCCATGACACACTGACAGGGCAGGACTTAGGGTGGTGGAGGCCCCAGGGCTTGAGTCACTTTCGGGCCCTACCTTCTATACATTACTTTACTTACTTAGATAGAACAAAATGATACATACACAAGCTATCTATTAGAGCTACGCAATTCTGGATAAACTGAGAATAAAAATAGAGATGACGATTCTGAACAAACAACTAAACAATATTACATCATTCATGTTAATTGCTGAAGTCTATTAAATAAGTTTAATTATAGAAAAATATACCAGGATATATCCTAAGATAGAGGCTGGTCCTAGCGCTCAATGGACAGGTCTTCTAATTTAATAGGTTATAGAAATATATATGCAGAAAAGCAGCTATTATAATAAGAAAAGTGTGTGTAAAAAAGTATGTCTCTATGAGGCATTAACAGCGCTATATGATTTTATATCAATTGAACTCAGAAGTTCAAACTCTGCTTTTGTGAGGTGCAAACATCCACCAGGACCTCCTATCCTTAAAATGGTAGCTAACCTCAAATGGTAAGAACAATATTAAAACTGCTATTACACATGAAATAAAAAAGTAATACCTTTTTTTATTTCATGTGTAATAGCAGTTTTAATATTGTTCTTACCATTTGAGGTTAGCTACCATTTTAAGGATAGGAGGTCCTGGTGGATGTTTGCACCTCACAAAAGCAGAGTTTGAACTTCTGAGTTCAATTGATATAAAATCATATAGCGCTGTTAATGCCTCATAGAGACATACTTTTTTACAAAAAAGTTTAATTAATCATAAATATTAAAAAAAAAATGGGTTTGAATAAATGATTAAATTCCTCAATCAAATACACTTGTTTCATAGATGAATCATCATTTTTGAACGAATCTCCTGAATGAACGATTCAATGACACACATAGACACCCTCCTAAACCTTGTGGACATCCTTCCCAGAAGAGTTGAAGCTGTTATAGCTGCAAAGGACGGGGCCAACTTAATATTGAACCCTACGGACTAAGACTGGGATGCTATCTATCTATCTATCTATCTATCTATCTATCTATCTATCTATCTATCTATCTATCTATCTATCTATCTATCTATCTATCTGTCTGTCTGTCTGTCTGTCTGTCTGTCTGTCTGTCTGTCAGGAGCACACCACGTCTCGCTCCCTTTTTCAGACAGATGACTGTTTATCTGCATGATTTCTTGCTCGAATTAAGGAAAATTTCCAGCATGCTGGAAGGCGATTGCACCCGACTGACTCTACACATTGTTATTGAACCAGAAGGCTTGTTAGCACTCAGCTGTCATCATACAATTACTAGAAGCTATGGGCCAGATCCACGTACATCGGCGCATATATAGACCAGCGTAGCGCATCTCCTTTACGTTAGACGGGCTCAATTTAGAGGCGCAAGTACCGTATCCTCGTAGTATTTGCGCACAAATTTGCGCCGGCGCAACGTAAATTCCGAGGCGTAAGGCGGTGTAATTCAAATTGGGAAGGACGTGGGCGTGTTCCATTGAAATGAGCCGTGACCGCATGCAAATGAAGGGCCGGCCGGACTGCGCATGTGTGCATAACGCAGGCTATGGTCAACACCTCTCTGCGCATGCTCAGAACTCGGCACGGCGCAATCAGTGAGATTGGAACTAGGCCCGGTGAACTTAGTGAGCTACGCCCAGTGCTTAAATAGACCGAGAGAAACGCCCTTCCATTGCAAAAGTACATCCAATTTGTTTCCCTTCCTACAGCAAGGTGCTTTTGTTCTGTTGTTTGTTAGTGTTTGTTGGTTTGTGACGTGTCTTTGAGATTTTTGGTGAGTGTTTTGGAGAGTGATTTGGAGAGTGTTGTGTGAACATGAGTGAGAGGAAGAGAAAATTAAATTTTTCCTTGCGGGAGAAGGAAACTATTGTCAGGGCCATTACCCAATATGGGCGATTCCTGCATGGCCCCGGAGAGTGGCAACACCACCCCGGCCAGGAAGAGTCAGATTTTGCAGGACATCGCCGACGGGGTAAATGCTTTGGGGGGTGAGACCCGGACCCGCCAGGGGATCCAAAAGAAGATTAATGATCTCAGGCGTGTGGTCCGTGGGAAGCTGTCCAAGATTGCAGCACATGGCAGGAGCACTGGAGGGGGCCCACCATGCACTGTTAGGCTGACTGAGGAGGAGCGTTTGGTGGCCCAAACCTTCAACAGGCAGCAAGTGGAGGGGCTGTCTGGCTTTGACTCCATTGAGGAGGCCGTGAGTACAGGTAAGGTTTTTTTTTTCTATCTGGTGTGTAGCATGTGTGGGGGGGGAGGGAATATGTGGCAAGTGTGTGGATCCTCCAACCTGTGAATGTTTTGTGTCATCCACAGATGTGCAGGAGGGTGCTGGGCCATCTGGCCTGTCCGCACCATCCCCAGGACAACAGTCTGAGGAAGACCGCCAGACAAGGCAGGAGTCCTCTGAGGAGGTTGAGGAGGAGTTTGAGGTTGAGGAGGAGGAGTTTGAGGAGGAGGTCATGTCAGGTAATGACTTCATGTTAATTTTGAAGGAGTCTTCCCCTATGGCTGGCAGCAGCCAGGCCTCCATCAGGGGTAGCCCCTCCCACTCCTCCCCCAACAGGGCTCCCCCCAAGGGGCTCCCCTTCTCCACGGCCACATGCCTCATCTGGAGGCAGGAAGGCGACCCACAAGACCAGGGGGGTGGCCGAGGTTCTGCCTGCAAATCTTAGAAGGGACCAGGCCCTTCAGACCCGCCATCTGGGTCAGGTCACCCGGACTTTGGGGCAGATGGAGGAGAGCCTGTCCTCTATAAAGGATTCAGTTAGGGACATGGACTGCAACTCCCTGGCTCTGATCAATTTCCTAAATGAACTGCAGGCTACCACAACAGGCGTTGGTCAGGATGTGTGGGCCCTCGGTCAGGATGTGCGGACCCTCACCCAGGCTATCCAGGCCAATACGGCAATCATAAATAATGGCCTGACCAGAATTGCCGTGGCCTTGGAGGGCAGGCCCGCCAGGTGGGCAGAGACCAGGGAATGCTCCTCCTTCCCCTGATTACCCCCCCCCCATGAGTCTCCCCTGAGGAGCCGGGGCCGTGGCCGCCCCAGGCGTGGGCCACGCCTGCGGCGGTAGTTTTTTTTTTGCTTTTCTGTGTTTTGTTTGCTGTGCATTTTTTTTTTTTTTGGATTATGATTTTTTTTCTGTTTGTGAATGATTTTTGAATGTGGGGGTGACATTCCTGCCGGAAAAGGGGTCTCACCTTCATTTGTGGTGGAGAAGGGTTCCCCAGGTCCGTGTGAATGGTGTATGAATGTACAATGACATAATTGGAGCCATGGTGTGGCATTGCTGCTCACAAGTCCTGCATGGTGGGCTTGTGCTAATCCAATGTGATGAGGATGTGGTGTGTGTGATCTAGGGACCACAGAGGTGTGCAAGCATGCATTCTCACTGTGCCATGATTAATGTGTGCATTTAACGTGCAAAGATGCCTAATGTGAGCTGTCTCCTGGCTGCTCTTCCCTCAGAAGACGGGGGACCCTCGGTTAGGGGGGGATTGTCTTGTTCAGGGGTCAGGTCATCACGTATGTCAATCTCCAGGCCCTTTCTCACTGCGAAGTTGTGCAGCATGCAACATGCACCGATGATCTGGCATACAAAGTTTGGGGAATACAACAGGGTACCCCCAGACTTATCCAGGCATCGGAAACGCGACTTCAGGAGGCCAAAGGTGCGTTCCACCACTGCACGGGTACGTGCGTGTGCTTCATTGTATCTTTCCTCTCTTGGGTTTGGGGGTTTCGGATAGGAGTCATGAGATGGGGTCCCAGTGCATATGCAGAGTCACCTGGAAGGGAAAAGACAGGAGGATGTTAGTAGTGCATGTGGCCCTTGTGATTTCTGCATCATGGGGGGGACAGTCATGACTGCCACCCAAGTCACTCACCAACCAGCCAGGTGTCTCCATACATGTTCTGTTCGAATTCTGTTGGGATGGGGCCAGAGGCGTATCTAGTGAAAATAGCGCCTATGGCAAGCACTGAAACTGCGCCCCTGTCGAAACATTTGAAACCCATCTTTCTGATAACCATAACAAAACTAGTGATATTTATCATCCCTTGTGATGCCTTGGGTAGTGACATATCCTCTTTATGGGGAAATCTGGGGTTTATTAGACCCCTGATCCCTCCTCTGCCCTCCAAGGCCAGGTAAATGCAGAACCAATACTGGAAGTGATGAAATCTTCATCACTTAAGGCCTCAGTTTTCACAGAGGAGAGGGAGAAACTGATTTTCCTCCTTCTTTGTGCGCTGCCAATCCGACCAGATAGAATGGGAGAACCTGGCAGAACAGGGGAGGGCTGTGGCTTAACGCATCAGGGATAGCACTGCCATTGTTCATTTGCAAAGGTGCTGAAAGGGAGACCCTGGCTCGGGAGGAGGGAAGAAGAGACCCTCAGACCCTGGTAAGTGCCTTTCTGCCAGCCACTCATCAGTGCCCCCTTCATATGGCGCCCATGGCACTTTCCAATGGCTGCCATACCCCAGATACGCCACTGGATGGGGCTATGATTGTATATGTAGCTGTCGTGGCTGGATCCGGGGTGTTTGGCATGGACGTGCCATATGAGGCATTTGGCATCAACTATCACCTGTACGTTGATGGAATGCCAATGCTTCCGATATCGGTATATGTGCTCTGTCTCACGGGGGGGCTGGAGTGCCACATGTGTGCAATCAATGCCCCCCACGGTGCGTGGGAATCTGGTAATTCTGTAGAAATCTGTCATTGCCTTCAGCTGCAGGTTCTCCTGGGTGGGTCTGATGATTTGGTTGGCCATGCGTCTGAGGATTGCAGGGATAACCTGGTGCACACATCTGCTCAAGGAGGATTGTGCCATCCCAGCCACCACTCCACTTGTACGCTGAAAATAGCCACTGGAAAAGAAATGGAGTGTTGCCAGGACCTTGACCAATGGCTGCACTGCATGTGAGCGGTGTGTTGGGCTGGTGATGTCCTCCTGCAGGGTTGTGGTTAATTCCATGATGGCATGAGGGGTGAATCTGAAGATGTGATACACCTCAGAATCACTCATGCCAAAGATGTCTATGCGTGTGCGGTATATCCTCTCCCGTGCCCTCCTCCGTGCTCTCCTCCTTCTGCGCTCATCAAAAGTCAGTAGTATAGCTATGAGCAAGGATGACCCTGGCATGTAGGCATACAGATGGTTGTCCTGCAAGTGTGGCTGCTCAGCTCGTCCCTAACGGTGTTGCTTTAGCTGACATGTAGACGTCTTGTCCAAATTGAAAGCTGCTTTTATAAGGACTAACTTTAGACCGGACGTGCAGCTGATGCGCACAGGGCATAGCCTGCGCCGCACAAACTTACTTTTGTGGATCGCCATAACTCCCTAATTTGCATATTTGCATAGCAAATCAATGGTGTGTATAGCGCATTTTTGCGCACACGATGCGCCAGTCTATCCAAATTCCGTTGGTCGAAAAATTCTGGATTTCAGGCGTATATTGTTTTGGGGATATGGCGCATAGATACGTGGGCGCATATTTAGACTTACGCCGCGCATCTCATGAAACGCTGGCGTAAGTGCTTTGTGGATCTGGCCCTATGTTTTTATCTTTAATGTGTGCTCTTAATTGCTACAGAAAGGCAACACAAGCTGCTGCCCCAATGCCTGGGGTGCGGGATTGGTGGCCATTCTCTGGCTGTGTCATGTGACCAGTGATGTCACCTGCAGAGTGCAGAGCCTGAGAACCTCCTGGGAGGGGCCAACAGAAGAAAGGAGCAGCTTTTCTTTGAAGTCCTGGGTGGCAGGCGGGATGACAGCTTCTTTCTCTGTTACTGTATCAAATCAGGGTGGAGTAAAGGGAAGAAAAGTCAAATTTATAAAAAACATTTTTTAATTTTTAATTTTTTAATAGGACTGCCCTCCAGGAACTATCCATATCTAAACTGACTGCATAACACAATCCCAATTTAATTTAATTTCAGTGAAATAACAACTTGAAAAATAAATTGTAAAAAAACACATGGCATCACCATGTCTCTACCAATCTGAAACATATGAAAGAATTAAAAAATATATATATTTGTTATTTATATTCAAATTATTATTAATAACAATAATATTATTATTATTATTATTACTACTGTTTTTTATGTATGTACAGTATATATGTATTTATTTTATTTGACTGTGTATGGCCAGTCCTCCCTCCTCCTCAACATGTGATCGCTGAACTGGTCTACAGTATAATGGTAGGAACTATCTGTATCTAAACTAACTGTATAACACAATCCCAATTTAATTTAATTTCAGTTAAATGACAACTGCAAAAATAAATTGCAAAAAAAACATGTGGCATCACCATGCCTCTACCAATCTGAAACAGGTGGAAGAATTTTAAAATATATATTTTTTATTTATTTTAAAATTATTATTATTACTGTTTTTATGTATGTACAGTATATATGTATTTATTTTATTTTATTTGACTGTGTATGGCCAGTCCTCCCTCCTCCTCAACATATGATCGCTGAACTGGTCTACAGTATAACGGTAGGAACTATCTGCATCTAAACTGACTGCATAACACAATCCCAATTTCATTTAATTTCAGTGAAATAACAACTTGCAAAAATATCTCATACCATTCTGAAACATGTTTTTTAACAGATTTTTTTTTTTTAAATATATATTTAACTTATTATTATTATTATTATTACTACTATTTTTATGTATGTACAGTATATATGTATTTACTTCATTTTATTATATTGTGTATGGTGTCCTCCCTCCTCCTCAACATGTGATCACTGAACTGGTCTACTATCTGTATCTAAACTGACTGCATAACACAATCCCAATTTAATTTAATTTCAGTGAAATAACAACTGCAAAAATAAATAGAAAAAAAAAAAAAAAAAAAACACGAGACATCACCATGCCTCTACCAATCTTAAACAGGTGGAAGAATTTTAAAATATATATTTTTTATTCATTTTAAAATTATTATTATTATTATTACTGTTTTTATGTACAGTATATACAGTATGTACTTATTTTATTTTATTCAGTCCTCCCTCCTCCTTAACATATGATCGCTGAACTGGTCTACAGTATAACGGTAGGAACTATCTTCATCTAAATTGACTGCATTACACAATCCCAATTTAATTTAATTTCAATGAAATAAAAACTTGTAAAAATAAATTTCAGTGAAATAACAACTTGTAAAAATAAATTGTAAAAAACATGCGGCATCACCATATCTCATACCAATCTAAAACATGTGGAAGAATTAAATATTTAAAAAATATATATGGGCCGGATTCAGAAAGAACTTACATTGGCGTATCTGTTGATACGCCGCGTAAGTTCTAGGATGAGCCGCCGTATCTTTTTTTCTGTATTCAGAAAGCAAGATACGCCGGAATGTTGCTAAGATGCGAGTGGCGTAAGTCTCTTACGCCGTCGTATCTAAGTTGCATATTTACGCTGGCCTCTAGGTGGCGATTCCGTCGATTTATGCGTCAAATATGGTAATGAGCTAGATACATCGATTCAGAAATGTACGTGCGCCCAGCGCATTTTTTTACATCATTTGCGTAAGGCTTTTTCCGGTGTAAAGTTACCCCTGCTATAGAAGGCGTAGCCAATGTTAAGTATGGACGTCGGGACAGCGCCAAATTTTCCGTCGCTTACATCGTTTGCGTAAGTCTGCCGGCTGGGATTTTGGTTTGATTGTGTATACACGATCAAACCAATCTATCCCAGCAGACAAATCCGATCAAAACGGTTTGTCAGACCGATTTGATCGGATTTATTTAATGGTGTGTACGCGGCCTAAGAGTTTTCCCATTCCAAAGGAAGTTGGAAATACTAGGACCTGATTATAAAGCCTAATTGTCTGATTTTCCATGAAGGTGCATATACAGGGAGTGCAGAATTATTAGGCAAGTTGTATTTTTGAGGATTCATTTTATTATTGAACAACAACCATGTTCTCAATGAACCCAAAAAACTCATTAATATCAAAGCTGAATATTTTTGGAAGTAGTTTTTAGTTTGTTTTTAGTTTTAGCTATTTTAGGGGGATATCTGTGTGTGCAGGTGACTATTACTGTGCATAATTATTAGGCAACTTAACAAAAAATATATATATACCCATGTCAATTATTTATTTTTACCAGTGAAACCAATATAACATCTTAACATTCACAAATATACATTTCTGACATTCAAAAACAAAACAAAAACAAATCAGTGACCAATATAGCCACCTTTCTTTGCAAGGACACTCATGCAGCCTGCCATCCATGGATTCTGTCAGTGTTTTGATCTGTTCACCATCAACATTGTGTGCAGCAGCAACCACAGCCTCCCAGACACTGTTCAGAGAGGTGTACTGTTTTCCCTCCTTGTAAATCTCACATTTGATGATGGACCACAGGTTCTCAATGGGGTTCAGATCAGGTGAACAAGGAGGCCATGTCATTAGTTTTTCTTCTTCTATACCCTTTCTTGCCAGCCACGCTGTGGAGTACTTGGACGCGTGTGATGGAGCATTGTCCTGCATGAAAATCATGTTTTTCTTGAAGGATGCAGACTTCTTCCTGTACCACTGCTTGAAGAAGGTGTCTTCCAGAAACTGGCAGTAGGACTGGGAGTTGAGCTTGACTCCATCCTCAACCCGAAAAGGCCCCACAAGCTGATACCAGCCCAAACCAGTACTCCACCTCCACCTTGCTGGCGTCTGAGTCGGACTGGAGCTCTCTGCCCTTTACCAATCCAGCCACGGGCCCATCCATCTGGCCCATCAAGACTCACTCTCATTTCATCAGTCCATAAAACCTTAGAAAAATCAGTCTTGAGATATTTCTTGGCGCAGTCTTGACGTTTCAGCTTGTGTGTCTTGTTCAGTGGTGGTCGTCTTTCAGCCTTTCTTACCTTGGCCATGTCTCTGAGTATTGCACACCTTGTGCTTTTGGGCACTCCAGTGATGTTGCAGCTCTGAAATATGGCCAAACTGGTGGCAAGTGGCATCTTGGCAGCTGCACGCTTGACTTTTCTCAGTTCATGGGCAGTTATTTTGTGCCTTGGTTTTTCCACACGCTTCTTGCGACCCTGTTGATTATTTTGAATGAAACGCTTGATTGTTCGATGATCACGCTTCAGAAGCTTTGCAATTTTAAGAGTGCTGCATCCCTCTGCAAGATATCTCACTATTTTTTACTTTTCTGAGCCTGTCAAGTCCATTTTGCCAAAGGAAAGGAAGTTGCCTAATAATTATGCACACCTGATATAGGGTGTTGATGTCATTAGACCACACCCCTTCTCATTACAGAGATGCACATCACCTAATATGCTTAATTGGTAGTAGGCTTTCGAGCATATACAGCTTGGAGTAAGACCACATGCATAAAGAGGATGATGTGGTCAAAATACTCATTTTCCTAATAATTCTGCACTCCCTGTAATGGTGTAATTATGATTAACCACTTGCTTACTGGGCACATAAACCCCCTTCGTGCCCAGGCGAAATTTCAGCTTGCGGCACTGCGTCGCTTTAACTGACAATTGCGCGGTCGTGCGACGTGGCACCCAAACAAAATTGGCGTCCTTTCTTTCCCCACAAATAGAGCTTTCTTTTGGTGGTATTTGATCGCCCGTGCGGTTTTTATTTTTTGCGTTATAAACAAAAAAAGAGCGACAATTTAAAAATATATATATATTTTTTACTTGTTGCTATAATAAATATCCCAATTAAAAAAAAAAAATTTCTCAGTTAAGGCCGATACGTATTCTTCTACGTATTTTTGTAAAAAAAAAAAAAAAAAAAAAATCACAATAAGTGACTGCTTTGCGCAAAAGTTATAGCACCTACAAAATAGGGGACACAATTTTGACACAATTTTGGCGCCATTCACATTTATACAGCGACCAGTGCTATAAATATGCACCAAATACTGTATAAATGTGACTGGCATTGAAGGGGTTAACACTAGGGGGGTGAGGAAGGGGTTAAATGTATTGCCTGGGTGTGTTCTAACTGTGTGGGGGGAGGGGGGTGACTGGGGGAGGTGATCGATGCTGTCTCCCTATGTACAAGGGAAACAGCATCTGTCACCTCTCCCTGACAGGACATGGAGCTCTGTGTTTACACACAGAGCTCCACGTCCCTGCTCTGTCACCGACGATCGCGTGTACCTGACGGACATCGCGGCCGCCGGGTACACGCATCGAATCCTCGGTGATTCGTCGGGACTGTTTTTCCCCGCGGGGAATTACAAGCAAATCACGTCCAAAGACGTGACCCCGGCGCCTCAGGTCCGCGCTGCTGACGTATTATGTCAATAGCGCGGACCGGAAGTGGTTAACGTTAACTTGTACCAAAATTCTTAAAGGACAAAGGCAATGTACGATTACTATACACATTGAGTAAAACATTTCTAGCTTGCACCTATGCTTTTTTCTGTCCTAATTGTTGGAATCCGCTGTAACAAATATGGATGGGCAGAACACAATACAACCCCCCCCCCCCCCCGCACCTCGGTATAGTTCGCACCAAAACTCTCGAGCATCGCATAAGTTCAGACCCAAAACCCCCAAACTCTTTTGAAGTCTATGGGACCCGAACTAGAAAAATCAAAAGTGCCCATTTTGAAGGCTTAAATACAAGTTATTGGTCATAAAAAAGGGTATGGGGGCCACAATTTTTTTTTTCCAAAAAAGATAATTTTTAAAGGTGCTTTGATTTTAATAATGCTTAAAGTGAAACAATAAAAATGTAAAACCTCTTTAAATATAGTGCCTGGGGTCCCCTTAGTCTGCCTGTAATGTGGCACATCTGTACCATGTATAGAACCTGCTGCAGGAAAAATTACATTTATAAAGAAAAATATGCATTTAATATGTAAAAACAAAATGGGTCTGGAATGGATTTTAAGGGGATCCTCATGCCAAAAAGGTCCCCTGCAAAATCCATTCTAGACTCTTATCTGAGCATGGAGCGCAACAGATCAGGAAAGGGGGGACTATCGAGCACCCTCCCTCTTAACCATACCAGGTCACATGCCCTCGACATGCTTAGCCCTCCCACCCCAAAGCATCCTGTCCTTGATGGAGACAAGAGGCCTCTTCCCAACAACCCTGGGCTGTGGTTTTCGGGATCTGCGGGTAGGGGCTTATCGGAATCTGGAGGCCCCCTTTAACAAGAGGACCCCAGATCCAACCTCATCTGTTGGGGGATCTATTATGGGGGGCTCTGTGTTGAGGGAGATTTGTTATGGAGGGCTCTGTGTTGGGGGAGTCTAATGGGGAGATCTGTTATGGAGGGATCTATTATGGGGGGCTCTGTGTTGGGGGAGTCTGTAATGGGAAGATCTGTTATAGAGGGCTCTGTGTTGGGGGATCTATTATGGGGGCTCTGTTTTGGGGGAGTCTGTAATGGAGAGATCTGTTAATGAGGGCTCTGTGTTGGTGGGGATCTGTGATGGGGGGTCTGTGTGTAATGGAGAGGAGTCGGTGATGGGAAGGGGGGGGGGGGGTTCTGTAATAAGGGGATTCTGTGAAATACTTTTGATTGAAGTTTGTTGATTACAATTCTTCTTTCTTTATTTTTTTGATTTTTTTGCAGGACATTTGTTTATATTTTTTTCCAAACTATAGTCCCCCCCTCCAACAGTCTCTGAGGGACCTTGAACTGAACCCCTGGTGTAATTCAAGGTAAAGTTTTTACAAAGCTACAATCAGAAATGTTTGCCCTAGTCCAAATGACCCCCTTGCCCCAACTAGTTACAATCAGGCCCTTCGCTACAGGACAGGCAAAACAAACAATTGTTTGGGGCCCTGAGCTGGCCTGGGGCCCCCAACTTCCCCTTCCCAGGCCGTAGCGTGGCCGAGCTCCTCTTCCTTCCTCCTGGAGTCACGTCAGTCCAGCCGGGTACCGCGCGTGGTACAGGAGATTCAGTCTCCTGTTCCCGGCCGGACTAACAGGAAGTGCACACTGAGTGCTCACTTCCTTTCATTCCGGCCGGGAACACAGGAAACTGAATCTCTTGTACCGCACGGCACCCACCCAGCCAGGCACTATCTGATAGGGGACTGGGGACCCATAATGATAGAACACCGGACTGACAGGAGGAAGAGGAGCTCGGCCCGCTACAGCGGCAGCCTACAGGGAAGAAGGGGAGGTGAGAATAGAAAAACATAGGGACTGGGGGGGTGGGGTAATAAGAATATGGGTGCTAGGGGCCCCCATTTTGCTTTGAGCCCCCAAATTCCTTCAAACGGCCCTGGTTACAATGTTGCGATTTCACCAGCTTTATACTATAGAATGATACATTTCTTTCCAGATGGAACAAAGTCCTCTCCTCATACGACCACAGAAATGATATTTGCCTCGGCTTGTTTATGAGGTCAGAAACTTCGCGCAGAAGTCAGCCAGCGCGTCTGTGTATTGCAGCAAATAACGTCTGCCTTTGTTTCGGCACGTCAAAGCCTCAGATAAGGGACTTCACTTTGCCCTCTGTACTGAATATTATCACGATTTTTCATCAGCAACAAAATTGAATTTACTAACAGACAGGAACGGACGGGGGTGACGGGGTGTAAGATCAGACGGAGCAGAAAAAAAATTAGCTTCTTCCAAACAATAAAAGCCGCCTGGCCGTTATTAACATATAGATAATAGCGCCGCGATCTGATTCTCTGCTACGGGGGCATGTGTAATGCCGGTCGAAAATCGTTGTTTTATTCACACCCCAATAACCCGCAGGCGGTCAGCCGGAGACCGGTCCTTCGTTACCCTCATTGATGACAACGCAAGTGAGGAATTATGGGCTGAAAGTGACTGGTACCTCCGTTCATATAATCTGAGATCGATAGGAAGGGAAATGGAGCGAATGCTGGCACAAATAACGAGTTTGCAATGATCGATCATTTAAAGATGAACTCTGGGATAAGTAAATATCATCTAAATTTATTTATCATGAGTATTCTTTGCGAATCTTGGTGTAGATCTTCCAGATCTGTGCAATAATACCGCGTGAGACTTCCTATAATAAAGACCGCTCACTGCTGCCCTTTCTCTATGTGCAGGGTGACCGGTCTTGTCTCCGCCCCCTCCTGTAGTTATCTGCAGGCAGCCTGTCCTGGAACTGCATGTATGCTGATGTCTGGTCAGGGACGGCCCATCCATTAGGGGCGCATGGGCACTGCTAGGGTGACCACGTGTCCCGGATTCCCCGGAACAGTCCCACATTTTGCAGGTCTGTCCCGGGCACCTTCATTCCAGGACATTACAGTGTACCGGAATGAAACTGACACAGCCACCCCCCAAGCCAAACTATTGCCCCTAAAAAAGGGTGCCACATTACTGCTCACTGATAGTACTTGTCCTAGAGGAGCACAGTCCCCGCCCCCTGCTTGTGATTGAAGAAATCATAAATCCCGCCTCTTGTGTCCAATCAGCACAAGCTGATTTTTTGGAAGGGGGGTGTCCCTGAATGGTAGTTTGGAAATGTTGTCACCCTAGGCCCTGCTCCCAAACCTATCCATGCTTCCGACCCCCATGCAGGAGGCCGGATGCATGGATTCCAATGGGAGGGGGTTTGAAGCAGGTGATTAGAGCCAGAGGCTCTAATAGGCTTCAAATAATTGCAAATATACAGTATTCTTTGCAAATCTTTGTGTATATCTTCCAGATCTGTGCAATAATCCCGTGGGAGACTTCCTGTAATAAAGACCACTCACTGCTGCACTCCCTCTTTGTGCAGGGTAACTGGTCTTGTCTCCGCCCCCTCCTGTAGTTATCTGCAGGCAGCCTGTCCTGGAACTGCATGTATGCTGATGTCTGGTCACGGACGGCGCGTCCATTGGGGGGCGCACAGAAACCGCCCCCATACCTATCCATGCGTCCGACCCCCATGCAGGATGCCAGATGCATGGATTCCAATGGGAGGGGGTTTGAAGCACGTGATTAGAGCCAGAAGGCTCGAAAAGAGGGTCAGGGTCACCTGCGCACACGTGATGGGTGGACCTGCCCTCAGCTATTTAAGATCTGTCATGGCAGATTCCAATAAGCCCCCCACCAGCAGACCCCCACAACCACCGGAAAAGGGTTGTAGGGATGAAGCCCTTGTCCCAATCAACATGGGGACATCCTCCCCATGTTAAGGGCATGTGGCCTGGTACGGTTTAGGAGGGGGCGCTCTCTCGTCCCCCCCTCTTTTCCTGCGGCCTGCTAGGTTGTGTGCTCGGATAAGGGTCTGGTATAGATTTTTTTGGTGCAGGGTTCCCCTTAAAATCAATACCAGACCTGAAGGGGTAAATAAAAAAAGAAGTGGAAAATGAACAGTTGGGCTACTCATGTTAGCGTGCTATAAGGTGAAATGGTAATACAGTAATACCTTGGATTGCAAGCATAATTGGTTCCAGAAACATGCTTGTAATCCAAAGCACTTGTATATCAAAGTAATTCTGGACCCCTTTACATTACACAGCACCCTGGACCCCTTTACATTACACAGAACCCTGGGCCCCTTTACATTACATAGCACCGCACCTCTGGACCCCTTTATATTACACAGCACCCTGCACCTCTGGACCCCTTTACATTACACAGCACCCCACACCTCTGGACCCTTTTACATTACACAGCACCCTGCACATCTGGACCTTTTACATTACACAGCACCTTACACCTCTGGACCCTTTTACATTACACAGCACACTGCACCACTAGACCCCTTTATATTACAGAGCACCCTGCACCTCTGGACCCCTTTAACCACTTCCCAACAGCCGTACGACTTTGTACGGCCGAATGGATGTCCTGAATCTCTAACAGGCCGAGTGTTTACGTCCGTGATGTCCACCAGGCACTCGGGATCGGCGGCTGCAGGGACAAGATGTGGATCTCTGTGTAAACACAGAGATCCATGTCATGTCAGGGGAGAGAGGAGACCGATCTGTGTCCCTTGTACATAGGGACACAGCATTGGTCACCTCCCCCAGTCACCCCCCCTCCCCCCACAGTTAGAACACAATTTAGGGTACACATTAACCCCTTCCTCCCCCCTAGTGTTAACCCCTTCAATGCCAGTCATATTTATACAGTAATTAGTGCATATTTATAGCACTGATAGCTGTATAAATGTGAATGGCGCCAAAAATGTGTCAAAAGTGTCAAAAATGTTTTTTTTTAATTTGGGGTGGAGTTTCCCTTAATATCCATACCAGACCTGAAGGGCCTGGTAATTGAATTTGGGGGACCTCCACACATTTTTTTTATTTTATCAATGACTTTTTTTGACAATAACTTGCATATTAGCCTTTAAAATTGGCACTTTAGATTTTTCCCATAGACTTTTACAGGGTGTTCCGCGGCTTTTCGAATTTGGCGCGAACACCCCAAATTGTTTGCTGTTCGGCATTCGAGCGAACAGGCAATGTTCGAGTCGAACATGAGTTTCACTCAAACTCGAAGCTCATCCCTAATTGACACCAATAATTGGGCATATGTCGTTCCACTGACACCAATGAAGGGGCACAACTCCTCCCAATGCCACCAACGATGGGGCACTATCCCTTCAACTGACACCAACAGTTTGGCATTTGTCATCCCGCTGACAAAAATTAGGGGCCCAATTCTGCTTAATGATGCCAACGATGGGGAACGATTCTCACCACTGATACCAGGCCTTAGTCTGGCCCCCACAGAGTCTGAAGTATACTGACCCTTTGTTTAGAAAGTTTGGAGACCCCTGTTCTAGAGTATTCTCTTCCTCCCTGTCTGAATTTTTATAGTAGTAGTAAGTAAACTTTTGGACATGTGGGCAGTTCTCACGTTGTCATTTTAGTTCATCAATAAAACAGTTGTTAATTTTATTAAATGTATCTTTTTGAAGTAACTATATTGATCAGGTGATTTTCAGTTAGATCCCCCCTCCCCTTCCCCTGCGGTCTGACGTCAACCTCAAACCTCTTACTAAGAACTACTCTGGTTAAAGATTCTCTTACAAGTGTTCTTCCATCCCCTTTGCTAATGATGGCAACCGCACACCACACACAACGGAAACATAGAATCAATATCTCCCCACTGGCTGCAATCTGTGACATAATCTGTTCGATACCAATCAATCCATATGCATGCATTTAGTAAGTGACCTCTGACCTGAATTCCATGTAGCGTTCCAGTTTACTGACGCAAGGAGAATACAATACACAGGTTTACTGCGGACGCGATGTTCAATATTAAATATTTGCATATTATCTGATTTTTCATCTATATTTCTGGAAGCCAGCAATACATTGCAACTGCAAGAAAGTTTAAAACACATTGCTGTGGCATGTTCTACACATCGCATAGATGCACCACTTTACAGGCAGACTAAGGGGGACCCCCCCCCCAGGCATGAAATGTAATCACTTCAGTCCCGGACCATTTTGCAGGCCACTTTTTGCGATTCGGCACTGCGTCGCTTTAACTGACAATTGCACGGTCGTGTGACGTGGCTCCCAAAACAAAATTGGTGTCCTTTTTCTCCCACAAATAGAGCTTTCTTTTGGTGGTATTTGATCACCTCTGCGGTTTTTATTTTTTGCGCTATAAACAAAAATGTAGCGACTATTTTGAAAAAAAAAAATATTTTTTACTTTTTGCTAAAATAAATATCCCCAAAAATATATAAAAATGTTTTCCTCAGTTTAGGCCGATACATATTCTTCTACATATTTTTGGTAAAAAAAATTGCAATAAGCGTTTATCGATTGCTTTGCGCAAAATTTATAGCGTTTACACAATAGGGGATAGTTTTATGAAATTTTTATTAATATTTTTTTTTTACTACTAATGACAGCGATCAGCGATTTTTGTTGTGACCCAGACATTATGGCGGACACATCGGACAATTTTGACACAATTTTGGGACCATTGTCATTTTCACAGCGAAAAGTGCAATAAAAATGCTCTGATTACTGTGAAAATGACAATTGCAGTTTAGGAGTTAACCACTAGGCGCTGAAGGAGTTAAGTGTGACCTCATATGTGTTTCTAACTGTAGGGGGGCGGGGCTGGACGTGTGACGTCACTGATTGCCTTTCCCTATATCAGGGAACAGACGATCAATGACACTGCCATTGTGAAGAACAGTGAAGCTGTGTTCATACACACCTCTCCCTATTCTTCAGCTCCGGAGACTGATCGCAGGACACCGGCGGCGATCGGGTCCGCAGGCGCGTTCACGGAGCTTCGGACCGGGTCGCGCGTGCGACCCCACAGCTGGGCTTAAAGAGACACGTACAGGTACGTTATTGTGCCCAGCCGTGCCATTCTGCCGACATATATTGGCGTAAAGGGGTCCTTAACCACTTAAAGAGGAGGTTCACCATAAATATACTCTTTCCCATGTGATCCAGCATACTGGCGTCAGCGCCAGTATGCTGTTTTTTTTTTTTTTAAATGCCCTACTTACTGTGTAATCTTTGTAATTTTGATTTATTTCCCCCACGGTGGATGGCGCCGCTATAGCCCGTCACGGCTTCCGAAAATACCCGATTTAGGACTCGGGTATTTCCGGCGCTATGCGACGCCTGCGCACAGACCTAGGAGCTGACTGCGCAGGCGCCGTATTTCTCCGAGTCCTATGGCAATGGTGCGTCACGGCCGCCGAAATAGGACTCGGAGAAATACGGCGCCTGCGCAGTCAGCTCCTAGGTCTGTGCGCAGGCGCTGCATAGCGCTGGAAATACCCGAGTCCTAAATCGGATATTTTCGGAAGCCGTGATGGGCTATAGCGGCGCCATCCACCGCGGAGGAAATAAATCAAAATTAAAGATTACACAGTAAGTGGGGCATTTAAAAAAAAAAACAGCATACTGGCGCTGACGCCAGTATGCTGGATCACATGGGAAAGAGTATATTTAGGGTGAACCTCCGCTTTAAGCCCCGGACCAATATGCTGCTAAATGCCCAAAGGTGTTTTTACAATTTGGCACTGCGTCGCTTTAACAGACAATTGCGCGGACGTGCGACGTGGCTCCCAAACAAAATTTGCATCCTTTTCTTCCCACAAATAGAGGTTTCTTTTGATGGCATTTGATTGTCTCTGCGATTTTTATTTTTTGCGATATAAACAGAAAAAGACCGAAATCTTTGAAAAAAATTATATTTTCTACTTTTTGTTATAAGAAAAATCGAATAAACAAAATTTTAGTCAAACATTTAGGCCAAAATATATTCAGCCACATGTCTTTAGAAAAAAAAAATCGCAATAAAAAAAAAACTACACTAATACAGCGATCAGAAAAAACAATCGCTTAGTGACACTGGCAATAGGGGGTGAAAGGGTTAACTAGGGCGGTGATCAAGGGGTTAAACCTTTATTATGGGGGGTAGGGGGCTACCCTGAACCTAACACTAACTGCCTGTCACACTAACTGTCACACTGACACTAAATGCAGTGATCAGTAAATATATGATCACTGCTATTAGTGACACTGTGACAGGGGGCTGGGGGGGGTCATCTGAAAGGGTTAAGTGTGCCTATGTGTGTGGTGTCAGTGTAGTGTTAGTGCGACTTACTTGTGATGTCTTCTCTCCTCTTGCCGGATTGAAAATACCGCCGAGAGGAGAGGTGACATCACTTCCTCTGCCAGTGTTTACATTACACAGGCAGGGAGGGAGCGGATTCACTGGGAGCGATCACGAGGGGGCGGACAGAAACGAATAGCCGCCCCCTCATCCCGGATCGCTCCCACGGAATTACCTACCGCCGCATGTACCGGAGGGGGACCCACGTCTAGGCAGTGCCATTATGCCAACGTATATGCGGCGGCTGTGAAGTGGTTAAGTGGTTAAATGTGATTTTACTCTTTTTATTTTTTTAGAAATTTAATTTCTGCTGCAGCATGTTCTATACATGTTATACATGCCCCACTTTACAGGCAGACTAAGGGGACCCCCCAGGCACTATATTTAGAGGAACTGTTCATTTTTATTGTTGCACTTTAACCACTTAAGAAACCGCCTCCTGCACATTTATGTCGGAAGAATGGCATGGCTGGGCACAGGCACGTACCTGTATGTCCTCCTTAAGTGCCCAGCCGTAGTTCGCGTGTGCCCCCCGGACCCGGTCCGAAGCTCCATGACCATGGGACCCGATCGCCGCTGGTGTCCCGAGATCGGTCACAGGAGCTGAAGAACAGGGAGAGGTGAGTGTAAACACACCTTCCCTGTTCTTCACAGTGGCAATATTACTGATCGTCTGTTCCCTGATATAGGAAAAGGCGATCAGTGACATCACACGTCCAGCCCCGCCCTCTACAGTTAGAAACACATATGAGGTCACACATAACCCCTACAGCGCCCCCTAGTGGTTAACTCCTAAACTGCAATTGTCATTTTCACAGTAATCAGTGGATTTTTATAGCACTTTTCGCTGTGGAAATGACAATGGTCCCAAAAATGTGTCAAAATTGTCCGATGTGTCCGCCATAATTTCGCAGTCATGAAAAAAAACGCTGATCGCCGCCATTACTAGTAAAAAAAAATATTAATAAAAATGCCATAAAACGATCCTCTATTTTGTAAACGTTCTAACGTTTGCGCAAACCAATCGTTAACTGCTTATTGCGATTTTTTTTACCAAAAATATGTAGAAGAATACGTATCGGCCTAAACCGAGGAAAAAAAATGTTTTTTTTATATATTTTTTGGGGGTATTTATTATACCACCAAAAGAAAGCTCTATTCGTGGGAAAAAAAGGACGCTAATTTTGTTTGCGAGCCACGTCGCACGACCGCGCAATTGTCAGTTAAAGCGACGAAGTGCCGAATTCGCAAAAAATGGCCAGCTCCTTTACCTGCATATTGGTGCGGGTCTTAAAGCGGAGGTTCACCCAAATAACATCTATATAAGATATATACATATTCTTTATACTTCCAACATGTATAGTAGGCCCTTTTTTTTTGGGCTGTACATACCTTATTATGGCTATTTTCCACCCGGCTTCCAGGTACTCACTCCCGCGGGAGTAGGCATTTCTATGCTGAGGCGCAATGTCATCGCCCAGATGATTGACGTCCTTAAAAAAGTTCCCCCCGGCAGATAAGGCCCCCCCCATTGCGTAGGCGTGTCACGAGAGTGACAGAGTTTCCAAAAGTAGCCGAACATGCAGAGCTGCGAGTCGGCTTTATATGGTGCCTGCGCAGCCAGCTCTACACGGCTCCTAGTTGGTGCACAGGCGCCGTATAGAGCCAACTCGCAGCTCTGCATGTTCGGCTACTTTTGGAAACTCTGTGACTCTCGTGACGCGCCTACGCAATAGGGGGGGGGGGCCTGATCCGCCGGGGGGAACTTTTTCCCAAGGCGAAGTCCCAGATGACATTGCGCCTCAGCATAGAAACGCCTACTCCCGCGGGAGTGAGTACCCAGAAGCCGGGTGAAAAAAAGCCATAATAAGGTATGTACAGCCAAAAATAAAAATAAAAATTGGGCCTACTGTACATGTTGGAAGTATAAATAATATGATCTTATATAGATGTTATTTGGGTGAACCTCCGCTTTAAGTGGTTAAGCATAATTAGAATCACTGCTCCTGAAAAACTTTAAAATTGTCAAATTTTGGTGAGGGGGGGGGGGGGGGTTGTCCCTGAATGACAGTTTGGAAATGCGGTCACCCTAGCCCTACACCAATCCAGTGGTACTATTCCCATCATTAACAAGTCCCTAAAAATTAGAAAGGAGATTTAGAAGGAATATATTTCCCTGTGAAATAAATCTGTGTAAAAGAATTCATAAATCCAAGCCGCTTCTTTGATCGCTCCTGTATTCCAAACATGGAAATATATCTCTTTTAGAAATCAAAATAAATTAAGAAAAAAAACAATCTAATCACAGAGGAAATGGAATAATAATTTGCTTGACAAACGATGTTTTGACTCAGTGCTTGGCAAAGACCGACAGCATCATCCTTGCGTGCCCCTGCGCCTGCCCTTCAAATTACCGAACGCGGCCCCGGCCCTCGTATTAAACGCACGTCGGTTAAAATGTAATCCTGAATTATTGTACATGCACTTCCTTCTCGAAAACATAATTAATGATTTACTAAACATTGTTTCTCATTGATTCAAGACGACTTCCCCTCGCCATGACAAATGGCGCTTCGCTGTAATATCATTTAAAAAAAGAAGGCAAACTTTAGACTTTCGCAGCGGAGCAAATCCAATGATGTGTCTGATTAATGGAGAACAGGTCTGCAATAAATGTATCTGTCTGGCTTATTATGCAGCTGACATCCCCAACAAACAAATCGGGATTGAAGGGAAAAGAGGGGAGAGCTTCAGATTAGACAGCAGGATCATTAGTCAAGTCTCTCTCTCTCGGGATGTCTTCTGAAGTTGTCACTGGGGCTGTGCTGGGAACCAGCTGCTGTCAGCCAGATAGAATCTGATATGTGTCAGGGAGACATGCAGGCAGTTAATGGAAACAGATGTGAGTGCAATGTACTGTTTGCTGATATGGAAGGGCCGTATACAACAACAGCTGCAGTTGTGATCTCTGAGAAATGAGATTCCTTCAGAACCTAAATGGCCAAACATATGAGGACCCCCCTCCAAAGGAATGAGTTCAGGTGTTTCCAGTGATGGGTACTGCTGGTACTATACCATACAAAGACATATTAGGCCAGAAGTGCCCAGCCAGTGGGTCGGGGGCCAAATGTGGCACGCAGAGCCCTCTGATGTGGCCTGCGGCCTCCTGCTCTTAGATGGAATAGAATAGAATACTGTTATTAACCACTTAAGGACACCCTAATGCAGTGGTCTTCAAACTTTTCAAACAAAGGGCCACTTCATTGTCCTTCAGACTTTAAGAGGGCCGGATTTTGGCCAGCAGGGGCAGAAAATGTCACGGGCCCGGCATCAGTGAGAACAAATATGGCCTCAGGGTTGGTGGTCAATAGGAGGAGGAGTATTCCCCCTATTAGTAGGAGGAATAGTATCCTGTCATTGGTATCCGTGGAAGATACAGTGTCCCATTGTTGGTGTCAGTGGGAGGAATAGTGCCTCATCTCAGTGTTCCAAGGGCCGGATTAAGGCTAGCAAAGGGCCACATCCGGCCCTTGGGCCACAGTTGGAGACCCCTGCCCTAATGCATACCTCCCAACATTTTAAAAATCCACTGCGGGACAGAGCAGTTGTTGAGCGGGGGGGGGGGGATTGAAGTTGTTGAGCAGGGAAGGGGAATTGAAGTTGTTGAGAAGAGGGTAATTGAAGTTGTTGAGCTCTCCTCCCTTCTCCAGTAATCCACGCGCCGCTACTTTTCCTCCTACTGCCCCGAGCTTGTTGAGCGGGGGGTGGGCACATTGCAGTTGTTGACTGGGGGGGTTTGTAGTTGTTGAGCGGGGGGAGTGCCTCTCATCTGTGCCGACAGCCGGCCATAGACTGTCATTAGCCCGGCTGACGGCTCTCCATAGTCCTCCTCGTACCGCTCCGGTTGGTTCCTCCTGCTTGCAGTGCGGGAAAATTAACCCTTTTGCGGGAAGATGCTGTCTGTGCGGGACAGTCCCGCAGAATCCGTGCATGTTGGGAGGTATACTAATGTAGGGTGACCAGACATCCCTGGTTTCCAGGGACAGTCCCCGGATTGAGGACACTGTCCCCGGATCAAGTCTGTCCCCGGTTTTGTCCCCGGATTAGATTTGAACAGGGACAATTTCAAAGACAGTCAGTGCAGAATAAATAAATAAAAATTCTGAATAACACCCCCCCTCCCCACTAGCTATGGGGGGTGTATTTTTTTCCATTATCTGTGCCCCTTTATGATGATCATGTGCTGGTCGGAGCAGAGGGAATATTTCTTCCGTTTCGGGTGCATGCCCATTCCTCACCGCTCGCATGTTCTTCTTGGCTTGGCTCAAGACCCGTCCAGCCGCTTTTCTGCTTATCTCCTTGCCTTTCCTGGGGGAGTGATCTTCCTCCGCTCCCTACCCAGTAGTAGCCGGGGGGCCCGGAGAGTGAGACTTGACAGGCTGTGAGGCAGGTGGCGGAGAC
This sequence comes from Rana kukunoris, assembly GCA_029574335.1. Taxonomy (NCBI): domain Eukaryota; kingdom Metazoa; phylum Chordata; class Amphibia; order Anura; family Ranidae; genus Rana; species Rana kukunoris. The sequence continues at coordinate 153,765,551 of CM056059.1, read as the reverse complement.
GATGGGCAGGGATTTGCTGATTGCCACCATTACTAGTAAAAAAAATGTCCCCGGATTTCATTTTAAAAATCTGGTCACCTTACCCTAATGCTTATATACGTCGGCAGAATGGCACAGCTGGGCACAGGCACATACAGGTATGTCACCTTTAAGAGCCCAGCCGTGGGTCGGTGCCGGTGCAGCCACGCGACCCGGTCTAAAACATCACGCCCGCTGGACCTGCGGACCCGATCGCCGCCGATGTCCCGCAATCGTTCACCGGAGATGAAGAACAGGGAGAGGTGAGTGTAAACACACCTTCCCCGTTCTTCACTGTGGCTTGTCACTGATCGTCTGTTCCCTGATATAGGGAAAGACTCTCAGTGATGTCACACATCCAGCCCCGCCCCCCTACAGTTAGAAACACACATGAGGTCACACATAACCCCTACAGCGCCCCCTAGTGGTTAACTCCCAAACTACAATTGTCATATTCACAGTAATTAGTGCATTTTATAGCACTTTTCGCTGTGAAAATGACAATGGTCCCAAAAATGTGTCAAAATTTTGTCCGCCATAATGTCGCAGTCAGGAAAAAAAAATCATAATCCCGGTATCCTCTTCTTCAGCGGGCGTTCGGCTACAAGATAAAAGTGGTCTCTGGAGCAGATCTCCTGCAAGATCACTTTTATTGGCCATGGGAGAGGGGCCCCCCGCTGCTCTCCAGTGCCCCCCACCTCTTACCGGAGCCGGCGTGTTGCTGTGTATGGAGACGAGTGAGGGGAAGATGGCCCCCACATATCACTGCAGGGCGGGAGAAACGTCAAAAGGTCACGTCCGCTCCTACGTCTTAACCACATGCCGACTGGGCCATAGCCAAAAGACGGCTACAGCACGGTCGGCTTATTCTGGGAGGACTTCTAATGAAGACCCGAGAAGCAAAGGCAAAGGAAGAGAGCCTTCGCTTCTCGGGACTTTCCATTGCTCAGGAAATAAAACGAGGGGGGGGGGGGCATTAATAGTCATATGTTTTTTCCCCTTAATGCATAGGATGCATTAAGGTAAAAAAACACAAACCTTTACAACCCCTTTAATGTGCCCGGATAGTTATATTTGTTTAAAAATTGTCCATATTAAATCAATACATTTTATTTGTACAAAACCTTAATAACAAGAAGGGTCCTTTAAAAAAAAACATATTACCGTATTTTTCGCCGTATAAGACGCTCCGGCATATAAGACGCACCCAATTTTAAAGGAGGAAAATCTAGAAAAAAAAGATTCTGAACCAAATACTGTAGTAAAATATTTGCCCCCCACTCGTCATCACCATCACACCACCCCCACATTAGTAATAGCCAGTAACATTGCCCCCACATTAGTAATAGCCAGTAACATTGCCCCCACATAATAATAGTCAGTAACATTGCCCCCATATAATAATAGCCAGTAACAGTGCCCCCACATAATAATAGCCAGTAACATTGCCCCCAAATAATAATAGCCAGTAACATTGCCCCCACATAATAGCCAGTAACATTGCCCCCACATAATAGCCAGTAACATTGCCCCCACATTAACCTCCAACTCACTGTTGCAGATCGCTCTGGTGGGAATAGAAGATCCCACGAGCCCTCTGCTCTGCTCTGCTCAGCGTGCACCACCACTGCCGGGTGTACCAAGATGGCAGACTACTCTGGAGCTAGGCCAAAGCAGCGGCCTTTCCTAAGACTGCGGCGGTGAGTCAAAAAAAGGTATATTCGTCGTATAAGATGCACCAACTCTTCCCCCCCAGTTTTGAGGAAGAAAAAGTGCGTCTTATAAGGCGAAAAATACGGTATGTTTTATGCATTGACATACTGTACAGTACACAAATCCACATAGGGATAGATTGTAGAGGGTTTATGGATCAACGCGTTTTGCCCCAGTATCCAAGGCAGCCGCCACTCCTGCCCGCCCCTTTTTCTGCCCCCCCCCCCCGCAACCTCCTAAATACATACCTTAGTAAGACCTTATTTGGAATATGCAGTTCAGTTAAGTGGTTAAGAGAGGTATGGACTCCAGAGAGGGAGATATTATTTTGCCCTCCTGTACAAATCGTTAGTAAGAAGTCACCTGGAATACGCAGTTCAGTTTTGGGTCCCAGTTCTCAAAAAGGATATCGGGGAACTGGAGAAAGTGCAGAGAAGGGCAACCAAACTGATAAGAGGCATGGAGGAGCTCAGCTATGAGGAAAGATTAGAGGAGCTGAATTTATTCTCTCTTGAAAAGAGAGGACAGTCCCACAGAGGACAAGGGGGCATTCTTTACGCCTAGAGGAAAAGAGATTTCATCTCCAAATACGGAAAGGTTTCTTCACAGTAAGAGCTGTGAAAAAGTGGAACAGACTCCCTTCAGAGGTGGTTCTGGCCAGATCAGTAGATTGTTTTAAGAAAGGTCTGGATACTTTCCTAAATGTACAGAATATAACTGAGTACTGACATTTATAGATAAAGTTGATCCGGGGAAAATCTGATTGCCTCTCGGGGGATCAGGTAGGAATTTTGTCCCCTGCTGTAGCAAATTGGATCTCATGCTCTGCTGGGGTTTTTCGCCTTCCTCTGGATCAACTGTGGGTGTGGAGTTGGGTATATGGGATTGTATGATATTATTATTATTATTTTTTTTTTTTTTTATGGTTGAACTGGATAAACTTGTGTCTTTTTTCAACCTGACTAACTATGTGTAACGGAATGGCCCGTGGAACCCAGAGGCTCTTGAAGGGTGTGGGGTACTCCTGTTTCAGCTTCACCAATGACTCTTGTGTCTAGGGTCATCCTATGTCCACTAGGGGCATAGGATGACTGCGAAATTATATCTCGGATTACATGAGATGGGACAGTAATGATAATTCACAATGTATTGCAGGATATCTTGAAATATTACAGGTGGTTAATTCTGAACCCAACAGGTCAATAGGACAGTGATTCATTCATACTAAAGACCTGTTCATTGTGTGATGCTAATTAACACTGTTTTGTGTGAATTTCTATTGATGATAGATGTGGAATGTGAATAAGCACCCTTTAAAGGTCAGACGTCTGACTTATGTTTACTAAAGGCATGTGTACTGAATAGCAGATGAGATAAGCTGAAGTCATAACGTCTGCCTTGTCAACTATAGTAATTAACTCATGTAGATTCGGTGCCAGAAAGTCTACCCAAGATAATGTGTATTTGAGGCTTGTTAGCACCCATTGTATGATGTTGTGGGTTGGAGTGTGTCATTGTCCCTTTGATTACTGCAGCATGCTTTTTGGTTGCTAACTGTATAAAATCCTGACTTTTACCATTAAAAGATCGATTCATTCTGAACCAGAGAACAGAGCTGTGTGTCTCCTTTGTCTGGGGAATTATTATGGGTCATGTCTGCTGGATTGTGGAGTGCTGAGAAGCTGTCATGGGTTGGTGGCATGGAATATCGTAAACGGCATTAACCCCTGACCGTTACACTATGTAATATGTACACTATGTAATACCTGAGCCCAATCTTAACCCAGCTCTGTGCACGAGAGCAGAGGCTCTCTCCCTCCTCATTGGCTCAGATACAGCAGTGGGAGCCATTCACTCTTGCTGCTGTGAAACACAGCCAGTGATGAGAGAGCAGGGGCAGGGCCAAGCCCCAATCTGTGTGTTTTATGACTTGCTATAGGGGCACTTGGCGGAGGGGAGGACCCAAAAAGAGGAGGATCAGGGCTGCTCTGTGCAAAACCTTTACACAGAGCAGGTAATTATAACATGTTTGTTATGTTAAAAAAAAAGTGAGACTTTACAATCACTTTAAGTGTTTATCCTGAACCAACTCTTTCTAATTCCAGGACCCCCTGAGGCATCAGAGGGTTAAAAGCTGCCCTGTTTTACTCTCACCTCCTCATTATCTTTGTGTTTTAAAACATTAAAGAATCCCATATTGTCTTGAGCTTTTCTTTTTCCGTGTCATTTAACAAGGAACCGTTGCCTTCGTACAAGAGGTTCTTTGAACGTGTATGCCTAATGAATAAATTAACTAAGAAAAGGGTCAATCTGCCGCATGTTTATGAAGCATTATGCAAATGGTGAGGAAACAGGTCGGATGGTAAGTGGATGGTAATGGGGGGTTGGGTGTAGACGGTACATTTCACTACTTAAATAAAGAAGAACAAAAACGGGATTCAACATCACTGCTGGCGGTACAGAGTGGGGTGTGCTGCCATTACGGAGGAGTAACGTCTTTAATCTCCCATCACATCATCTGTTTTGCTGATTTACTAAGAAACATACAAACATTACCAAACGCTGGCCGTTACACGCACATGAACTTTAACCACTTGTCGCCCGTCATATAGCAAAATGACGGCGACAAAGTGGTTTCAATATCCTGACTGGACATCATATGATGTCTTCAGGATATTGAGCCGCTGCGCGCCCCCGGGGGCACGCATCGCGGCGATCGTTGTTGCAGGGTGTCAGTCTGACACCCCGCAACACCGATCTAGGTAAAGAGTCTCCGACTCTTTACCACGTGATCAGCCGTGTCCAATCACGGCTAATCACGATGTAAAGAGGAAAAGCCGGTAATGAGCTTTTTCTCACTCGCGTCTAACAGCATTATCGGCTGCTCCTCTGACAGGGGGGATTTGTGCTGATCGATTATCAGCGCAGCCCCCCAAGGATGCCCACGCTGGACTACCAGGGATGCCACTAGACCACCAGGGATGCCCACCAAAGGTATGCCACCCTAGACCACCAGGGATGACAATCAGAAATTAATGGATGCCAATCAGTGCCCACAATGGATGCCAATCAGTGCCCACAATGGGCATCACTGATTGGCAGGCATTATTGTTTGGCACTGATTGGCATCCATTAGTACAACACATTACAATACATAGTGCCACCTATCAGTGCCCATCAGTGCCCATCCGTGCTGCCTATCAGTGCCCATCCATGCCCATCCATGCCACCTATCAGTGCCCATCCGTGCCGCCTATCAGTGCCCATCCGTGCCGCCTATCAGTGCCCATCCGTTCTGCCTATCAGTGCCCATCAATGCCACCTCATCAGTGCCACCTCATTGGTGCCCATCAGTACCGCCTTATCAGTGTCCATCAGTGCAGTCCTATCAGTGCCCACCAGTGAAGGAGAAAACGTACTTATTTACAATGTTTTGTAACTGAAACAAAAAAAAATATATATATATATATTTTTTTGCAGAAAATAAAAAATCGCAGAGATGATCAAATACCACCAAAAGAAAGCTCTATTTGTGGGAACAAAATGATAAAAATGTTGTTTGGGTACAATGTAGCATGACAGCGCAATTGTCATTCAAAGTGCGACAGCGCTGAAAGCTGAAAATTGGTCTGGGCAGGAAGGTGTATAAGTGCCCTGTATGGAAGTGGTTAATGGCATCCCAGTCTTAGTCCGTAGGGTTCAATATTGAGTTGGCCCCACCCTTTGCAGCTATAACAGCTTCAACTCTTCTGGGAAAACTGTCCGCAAGGTTTAGGAGTGTCTATGGTAGGGTGCCCACGTGTCCCTGATTGCCTGGGACTGTCCTGCAAATGGCATGTCTGTCCTAGGCACCTTCATTCTGGGACAATACAATGTCCCGGAATGAAATAGAGGACACAGCCACCCCCTACTAACTAGTAACTCAATTTCCAGACCTGGTTGCTAGGGCTGGCGCTGCCTGGCGTTTTGCAACCAGTGACAATTTACTCTCAGACAGTAAGGCTGGGAGCGAGGCCTGCGCCTAGTACAGCACTACTATCCCCACCCACCTCGGCACCTCCTCCTTCTCTGGCACCCAGCGGCAAGCAGCAGGGACTGGTGTGATCTTCACTCTCCAGATAGCGACTCCACTCCTTTCCTTCAATGCACAAGGCTCATGCAGAAGGATAGACAACAGCACTGCATCTGGTGGCAGGCTATGGGTGGCAAGCGGCACTGCATCTAATGGCAAGTGGCAAATTCACCTGACAAATAACCTGCCGCCAAATTCCCTATCAACCCCGAGACTACATTTCCCCCTGCCCCCTCATCTTTTTTTGGGGAAGGTGAGGGGGGCGGGGTGTCCCTGAATGGCAGTTTGAAAATGTGGTAATCCTAGTCTATGGGAATGTTTGACCATTCTTCCAAAAGGGCAAGAAGGCCTGGCTCGCAGTCTCCACTGCAATTCATCCCACAGGTGTTCTATCGGGTTGAGGTCATGACAGTCAAGTTCCTCCACCCCAAACTCACTCATCCATGTCTTTATGGACCTTGATTTGTGCACTGGTGGGCAGTCATGTTGGAACAGGAAGGGGCCGTCCTCAAACTGTTCCCACAAAGTTGGGAGCATGAAATTGTCCAAACTGGCTTGGTATGCTGACTCCTTAAGAGTTCCCTTAACTTGAACTAAATGGCCAAGCCCAACCCCAGTCACTGCCGATGCTAGGATCAGCTATGACAGCTATTAGCGGTGCCAGCTAGTGTGTACTGTAAAACACACTACTGGCACTTCACCTGCACCCCCCCCCCCACTCCCTCCTGCAAATTGTAACGCCCAGGGCATCCGTTGTAGCTGGCCAGCTAGAACCTGTCCTAGGTAGCTAATATAACCTACATATATATATATATATATATATAGCTAGGCCTGCTAAGAACCTAATGTAGAGCACATGCTTAAATGTGAGAGACATAAGAAAAGTTATTCACAGTTTAATTCATACCAGAAGGCATAGAGTTAAGCTTTTGTGACTCATCAGAGGCCTTGGCCCAATCACAGCCAATCTCACATTGAGCAGAGTCTTGACCAGTCACAGCCAGCTTTGCATCCACTCTGTCTGGGAGGTTCCTAGTGCTGTACATGTGCTCTGCAAATTACTCATTCCACAGAGACAGAGCCACATGCAGACAGCAAAGCAAGCATACACACAGAGACATACAGAAAGCAGTTCTTATGGAAGCCAGAGGGCAAAATTAGGTAATTATACAGTTATATATATGTTCTTATTGTAAATAGTGTGATTAGAACTGTATACTGATTTAGCTGTGTGTTCACTTGTAGTTCCACCAAACCTGAATCACTCATCACTCATCAAACCCGAACCAAATCAAACCAAACTAAGCTAACCCTGCAAACCCGAACCATATCAAACCTTCATACCTTCAAACCACAGTTATACCTTTCAGAGAAATCAGAGAATGCTTTGATAACTTACAGAGAGAGAGAGAGAGAGAGAGAGAGAGAGAGAGAGAGAGAGAGAGAGAGAGAGAGAGAGAGAGAGAGAGAGAGTAAATACTGAAGAGAGAAATATATCCATCATCTTATGTTAAATGACAAGACTGAATATTTGAACCACCATTTTCTGTTATACTTTATTCATCACGTGTTTTGTACATGGACTGTCTGCTGCAAAGCAACAGTATTTTATATGAAGAAAAGTGAAGTTATTAAAGAAGTTATTTTAAGCATTTGGTGTGCTCTTTAACCACTTAAGGACCGCCTACTGCACATTTACGTCGGCAGAATGGCACGGCTGGGCACATCAACGTATATATACGTTGGTTTTAGTACCCAGCCGTGGGTCGCGGGCGCGCGCCCGCGGGCGCGCGCCCGCGACCCGGTCCGAAGCTCCAGGACCGGGACCGCGGGATTCGCGGACCCGATCGCCGCTGCAGTGCGGCGATCCGTCCCTGGAGCGGAAGAACGGGGAGAGCCGTGTGTACACACGGCTTCCCCGTGCTTCTCTGTGGCCGGAGCATCGATCGCGTCATCCCTGTAATAGGGGGACGCGATCGATGACGTCACACCTACAGCCACACCCCCCTACAGTTGTAAACAACACATTAGGTCACACATCCCCTACAGCGCCACCTGTGGTTAACTCCCAAACTGCAACTGTCATTTCCACAGTAAACAATGCAATTTAAATGCATTTTTTGCTGTGAAAATGACAATTGTCCCAAAAATGTGTCAAAATTGTCCGAAGTGTCCGCCATAATGTCGCAGTCACGAAAAAAATCGCTGATCGCCGCTATGAGTAGTAAAAAAAAAAAAATTAATAAAAATGCAATAAAACTATCCCTTATTTTGTAAACGCTATAAATTTTGCGAAAACCAACCGATAAACGCTTATTGCGATTTTTTTTACCAAAAATATGTAGAAGAATACGTATCGGCCTAAACTGAGGAAAAAAAATGTTTTTTTATATATTTTTGGGGGATATTTATTATAGCAAAAAGTAAAAAATATTGCATTTTTTTTTAAATTGTCGCTCTATTTTTGTTTATAGCGCAAAAAATAAAAACCGCAGAGGTGATCAAATACCACCAAAAGAAAGCTCTATTTGTGGGAAAAAAAGGACGCAAATTTTGTTTGGGAGCCACGTCGCACGACCGCGCAATTGTCTGTTAAAGCGACGCAGTGCCGAATCGCAAAAACCCCTTGGGTCATTTGCCAGCGTATTGGTCCGGGTCTTAAGTGGTTAAACCTACTGCTTCCATAGAACGGCAATAGAGGAATTTCAGAGTAATAGACAGTCTTGTTGCACTGAAAAGTTAGAGATATCACAATTCTTCTAATGCCACAGCGCATGAGGAACTTCATAGTGCTGCGCCTGCCACATCCGTCCCTTCCGCCCCTGCCTTGTACCGGCCCTGGGATCATGGGAGACACATAAATATCTGGAGACAGCATAGCACAAGAGTCACTGGAGATGCTGGGATCATGGGAAATATTTACACTAGAGACTAGGGGATCATTTAGGAGATATTTACACTAGAGACTAGGGCAGTGATGGCGAACCTTGGCACCCCAGATGTTTTGGAACTACATTTCCCATGATGCTCAGGCACTCTGCAGTGTAGTTGAGCATCATGGGAAATGTAGTTCCGAAAACATCTGGAGTGCCAAGGTTCGCCATCACTGGACTAGGGGATCATTTAGGAGATATTTACACTAGAGACTAGGGGATCATTTAGGAGATATTTACACTAGAGGTTTGCGCCGATGTCTACTGCGCATGCGCCATAGACAATGGCGCAGCCGCACTTTGGAAACGGCGATTGTGCCGTTTCTAAAGGAGGACGTGCCGTGACTGGCGGCTTCTACGTTCACCCCTCCCAACTTTTTGAGATTGGAATGAGGGAAACCTACCAGAAAAAGTATGCAGGCATAGGTCACACCCCCTGTCACGCCCCTTAAAGGATAACTGTACAAAAAAACAAGATTGGCCCAAAAGTGCTTTTTTTACCACTACTATTCCTGGCTTTTGGAATTTACAAATGCAGCAATTTAGAAATCAGATGAAGGGTTTAGCACTGGAATACACTTATTGAGAGATAAAAAGTGCATTTTATATACAATTATAGAGATCAGACCAAAATGAGGGATACATGAGGAGGAACGAGGGACGGAGGGACATTGCTCTAAATCAGGGACAGTCCCTCAAAATCAGGGACAGTTGGGAGCTATGCATGTGTGGGAGTTACGTCATCGCGGCTTCGGCCAATCACAGCGCCGGAAGTAACTCCGGGACATGTCGGCGGCCGGTGCTGTGTCGGACACCGCAGCGGGGGCTCTGATCCCAGGTGAGTATTAGATAATGAGATGGTATGCTAGGCACACTAGCTCATTATGCCCTTGTCTAGCAGGTATTAGTTTTTTTTTCCTAAAAAGTGGTTCTACAACCACTTTAAAAACCCTTTAAGGTCGCACTTGCAATCAGATCAGTCACAATGCCTGAACTCTGGGAGAAACATGGAAGTGCCATCATGCACACTGGAGGGGAGACCCGGAGCTGAACCCCAGTAACGGTCCGTATGACAAAAACCATTTCAGAGAGAAGGAGGTTGCAGGAAGCAAGCCTGTGCTAAAATTCTCAACTTCTTCCTCCTAAAAGGGGGTGTAAAGGTACAATTTATTTTTCCCTAAATATCTTCCTTTACTTTAGTGCAGTCCTCCTTCACTTACCTCATCCTTCCATTTTGCTTTTAAATGTCCTTATTTCTTCTGAGAAATCCTCACTTCCTGTTCTTCTGTCTGTAACTCCACAATAATGCAAGGATTTTTCCCTGGTGTGGAGTGTCGTGCTCGCCCCCTCCCTTGGACTACAGGAGAGTCAGGACGCGCTCTACGTTGCAGATAGAGAAAGGAGCTGTGTGTTAGTGGGTGTCCTGACTCTCCTGTAGTCCAAGGGAGGGGACGAGCATGACACTCCACACCAGGAAGAAAGCCTTGCATAACTGTGTGGAGTTACAGACAGAAGAACAGGGCGTGAGGATTTTTTTTAGAAGAAATAAGGACATTTAAAAGCAAAATGGAAGCATGAGGTAAGTGAAGGAGGTTTAAATCTGTCCAAACAAGAGTCTAGTAGACATCCCGGGTATGGTAAAGTTTGAAACACAAAATCATAAATTATAATATAATAAATAACTATAAATAATTATAACAAATAAACTAATATAATAATAATACAAGTTAATTAGGAAGCTATTTAGGGAAAAAAATTACCTTTGCAAACCCTTTAACATTTTCTTCTTTTCTGTTGTGAGCAATATCGCTGGAAGTAAACAAATAAAAGCATTTGCAGGCAGCCTGCTGCTCCACAGATGTGCAATCCTTATTGCCTCCCTTCACCGATGTCTTGCACCATAAACTGCCAAATGCTTCTGGCGGGAACCCGCTATTCTCTAGTTTTGCCTATTCTGCCTCAAGATTTCATCAAGTATTTTAAGTGGATCTTTCAGTAAACTTTACAGGCCTGCATACATTCGACCCTGACCACTCTCAGCACCAGAGGATTGAACACACTTTCCTTTCAGCCTCCACTACAAAAATTGTACAATTTATTTATTTTCTACAACGTTGTTATCTCTTCGAATTGGCCTGTTCCACAATTTTAACACTCTTGCTGATTTTTTGTTTCTTTTGAATTCAACATTTTATCATTAAAAAAACATCTTTGAGCTCCAGAGGTGGACTTTGCTTAGGTTTAACCACTTCCTGCTGGCCTCAGTGATGCGGCGGGCACGCGCGCCCCCCAGTGGCTGAAGGCTGTATATAGATAGCCTCCAGGAAATTGGGATCCACACTGAAACATACATTTCAAGTAGACATTACCACATATAAGACACATAGATCTATACATATGTGGTAGGAGTAATAAGGGTACAGCAGTGTCTGGCAGAGTATATTTTTGTCATGCATTCATCAATCCATGCAGACGATCATATGGCACTCTGCCAGACACTGCTGTACCCTTATTATGTTTCTCTTTATATGCTCTCTGAATGTTGACAGATGTGTTGCAATTGTGATCAATAAATGTGTACTTATTTTTACTACCCGCAACTTGTCAGCAGCCTCACTCAAAGTCCCAAATATTTCCCCACCCACTTCTTTCATTTAGTGTAGCAATATGGTTACAGTTAATAAAGGTACAACATTTAGCAACGCACGTGGTTGATGATTAAAAGAGGCACATCCAAGTATGCAGGAATCCGGTGTAACGCTGTCCACATAGACCGTTCTCCTCACCGCTGGCTCTCAACAGTTTGCAATTGTGACCAGGAAGACTACCCTGCAGTAGAGCGATCTGAAAGTGAGGCTTGAACCACTCGTGGAGCGCAGTGTGGAAGGGACGACATCAATGGTGGAGCAGAGCAAGGTTTATGTGGATCGCTTTTCCCCCAGATCCCTGCATACTTAGATGTGCCTCTTTTTTTTTTTTTTTCTTTAAAGTGTATTTTTGTGTGTGAACTCGAGAGAGAGGAGCCGGACTGCAGGAGTTGGGAGTAGGCAGACCCTCCCCCCGGAGGCAATCGCCATCCTTCTCCATGCCCCTGGTGGCAATGGCGGGTGTGAAGGGGGGCCTCCCACTCACCCCACCCTACCTGCTCCTCTTGGGAGCCCAACTGGGGCCCAACGGGACCCCAATGGGGCAGAGGGACTCCCCCTATGAGGGAGTGAGGGGGCCTAGCCCACCCAGCCAGCCCCGTAGGTCCTTCGCCTCTCTTTATTTTAAGAGACCGCATGGCCAAAGTGCATGTGTTTTAAACCAATTTTTGTGTGCGTGCAAGTGTGGTGGTTTTTGTGGGGGGGGTGGGCGTACTAAGCACAGGCGTACCTTGCATAGCACACCCACCGGGAGCTGGGCTGAGACCACCAAACTGGATGTGCCTCTTTTAATCATCAACCATGTTAATTTCCGCATGTTCCACCTTCATTAACCACTTAAGGACCCCTTCAGGTTGATATACTTCGGCAGAATGGCACGGCTGGACACAATCACGTACCTGTACGTGTCTCTTTAAGCCCAGCCGTGTCTCTTTAAGCCCAGCCCCCGGCGGCGCGCTCACGACCCGCTCTGAAGCTCCGTGACCGCGCCTGCGCGACCCGATCCCCACCGGTGTCCCGCGATCTGTCACCGGAGCTGAAGAATGGGGAGAGGTGAGTGTAAAAAAACCTTCCCCGTTCTTCTCTGTGGCAGTGTCAGTGATCGTCTGTTCCCGGATATAAGTAAAGACGATCAATGATGTCACACGTCCAGCCCCACCCCCCTACCGTTAGAAACACACATGAGGTCACACTTAACCCCTACAGTGCCCCCTAGTGGTTAACTCCTAAACTGCAATAGTCATTTTTACAGTAATCAGTGCATTTTTATAGCACTTTTTGCTGTGAAAATGACAATGGTCCCAAAAATGTGTCAAAATTGTCCAATGTGTCCACCATAATGTCGCAGTCACAAAAAAAAATGCTGATCGCCGCCATTAGTAGTAAAAAAAAAAAAAAAATCCAACAAAACTATCCCCTATTTTGTAAACGCTATAAATTTTGCGCAAAGCAATTGATAAACGCTTATTTTGATTTTTTTTTGATTTTTTTTTACCAAAAATATGTAGAAGAATACGTATCGGTCTAAACTGAGAAAAATAAAAAATAAATTATATATTTTTGGGGATATTTATTATAGCAAAAAGTAAAAAATATTGCATTTTTTTCAAAATTGTCGCTCTATTTTAGTTTATAGCGCAAAAAATAAAAACCCCAGAGGTGATCAAATACCACCAAAAGAAAGCTCTATTTGTGGGGGAAAAAGGACGCCAATTTTGTTCGGGAACCACATCGCACGACCGCGCAATTGTCAGTTAAAGCGATGCAGTGCTGAATCGCAAAAAAGGGACCTGGTCCTTAACCTGCATTATGATCCGGGTCTTAAGTGGTTAAATGTAACCATATTGCTACATTTAGAGGCTCCTCTCTTCTCTTTTTATACTCAGTTGTGACATGACGCTACTCTTATATCAAGTTATCTCTTCTATATCAAGTCAAAGTTTATAAGAGAAAAAATTAGCTTGTCTTGCAAAATGCTCTCAAACCAAGTTACTCTCAAACCAAGGTTTTACTGTACATATATATATATATCTATATAGATATATATATATAAATATCTATATCTATATATATATATCTATATATATATCTATATCTATATATATATATATATATATATATATATATATCTATATATATATAGATATATATATATATATATATGTATGTATACTTAGTGCTCAAAACAGTTAAAGGAACACTTTTTAATCAGAGTATGGTATTGAGTCAAGTAAACTCCTGGGATATTAATCTGGTCAGTTAAGTAGCACAGGGGGAGGGGTGTATACAGAATGGGAGGGATGAATACAGAGGGGGAGCGGTGTATACAGAGGGAGAGGGGTGTATACAGAGGGAGAGGGGTGTATACAGAGGGGGAGGGATGTATACAGAAGGGGAGGGATGTATACAGGGGGGGTGTATACAGAGGAGGAGGGTGTATACAGAGGGGGTTGTTAATCAGTTTCAGCTGCTTTGCTGTTAATGAAATTAACAACAGGTGCACTAGATGGGCAACAATGAGACAACCTCCAAAACAGGAAGGGTTTTTCAAGTTGAGGTGTCTGACATTTTTTTCCCTACTCATCTTTTCTGACTGTCTTTCACTAGTTTTGCATTTGGCTAGAGTCATGCCGCGTACGCACAGTCGTTTTTTGCGATGAAAAAAAACAACGTTTTTTAAAACGTCATTTAAATTGATCGCGTGTGGGCAAAACGTCGTTTTTTGTCTTCAAAAAAACGACCAAAAAAAAATTCCAACATGTTTGAATTTTTTGTGTCGTTTTTCAAAACGTCGTTTTTTGTTTCACAAAAAGTCACCGTGTGTAGCAAAAACGTTGTTTAAAACTACGTTTTTCAACCCGCGCATGCCCAGAAGCTAGTTATGAAGCGAGCTTCAATGGAAAAGAGTGGTGAACGTAACCTTGCTTTTTGTGAAAAAAACGATGGTGTGTATGCAACATTGTCTTTGAAAAGTGACGTTTCAAACACGTCATTTTTTACTTCACAGAAAATGTCGTTTTTTTTCATCACAAAAAATGATCGTGTGTACGCGGCATCAGTGTCACTGCTGGTAGCACAAGGCGATACTTGGACCCTATAAAGGTTGCACAGGCAGTCCAACTCCTCCAGGATGGCACATCAATACGTGTCATTGCCAGAAGGTTTGCCGTGTCTCCCAGCACAGTCTCAAGAGCATGGAGGAGATTCCAGGAGACAGGCAGTTACTCTAGGAGAGCTGGGCAGAGCCATAGAAGGTCCTTAACCCATCAGCAGGACCGGTATCTGCTCCTTTGTGCAAGGAGGAACAGGATGAGCACTGCCAGAGCCCTACAAAATGCCCTCCAGCAGGCCACTGGTGTGAATGTCTCTGACCAAACACTGTGTGTGCTCTGTGCTCACTGCCGGACACTGTGGAGCTCGATTGGCATTTTTCATTGAATACCAATATTTGACAGGTCCACCACCTGCATCTTGTGCTTTTCACAGGTGAGAGCAGGTTCACCCTGAGAATATGTGACAGATGTAAAAGGGTCTGGAAAAGCCGCGGTGAACTTTATGCTGCCTGTAACATCGTTCAGCATGACTGGTATGGTGGTGGGTCAGTGATGGTCCAGAGAGGCATATCCATGGAGGGACGCACAGACCTTTATAGGCTACACAATGCCACCCTGACTGTCATTAGGTATTGGGATAAAGTCCTTGGACCCATTGTCAGACCCTACGCTGGTGCAGTGGGTCCTGGGTTCCTCCTGGTGCACGACAATGCCCGGCCTCATGTGGCGAGAACAAGCAGCCAGTTTCTGATTTTACCATTCTGAGTTGCTACAATAAAATCTTATGGTAATAACTACTCAACTATGGTATTATCTACGGCTACTGCTATTAAACACTGACCCCATTCCTTCCCCTAATAACCACACAAGACTTGAATTGGGTAAATTGGCCAAAATGGCCATTTTTATTAACCAAAATATATATAACCCAATATACTGTATATATATGACATTTTCAATAATTAACATAAAAAACACATTAACCTTTTATTTATAACTTCCAGTATTTCATACCACCCTGGGGCACAAGGTCCAACTGGCATAACCCATCACTGTACCTGCTAGTCACTTCTAGGCCTCCAGCCGCTAAAACCTCTGACTCAGAGACAACTAGCAGGTATCCATATACCAACTGGGAGCTATACCTCAGACGGGTCCCTAACCATGCCTTCTAGGTGCCCATCTGACATAGCAAGGACCTTGCACCCCGCCACCACGTCTGCCACTCGCAGCCATCATAAAACACCCTTACCTGTAAAAAAAAAATGATCCCTTAAAAAACAGGACGGGAGGGTGGGAAGATTCTTACCCCCTGCGCTCCTCGTGGTGACTGGCCCTTCCCCTTCCTTTTCCTTTCCCTGGGCTGACTTCCTCCTCCCCTCTGCTATGACACCCCACGCTGCCCCCTACGTCCTGAGGCTCCGCCCCGTTAACCCATGTCACGCCGACCCTCCACCTACACCTTCGGCGCTGCTCCGTGCCTCTCTTTGAATTTAGCCTTCTGTAGGTGGATAATTTCCATTTCCATCAAACAATGTGGCTTCCTTTCGCTTCTTCCAGCCAATCGGGAAGCGGGTCTGATACCCATCACCTGATTGGCTGAAAGGACAGGTGATCCTATTGGAACCCTAGGAGCAGGAGAGTAGACACACAGCAGAAGCGAGGATGCTGTTGGCTGATGCCTGGATGCCGATCCCCGCCACGGCTCCTCGGATGTCCGGCGATGCCCGCCACCTAGATGTGGTAAGTGGTGGTGGACCGACCGGCAGACAGCGAGAGGGGTGGGGGGGATTTGAATTTCTGTGTGGGGGGGTTTGGTCCTCCCCCCATAAAAACCAACAGTCGCCACTGGGACCTGCTAAATGTAGCCCCCCCCCCTATTTGACGGGGCGTTATGCTAAAGTTAGTGGGTAATGGGAGAGTTAAGTTGCTCCCACTCACAATTGGTTAAGTTTAGGCTGCTGTCAGTTTAGAACTGCTTTCTAGGCCAGTCTGCATGCCAGGGGAGGTGTTTTTACCCCTGGGTGACAGTTGGCGCTGGAAGGGGTTCTGACAGACCCACTTTCTCCCAGCAGCCAATCAGGGGAGGATTTTCCCTCTGGACATGCTGGCGGGAGAGTATATCTGTGGCAGACGCCTTAGAGAGAGGGAGACGTTCTGCGCGGGGCCCGCGTTCTACCTTCACCACGAGGCCTGCCTGGCCGAAGCTGTGCACCAAGTGGAGCTTCACCCTGACATCGAGAGGTGCCCCAGCGGCTTGCTGGGTCCCAGATCCTAAGCTGGGAGCTGTACGGTGGGGGATTGGCTCGGGGGACCCAAAGGCAGAGGTTGTCCGCGAGGCCTAGGCGAACCACCGGGGATCCGGTCATCACTACATGACAGGTACACTTCAACTGTCCTCTGATGACTCTAGAGAAGTGACTTACTGGGAAGATCCATTAGTTCTACCCCTTTGAAAAGTATGGAAATTCCACAGGCCTGTGGCAGAGGCCCTTATTCCTCCCAGTGACTATTGCAAGTGACCTTTCGGCTGCCAGGCCCAAGTTAGACGCCTGTCCGGGGCACTTTAGCCACTCCGATGGGAGTGGCGAAGATTAAGTGTGACTGTACTGAGAGCAAGCTACTCTCTATAATATCCCAGGCCTAATACTGCAGTTTTCTTCCGCTCATCAACCTTTCTCTATAGTGTGCCATGTTGTAGTTGGCCATGTTGGGCCTTGGAATAAAGCTTTGAAAACGCACTCTGATGTCTGGACACTCGCTTTATTCACTTTCCACAAGTATTCACCCCTAGACAAGTGTAATTGGTAACTTAATACGCCGACCCCGAAATCAACCAGCAGCTCCTTCGGGGGTGAGCGCTACATTAATATTAGGTGAATTTATGGCTGATCGGTGTAGATCTATATTTGCTGTAGGTCGGACACTGCAGTTGCTTGAACTCTATAATGCGAATACACAATTAAATTACTGTATTTATTGGCGTATAACACTCATTTTTTCACCCTGCAAATCGGTTGCAAATAGTGTGTGCGTGTTATACGCCGATACTGCAATTTGGGCTGCTGAGAGAACGGGGAGGGGGGCGGGACGAGCGCCGTCAGATTACATACAGCGAGAATCTCCTGTTTACTCAACGGCCTCTGATATAAGAAGTCCCGTCTCCTGGGCCGGAATTGAACCAGTGTTCTGTCTATCATGGAAGTCGGTCCAAGAGGCGGGACTTCGTATTAAAGAGGCCACAGAAGATTCTCACTGTATGTAATCTGACCGTGCTCATCGCGCCCACCCAGTAATCTGAGGCAAGATGGGTATTGATCAGGCTGCATTCATGGCAATGGTGAGGCTGCAGATGGGCATTGATCAAGCTGCAATGATGGGCAATTGTGAGGCTGCAGATAGGCATTGATGGGCAATGGCGAGGCTGCAGATGGGCATTGATCAGGCTGCATTGATGGGCACCGTCCCTTATTTTTGCTTCAAAGATCTTCATTTAAAATTCATTTTTTCCTGAAACTTTCCTCTTAAAATGAAGGTGTTATACGCCGATAAATGCGGTAATCACTTTATAGTTTATACATCAAATGTGTGTTTTTTTGACAGATTGAACCAAATCCAATTATGCAAACTGCAGGCAAATTTTTGTTCTTACTGTTTAGCCGCAGCTCTGAAGTGAGATTATGCTCCAGTTGAGCTAAACACGTCTCAAGCATCTCAAGCTTTCTCGGGTTCAAACCCTCAACATAATTCTACATGGAAACTGTGGAACAATATATAACTTCATTATTTGGAGACGAATGCCACTTTAAACCCATCAGTGCATCCTCGTGAAATCAGAAAAGTTATTGCAGGAAAAATTAAATACTTTTTTTACATTTTCCTATTTTTCTTTTTTTCTCTCCATCGCATCAATCTGTTCCAAATCCAAAAGAAGTCTCTGTACTTCTGTACTAATTAGTTCTTATGAAAGACTTACAGGCTGCGGAGCTGGAAAGGTCTTGCATTCCTTTAGATTTACAGTGACATTTTTTGCCATTTTCGGTTTTATTCGACTTTATTGAACATTTTTTTTTTCTTTTCTCTCCCATGCTGGGAGACTCATGTTCAGAAATATGCAAATCCCGTTACCATCTGCCGCATTATTTGAAGCAAATGGCTTTTGTGAGCGCGGCAGTTTGCATCGCGAGTCCTCTTGAGGAAGAGAAGGAAAAAAAAACATTTTTTTTTTCTCTTTCTTTATTCAGTTTACAGAGGATAACTAAGTGAAGAGGTCCCCTCCCGGCTGAAGTCACCATTAGCGGATGTTGGGTTAACCGCCTCCGGCGCGAAAAACCTTGTGTATCGCTTGACGTGCTGTGCTCGATTTGATTAAGTGCTTGATGGTGAATTAAGCATCTTCTATTCAGGCGATCGGCGGGATTGTGCGTCAAAAATAAAACATCTAGTCATGTAAAATATACAAAGAAACGGAGGTGGATGCGTGACAAAGCAGCGAAGGTCCGCCATGCTTCTAAAGCCCTGTACACACAATCGGTCAAACCGATGAAAACGGTCTGATGGATTTTTCCATCAGTTAACCGATGAAGCTGACTGATGGTCTGATGTGTCTACACACCATCAATCAAAAAAACGATTGTGTCAGAACGTGGTGACATAAAACACGACGACGTGCTGAAAAAAAAGCTCAATGCTTCCAGGCAGGCGTCGACTTGATTCTGAGCATGTGTGGATTTTAAACCGATGGACGTGCCTACTATTTTTTTTTTACTATCGGTTAGGAATCCATCGGTTAATTTTAAAACAAGTTTGAATTTTTTTAACCGATGGATGAATAACCGATGGGGCCCACACACGATTGGTCCGATGAAAACGGTCCATCAGACCGTTCTCATGAGTTTGACCGATCATGTGTACGCGGCCTTATACAACAAGGACAGCTAATAAACTTACGCCATACAGGGTCAAATTTTGAACAAATTTTCTTTTCAAAATCAGAAAGTTTTTTTTTTTGTGATCCAATTTCGATTTCCAATTTTGATTTTTCAAAAATTTGGCCGACCAAGCCTTCAATTTCACCTCGTGGCCCGGATTCACATAGATCGGCGCATATTTATGCCGCCGTAGCGTATCTTCTTTACGCTACGCCGGCGCTGCGCAGAGCGGCAAGCATGGAATTCACAAAGCCATACTCCCAACGTGGCGTATATTTAGTCAGCATAGGTGGAAGTGGGTGAGAGCCATGCTAATGATGCGTGACCCCATGCAAATGATGGGCCGAGTGCCAGACAAGTACTTAAAACGAACGGCACATGCGCCGTCCCGTGGACATCCCAGTGCGCATGCTCACAATTACAACTGCCTACGTTGTGAACGTAACCTACGCCCAGCCCTATTCACGTACAACGTAAACTACGTAAAATTTGACAGCATTCGTTCCCTGGTCCATACCTTTGCATGAGTTGCGCCTCCTATATGGTGAATAACTTTACGCCGGATGTACGACTTACACAAACCGCGTATATTATGCGCCGGGCGCAAGTACATTCGTGAATCACCATATTGGCATATTTGAATCGAAAATCAATGGGAGCGCCACATGCGTCCAGCTTAAATATGCGCCCACTCTACGCCGGCGTAGGAAAGTTACGTCGGGCGGCTGAAGCCTATTTTTCGACGTATCTTGGTTTGTGGGACGGCGCATAGATACGACGGCGCACATTTGTACTTACGTCGGCGTATCTGGAGATACGTCGGCGTAAGTGCTTTGTGAATCCGGGCCCTTGTTGCTACAGAAAATAATCTTCTTTTCTTTCCAGGAAATTTCTTTTCTTGCACATGTGCATTCCCTTTTCTATTACATTTCTGGCACGTTCCTCCCATCATTGATTCTAAAATCGTTTGTTTTTAAAAAAAATTCCCACAAATTCCCTCAAATTTGATTCCCGCAGGAAAAGCGGCTGTTGCAGCCCACTAATGGTGCGAAATTTGTTATGAAAACTCTTATGCCCTGTACACACGATCGGTTCGTCTGATGAAAACAGACCGATGGACCTTTTTCATCGGAAAAACCGAACGTGTGTCGGCCCCATCAGTTTTTTTCCCATCGGTGAAAAAAAAAAATAGAACCTGTTTTAAATTTTTCTGATGGTTAAAAAATGGATTGAAAAAAAACGATTGTTTGTGGGAAAATCCATCGGTCAAAAATCCACGCATGCTCAGAAGTCGACGCATGCTCGGAAGCATTGAACTTCATTTTTCTCTGCACTTCATTGTGTTTTACGTCACTGCGTTGGAAGCGATCGGATTTTTAACCGATGGTGTGTAGGCAAGACTGATGAAAGTCAGCTTCATCGGATATCTGATGAAAAAATCCATCGGTTCGTTTTCATCAGACAAACCAATGGTGGGATTAGATTTTCGAAAGAACCGTATATGACCTGCATTAAAAAGTTAAAGCGGTTGTAAAGGAAAAAAATATTTCCTTTAAAATAACAAACATGTTATACTTACCTCCACTGTGCAGTTCGTGGCCCCGATCCACGTCTTCTGGGGTCCCTTGGCGGCTGTCTCTGGTCCTCCCCGCAAGAACTCACCACAGTCATTTGAGAGCTTGCATGGTGGTGAGTAATTGCGGGCGCGCTCCCGCCATAGCCACTCGCTGTATCACTCAGCCCCGCCCCTCGGCTCGCTGCGTCACTGGATGTGATTGACAGCAGCGCCAGCCAATGCCTGCGCTGCTCTCAATCCATCCACTCTAGCCAAGCAGCGGCCAGGCTAAGCGGCGAAGAGGATCTCGGGACTTTCGAAGGGTCAGGTAAGTAAAACGGGAGCCCGGGGGGTGGGGGGGACGGGCTGTCAATATCAGATGTTTTTTCACCTTAATGCATAGATTGCATTAAGGTGAAAAAAAAAATTCATTTACAACTCCTTTAAATATTTCTGTCCAACAACGTTTGGAGAAATCTTTGGGCCAGATTCAGGTACATCTGCGCATTATTGGACCGGCGTAGCGCACCGCTTTTACGTTAGACTGGCGCAATCACCCTATTCTCGTCGCTTTTACGCAGAAATTTGCGCCTGCGCAACGTTATTTCAGAGGCGTAAGGCGGAGTAATACAAATTGGGCAGGACGTGGGCGTGTTACATTGAAATGAGCCGTGACCCCATGCAAATGAAGGGCCGGCCGGCTCGCGCATGCGTGCTTGAAGCAGACCATGGTCAGCACCTCTGTGCGCATGCTCACAACTCGGGAACGGCGCAATCAGTGAAATTGGAAGTGGACTAGGGCAAATTAGTGAACTATGCAAACAGCATAAATAGACAGAGACAAACGCACTTCCTTTGCAAAAGTACATCCCTTTGTATCCCTCCCTATACAGCAAGGTGCTTTTGTTCTGTTGTTTATTAGCGTTTGTTTGTTTGTTTGTGACGTTTCTTTGAGAGTGATTTTTGTCTTTTATGTGTTTTCTTTGTTGTTATTTTGTTTAAATTATATTTTTGATGGCCATTTTTTATTTTTGCTGGTCATTTTTTAGTTTTTTTTTGGTTCTGTTTGTGTATGATTTGGGAATGTGGGGGTGACATTCCTGCCGGAAAAGGGGTGTCACCCTCAATTTTGGTGGAGAAGGGTTCCCCAGGACCAGGGAGAAGTGATCCCCAGGTCTGTGTGAATGGTGTATGAATGTACAGTGACATAATTGGAGCCTTGGCGTGGCGTTGCAGCTCACAAGTCCTGCATGGTGGGCTGGTGCCAATCCAATGTGATGAGGATGTGGGGTGTGTGTGCTAGGGACCACAGTGGTGTGCATGCATGCATTCTCATTGTGCCTTGATTAATGTGTGTGTTTAACGTGCAAAGATGCATAATGTGAGCTGGCATGAGATGGGGTCATGAGATGGGGTCCCAGTGCATATGCAGAGTCACCTTGAAGGGAAAAGACAGGAGGATGTTAGTAGTGCATGTGCCCCTTGTGATGTGTGCATCATGGGGGGGGACAGTCATGCCTGCCACCCATGTCACTCACCAACCAGCCAGCTGTCCCCATACATGTTCTGTTCGCAATCTGTGGGGATGGGGCTAGGATTGTATATGTAGCTGTCATGGGTGTCATGGGTAGTGTCATGTGTTGAGCTGGTGATGTCCTCCTCCAGGGTTGTGGTTAATTCCATGATGGCATATGAGGGGTGAATCTGAAGATGCGAGACAATTTAGAATCACTCATGCCATAGATGTCTATGCGTGTGTGATATATCCTCTCCCGTGAAGAGTGAAGAGTGAAGATTGAGGGGCTTGTATCAGCTAAGAATATTGTATTAGATTAGATTCAATTGAAAAGTTTATATAAGCAAAAAAAGAAATTTAGAAAAAAAAAAAATCCTGTGCCCTCCTCAGTGCCCTCCTCAGTGCCCTCCTCCGTGCCCTCCTCCTTCTTTGCTCATCTAAAGTCAGTAGTATAGCTATGAGCATGGATGCCACTGGCATGTTGGCATACAGATTGTTGTGCAACACGTGTGACTGCTCAGCTCTCTTTTTAGACCAGCTTTTATATGGTCTAATTTTAGACAGGACATTTTGCTGTTGCGCACACCGCGTAGCCTGCGCTGCACCAACGTTCTTTTGTGGATCCCCGTAAGTCCCTCATTAGCATATTTGACTAGCAAATCAATGGTCTGTCTAGCGCAGTTTTGCGCAGACGGATGCGCCTGTCTAACGAAATTACGCTGGACAAAAAAAAGGAGATTTCTTGCGTATCTCGTTCTGGGGATGCGGTGCATCGAAACGCACGCGCACATTTAGACTTACGCCGCGCATCTCCTGTTACGCAGGCGTAATCGCTCTGTGAATCTGCCCCTTTGTTTCTAACGAGACAAAAGTGCTTACACGGTAGGAGATTTACCAAAACTAGACCACACAGAATTTGGTGCAGCTGTGCATGGCAGCCAATTAGCTTCAAACTTCGGCTTGATAAATTAAGCTGCACCAGGTTTTACACTATGCAGTTTTAGTAGATAACTCCCATTGTGTCTTGATTAGTGCAGTTGACAGTGACAAATAATATCAGGCATAAAACAATATCACCTCCTTTAACCACTTAAGACCCGGACCTTCAGGCAGTTAAAGGACTCAGCCAGGTTTTGCGATTCGGCACTGCGTCGCTTTAACAGACTATTGCGCGGTTGTGCGACGTGGCCCCCAAACAAAATTGGCATCCTTTTTTTCCCACAAATAGAGATTTCTTTTGGTGGTATTTGATCACCTCTGCGGTTTTTATTTTTTGCGCTATAAACAAAAATAGAGTTTACAAAATAGGGGATAGTTTTATTGCATTTTTATTAATTATTTTGTTTTTACTACTAATGGCGGCGATCAGCGTTTTTTTTTTGTGACTGCGACATTACGGCGAACACTTTGGACAATTTTGACCCATTTTTGGTACCATTGTCATTTTTTCACAGCAAAAAATGCATTTAAAATGTACTGATTACTGTGAAAATGTCAATTGCAGTTTGGGAGTTAACCACTAGGGGGCGCTAAAGGGGTTATGTGTGACCTAATGTGTGTTTACAACTGTAGGGGCGTGTGGCTGTAGGTGTGACGTCATCGATTGTGTAACCCTATAAAAGGGATCACACGATTGATGACGCCGCCACAGTGAAGAATGGGGAAGCCGTGTTTACACACAGCTCTCCCCGTTCTTCAGCTCCGGGGACCGATCGCGAGACTCCAGTGTCCTGCAATCGGTCCCCGCTTCCCTACAGTTAGAAACACATATGAGGTCACACTTGACCCCTTCAGCGCCTCGTAGTGGTTAACTCCTAAACTACAATTGTCATTTTCAAAGTAATCAGTGCATTTTTATAGCACTTTTCGCTGTGAAAATGACAATGGTCCCAAAAATGTGTCAAAAATGTCCAATGTGTCCACCATAATGTCGCAGTCACGAAAAAAATCACTGATCGCCGCCATTAGTAGTAAAAAATGAATTATTAATAAAAATCGAAAAAAACTATCCCCTATTTTGTAAACGCTATAAATATTGCGCAAACCAACCGATAAATGCTTATTGCGATTTTTTTTTTACCAAAAATAGGTATAAGAATACGTATCGGCCTAAACTGAGGAAAAAAAAGTGTTTTTATATATTTTTGAGGATATTTATTATAGCAAAAAGTAAAAAATATTGAATTTTTTTTTTTAAATTGACGCTCTATTTTTGTTTATAGCGCTTTCCACCATCATCCGAGCAGTGGTTAGTCAGCCAAATCACCTTACTGAGGAGGAACAGGTAGTGATAAATTCAGACAAAGAAAAAAACATTTAGAAGGGAAATTAAAGGAAAAGGTAGGTGAACCAACAATGCACGAGCTTAAAGGAACCAATTTAGAAAATAAAAAACAAACCTTTACAACCCCTTTAAAGTCCCTTTAAGCCCTGGTGAATTTTATTTTGTCTTCCGCTGCAAGAAATATTTTGATGATGATAAATTAGTGCAATTGACGTGTCACTCTGCATGTTGCCTTCTCTATATTGTCATGTCTATTAGGAACAAACTATCTTTAATAAGGTATCTAGGTAAACAGATATTGTTGTCATGGAAACCTGCCAGTGACATCTTTGTCACAACTTTGTTTTATTGGAGAATTATAGGAATTAGTCATTTAATGCCACCCTAATCAGTAAGAGGCGATGCCCACTTTTTCTGAAAATGAATGCCGAGGACAAAAAATAATTTCACTATGAAGAGCGCTTAAAGCTCAACTCCAGCTTAAGACTAATTTTTTCATATTGGATAGATTGGAAAGTCCTAAAATCAGTGGTGGTGCATCCATAGAGGGCACAGGAGCGCCGCCCCTTCTCTCCCCTGCACCGCCACTGATCAACAATACATAGATTCATACATTGCATGAATCCACGTATTGTTGCTGCCGCCCACTATTCAGATGGCTGGCCTACTGGTGAGCGCCGGCCATCTGAATAATGGCAGCTGGTTGGCTTTGGAAGCGCCTATCAGAGCCAGCAGCTCTGTAAGGCTTTCCGATTAGAGCCTGAGGGCTGTAATCGACTTCCAAATAGTTAACCAGGGGACGCATGTGGGGTGTGTTCCCTGGCTAACACTGAAAGGCGTCTCAGCCAATCAGGTTCACCGGTAACCTGATTGGCTGTAACGTCATCGAGGGCGGGAGAAGACATCGAGGGATGGTGGAAGGAGGATGGCCGACCCCAGAAAGGTAAGTTCAGGGGAGGGGGGGGCAATCTGGCAGCATTTTACAGGGCACAGTGGTGACAATTGATGGGCACGGTGGTGACAATTAATAGGCACAGTGGCTACAATTGTTGGGCACAGTGGCGACAATTGATAGGCACAGTGGCTACAATTGATGGGCACAGTGGCAACAATTGATTGGCACAGTGGCGACAATTGATGGCACGGTGGTAACAATTGATGGCACAGTGGCTGCATTTGATGGCATGGCACAGTGGCTGTGTTTGATGGCACAGTGGCTGCGTTTGGCATGGCACAGTGGTGACAATTGATGGGCACAGTGGCGACAATTGATGTCACAGTGGCGACAATTAATGGCACAGTGGCTGCGTTTGATGGCATGGCACAGTGGTGACAATTAATGGGCACAGTGGCGACAATTGATGGCACAGTGGCTGTGTTTGATGGCATGGCACAGTGGTGACAATTAATAGGCACAGTGGCGACAATTGATGGCACAGTGGCTGCGTTTGATGGCATGGCACAGTGGTGACAATTGATGGGCACAGTGGCGATAAATAATGGCACATTGGCTGTGTTTGATGGCATGGCACAGTGGCTGCATTTGATGGCATGGCACAGTGGCGACAATTGATGGCACAGTGACGACAATTGATGGGCGCAGTGGCTGTCTTTGATGGGCACAGTAGCTGTGTTTGATGGGCACAGTGAGGCTGCAATTGTTTTTTTGTTTTTTTTTTCATTTGTTTGCGCCTCTCCAAACATTTTGAGCACCAGCCGCCACTGCCTAAAATCCATATCAGCTTTTTTTCTGTCTTTTTTACTGCATGCTTGTCTCCTGGCTATAAACCCAGGTTCCTGACATCTGGTGACTGTATGAAAAAAATGGTTACGACAACAAATATCCGAAAAGAAAGCTCTACTGACATTTTGGGGACATGCAGTCCATGCCGACAATGGAAAACCAGAGAAAATAGGCAAAGAATGGGCACAAGGTGGTACACCCACTCTATGCCATTCGTTAGCGCTCTAGGCTGTGATTGGAAAAATTGGTCGGGACTAGGGATGAGCTTCGAGTTCGAGTGGAACTCATGTTCGACTCGAACGTTGCCTGTTCGCCTGTTCGGCGAACAGCAAACAATTTGGGGTGTTCGCAGAAAATTCAAAAAGCCGCAGAATACCCTGTAAAAGTCTATGGGAGAAATCTAAAGTGCTAATTTTAAAAGCTAATATGCAAGTTATTGTCATAAAAAATGTTTGGGGACCCGAGTCCTGCCCCAGGGGACACGTATCAATGCAATTTTTTTCTTTAAATGCCCATTTTTTCGGGAGCAGTGATTTTAATAATGCTTAAAGTGCAACAATAAAAGTAGACCTAGGGGGGTGTGTATAGTATACCTGTGAAGTAGCGCATGTTTCCTGTGTTTAGAACTGTCTCTGCACAAAGTC
The DNA here is from genome assembly GCA_029574335.1 of Rana kukunoris. Lineage (NCBI taxonomy): Eukaryota > Metazoa > Chordata > Amphibia > Anura > Ranidae > Rana > Rana kukunoris. The sequence continues at coordinate 153,738,443 of CM056059.1, read as the reverse complement.
TAATTTCTGAAGGAAAAAATCACTTGTGGCTATAATGAATTGTCGGCTCCCAGCATTACAGAGAAAAGCCATTCATAAGAAAAATGTGTAGGGGTCCCCCCAAATTCAATTACCAGTCCCTTCAGGTCTGGTATAAATGTTAAGGGGAACCCTGCGTCAAAGTTAAAAAAAAAAAGGAAGGGGTTTTCCTGAAATATCCTTTCCAGACCGTTCAGGTCTGATATGGATTTTAAGGGGAACTCCACCAGGAAAAAAAACGGGCGTGGAGTTCACCCCAAAAATCCACACCAGACCATTTATCTGAGCACGCAACCTGGCAGGTCGCAGGAAAAGAGGGGGAGATGAGAGAGCGCCCCCCTACCTGAACCGTACCAGAGTCTGCGACCCCTCAAAGCACCATGTCCCTATGTTGATGGGGACAAGGACCTCATCCCCACAACCCTTGCCCGGTGGTTGTGGGAATCTGCGGGCGGGGGGTTTATCGGAATCTGGAATCTGTACAGTGACAGGCTGTCTCCCAGGGGAGTTTTTAGATAGTTCCAGTGCCTATATCTTCCCTCTATGGGCATTGTATGCAGGTGGGCTACACAACACCCCATCAGCACTTATGAGTTCCGTTTGTGTATTCCCTTATTGGATTCCGGATCTCTTAATATGGTCATCTGCTTGATGCTATCTACGTGAGATGTTCACTTGCCCCTGTTTAGAAACACTCTAAGCATGGTGCGAAACCAGCTGCTTGTTGGTCACATTTTTGCAGTCCCTTGGAATTATTCCACATGTTGGATACTGTTGGTGAAAACTACCCAGGCTATTGATGGTGGCAGGTGACATGGCAAGTGACAATCCACAATGTGTGGCAGGCGACGTGGCAAGTGACAATCCACAACATGTGGCAGGCAACATGGCAAGTGACAATCCGCAACACGTGGCAGGTGACATGGCAAGTGACAAGCTGCATCTGGTGTCAGGTGGCGTGGCAAGTGACACACTCGGGGCTCCCACTGATTCTGCATTATGGTAAGTTGAATCATTTAATTTTATATTACAATGTAATAATAGAAATAATGCGCTTCAATCACCCTGACACCATAACAACCACGGTACCGTGATCATTGAAGCGCTAACACCAGCCATTTCCCTGATAAATTGCCCCCAAAAAATATTTTCTGGTAGTGCCCCTCCCGAGACTAGTCTCTGGATCCGCCCCTGATTACACTGTGATTGGATCAAGACGGTGGTGCTACCTGTGTGGTTATAATAACAGCAGCATGTTCGGAATACTTATTGGAAACAGAAGAAGTGGCTTGAAGAAGCGATGAAACATCTTCAACAAGTCCAGTTGAATGCGACCAACTACTACTATAGTACTCAGGGATGTATTTAGGTTTTGTGCTGCCCTAGGCCTGACTAAACTCGTGCACCCCTAATTTAAATATGACCCACCCCTTCCTGTCAAGGCCACACCCCTTGCTGTTAAAGACCTGCACTTCCCTTACCTTACCCTTACTCTATCCAAAATTAAATAGAAAAGTGTTCCTTAAGTTCTACTTTAGGCCCAAATTTCTGATAATTTTATGGAGAGGACTAAAAAGATATAACCATGCCAATGGTACAGCAGATAACATATAGCACAATAAGGAAGGTTTGTGGTCCAGGATGATAGGACAGTCAATATTAGAAGCTCCACCCCCCCTACAGTTGCGGAATGCTTGCCTCTCTACCCAGTCTGCCCCATAAGACTGGCGCTACACTAACAGTGCTACACTAATAGTGCAAGTCGGCGGAGACCCTTTCCGTGCTGCCCCCCTGCAACCTGCTGCCCTAGGCCTGAACCTTGTTGGCCTAGGCCAGGATACAGCTCTGCTACTACTAGCAGGGCCGCCATCAGGGGGGTACAGACAGTATACCTGTAAGGGGCCCGGATGGCAATCCCCCCTTTTTTTTGTAAGGGGTCCGGAGGTCCCCAGGGCCCCCCGGATGGCAACCCCCCTTTTTGTTTTATTTATTTTTTAATAAAACAAAATGTAATATATATTTTTTTATTAAAGGGCCCAGAGGTCCCCAAGGCCCTGGATGGCAACCCCCCTTTTTTTGATAAAAAAAAAATATATATTTTTTATATATATATATATATATATATTTTTTTTTTAATTAAAGGGCCCAGAGGTCCCCAGGGCCCTGGATGGCAGTCCCCCCCCTTTTTTTTATAAAATAATAAAAAAAAAAATGTTCTTCTCTTATTAAAGGACCCAGAATTCCCCAGGGCCCCGGATGGCTACCCCCCCCTTTATATATATATATATATATATATATATATATATATATTTGTAAAGGGCCCCCCCTGCTTCTTAATCAGCAGCGGAACACCCCCTCTTCTCAATCAGCGGCGAAACCCCCCGCTTCTCAACTCGCGGCAGCCCCCGCGCTTCTCAATTTCAGGCGGCAGCACTCCCCCCACGATTCTCTGCTCCAGGGGGCCCATGCCTGAAGCTGTGTAAGGGGCCACATAATTCCTGATGGTGGCCCTGACTACTAGCTATACCATGACCTAGATAAATGAGAACCTTCATAGACTATCGTTCACACACCTAGATGAATAGACCATGAACTAGAAATTGCATGTCCTATATGGCTGCTCTCGTGTTTCTGGGCAGTCTAAGTTGTGCGCACATTAAAATGTAAAAAAGATGACCCTTTCGGATTGTCCTAAGCCGATCGCCGAGTAAACAGCCCCTGTTGGCGATTCTCTGCTATCATCAGCATCCGATTCCTGCCAGCTGCATGAAATGTTTATTTTTATTGTGAAAAACAGGATGAGAGCAGATCAACCCCGCTGAAGAAATGGCCTCCAGAACACAAAGCAAAAAAAAATATATATATATATATAAAAAGCCGGCTGCGCGGACATTTGGTGTTTTTGTAGGACAGAGAAAGAGGCTGGAGGAGTGCTAAAACAAACAGCTTATTAAAAATGTGTTTCTTCGTAGGAAAACAGCAACTTCCTGAAACCGTACGCCCCAGAGTCAGCGCTCCGCTCCCCACCAGTATAATCACTTCATGAAAATTTGCCTATCAATGCCGGCCTTTATTTTCAAGACAGCCGGGAAAATCTGTTTGCTTCCAGCCTCCTGGAGGCAACTGAAAAAAAGATCAGAAACGTATCCTGACCTCCCGGACGAGGTTTATTCTAGTCTTCGTAGTCCAGACAATGCTAATTTACCTGGCATGGACAACTCGCAGGCTGCACTCACGCCATAACAAACGCGGTGGGATCAGGAAGTCTCGGTGATTGGCATAGGTACCCCGGGGGGTATTGGAGAGGCTCAAGGGGCACTTAATGAATTTTATTTATAAAAGCAACTGAGGGGTTTAAGGAAATTTTAGAAAAAGTAGGGCAAATTTAGGCTGAGTTTACACTAGGGTTGTCCCGATAACGATACTAGTATCGGTACCGATACCGAGCATTTGCCTGAGTACTTGTACTCGGGCAAATGCTCCGATGCTTCACCCGATATCTGGACAGTCAGGGTTATCAGTGCGTGGGGGAGTTACAAGCACCGATCACCGCTGACTGTCCCCCTATCCTCCTCCAGCCCCCCTCTGTTCTGCTGCTGTCCCTGTTGCACTGCTGTCTTCCTCCGTGTCCCCCTCCATGCTGCTCTCTCCATCCGTGTCCCCCTCCATGCTGCTCTCTTCCTCCGTGTCCCCCTCCATGCTGCTCTCTCCCTCTGTGTTAAGGTGACCAGATTTTTAAAATGAAATCCGGGGACATTTTCTTTTTTTTTTAACTAGTAATGGCGGCAATCAGCGACTCTCTGCCCGTCACCGCCGCCGCCCGCCTAACAGCCTGTCAACTCTTACTCTCTGGGCTCCGGCTACTACTGGGTGGGGAGTGGAGGAAAATCACTTTGCCTGGGAAGGCAAGGAGATGAGCAGGCAGGCGGCTGGCCGGGACTTGCGCCAAGGCAGGAGAACATGAAAGCAGCGCTGAAGAAATATTACCTCCGCTTCGACCAGCACATGATCATCAGAAAGGGGCACAGAAAATAGAAAAAAATACACCCCATAAGCTAGTAGGAGCGGTGGAGCGGGGGGTGTAAATCCAAATTTGTATTTTCAATTCTGCACTGACTGTCTTTGAAATTGTCCCAGCCCCTGTTCAAATCCAATCCGGGGACAAAACCGGGGACAGACTTGGTCTGGGGACAGTGTCCTCAATCCGGGGACTGTCCCCTGAAACTGGGGATGTCTGGTCACCCTACTCTGTGTCCCCCTCCATGCTGCTCTCTCCCTCTGTGTCCCCCTCCATGCTGCTCTCTCCCTCTGTGTCCCCCTCCATGCTGCTCTCTCCCTCTGTGTCCCCCTCCATGCTGCTCTCTCCCTCTGTGTCCCCCTCCATGCTGCTCTCTCCCTCCGTGTCCCCCTCCATGCTGCTCTCTCCCTCCGTGTCCCCCTCCATGCTGCTCTCTTCCTCCGTGTCCCCCTCCATGCTGCTCTCTCCCTCCGTGTCCCCCTCCATGCTGCTCTCTCCCTCTGTGTCCCCCTCCATGCTGCTCTCTCCCTCTGTGTCCCCCTCCATGCTGCTCTCTCCCTCCTTGTCCCCCTCCATGCTGCTCTCTCCCTCCGTGTCCCCCTCCATGCTGCTCTCTCCCCCCGTGCTGCCGTGTTACCCTCTGTGCTGCCGTCTCCCTCCGTGCTGCCGTGTCTTGCAAGATGCCAGGCAGTGCTGGCCCTAGCAACCAGTTCCGGAAATGTTGTTATTAGTAGGGGGTGACTGTGTCCTCTATTTCATTCCGGGACACTGTATTGTCCCAGAATGAAGGTGCCTGGGACAGAAATGTCAATTGCGGGACAGTCCCGGGCAATCAGGGACATGTGGGCACCCTAGTTTCCCTCCGTGCTGCTGTCCCCCTCCCTTCTCCTCCTCCACCCCCTCAATCTGTCAGGGTGGAGAGCGGAGGTAGTAGTCAGTACACCCTGCTCATACCTTTTCCGAATGTACAGAGTCAGTGATCATTGACTCTGTTCATTCATATAACTAAAACATCATAAACTGTGTTTCCAATGTTTCAGTTTATGAATGGAGAGGAGCCGCTGTCTTCTCTCCACTCATTTTCTGTTAAGACCCCTGATATCTCACCAAAGCCCCCCAACAGGGCTGATAAAAAAAACTGCAATAAATAATAAAACATTTAATTGTAAAAAATATACATATATTTTTTTTATAAAAAACACACTGTCCACCCCCCCCCCCCCCCCCCCAAACGCAAAAAGGGGCAAGGTCATTGAGCAGCAATACGGTCTGGGGCTGAAGTGGTTAAAGCCCCGAAATACTCATCCTCAAAAAAAAAAAAAAAGAAATTATTTACCTTTCAGCTTGAGCCTCTAAAGAATTGTTTGACGTTTCATGTACAGGACTCCTGGATAGATAACGGCCCAGCTCAGCAGAAACGTCTAAATCCCTGTACACACGACCGGGAATCCCGTCGGGAAAAAAAAACGTTGGTTTTTCCGCCAGGATTCCTGACAGGCTTGCCCTGAAAAGCCGTGTACTGTATACACACGGCCACACAAAAACCCGCTGTTCTTCTAAATAGCAAGAACGCAGTGACATCATCGACTACGACGAGCCGGTGTCTCATCACATTCGATTCCGTCGCCACCATCTTGCTATACCCCCAGACTAACGTTGTTATCGAGCATGCATGTTTTTTTTACACTCAGGTAAGCATACAGACGACCGGTTTTCTCGACACGAGAAACACTCTGCCGGGAATCCCGACAGGAAAATAGAGAGCAGGTTCTCTATTTTCCAGTCAGGATTCCCGGCTGTTTTCCTGATGGGAAAACTGCTAGGGAGCATACACACGGCCGGGCTTCCCGGTCAAGAGCTCTCCTGGCAGTTTTCCTGCCGGGAAAACCGGTCGTGTGTACGAGGCTTACCATTTTTAAAAATAAATTGGGCTCATAGGATGAAGGAGTTTGGGACGTCACCAGAACAAACTTTTAAAAAAAGTTTTTCTAACATTGCTTGAACATGTGAAATGTACTCCGAGAAGGAGGATGTGTGTTTAAAACAACATTGGAGGTTGACTTTAAGCACCGCCTAACGCCGATTTACGTTGGCAGAATGGCACGACTATGCACATGGACATATATATATATATATATATATATATATATATATATATGTCCCCTTTAAGAGCCCAGCCGTGGGTCACGTGCGCCACCGAAGCTCGAAGCTCCGTGACCACGCCTGCGGGACCCATGGACCCGATTGCCGCCGGTGTCCCACGATCAGTTACAGGAGCTGAAGAACAGGGAGAGGTGAGTGTAAACACAGCTTCCCCCATTCTTCATTGTGGCAATGTCAGTGATCATCTGTTCCCTGATATAGGGAAAGACGATCACTGACATCACATGTCCAGTCACGCCCCCCTACTGTTAGAAACACACATGAGGTCACACTTAACCCCTACAGCGCCCCCTAGTGGTTAACTCCTAAACTGCAATTGTCATTTTCACAGTAATCAGTGCATTTTTATAGCACTTTTCGCTGTGAAAATGACAATGGTGACAAAAATGTGTCAAAATTGTCCCATGTGTCCGCCATAATGTCGCAGTCACGAAAAAAATCGCTGATCGCCGCCATTAGTAGTAAAAAAATATAATAATAATAATAAAAATGCAATAAAACTATCCCCTATTTTGTAAACGCTATAAATTTTGCGCAAACCAATCGATAAACGCTTATTGCGATTTTTTTACCAAAAATAGGTAGAAGAATACGTATCGGCCTAAACTGAGGAAAAAAATATATATCTTTTTTTGGGGATATTTATTATAGCAAAAAGTAAAAAATATTGAATTTTTGTTTATAGCGCAAAAAAAATAAAAACCGCAGAGGTGATCAAATACCACCAAAAGAAAGCTCTATTTGTGGGGAAAAAAGGACGCCAATTTTGTTTGGGAGCCACATCGCACGACCGCGCAATTGTCAGTTAAAGCGACGCAGTATCATGGAGATTTGATTCATCTCTTATGGAGGTGCCCAAAGCTCCACATATATTGGACACAAGTATTGGATATCATTGATAGGGTCTTTCAGGTCAAAATTCCGGTGGACCCCAAGCACTCTTTGCTGGGCATATTAGATGCACTCCCAATGGAGGATGCCCACAGGCGGGCAGTGGCAAGGGCTCTTTTTCAAGCTAGGAAGGTAATCCTGAGACACTGGAAGTCTACGGAACCTCCCACGTTAAAGGAATGGCTTGCCCATATGGGTGACACTATACGCTTAGAAAAACTGATCTATCAACATAGGGGTAGAAGTGGTAAATTTGATAAGGTGTGGGGCCCGTGGCTGAGCGTTCCCGGACTTGCCCCATTAGATCTGGTTTATGGCCGACTGTTATCCTAGAGTATATGTAATCTCTCTGATTTCATGGGGGGGGGGGGGGTAGTGGCACTTTCATCTGCAGTACGGAGCAGGTCGTTACTGTTCTTGTTGATTGTGTGGAATACACGACTTCTATGTGTGTGTTGGTGCTGATTGTCCTATTGTTTTTGTTCTGCTCTGAACCATGTATGTACAATTACCTTTTGTGCTCAATAAATACGTTTTGCTTGATAAAAAAAAAAAGCGACGCAGTGGCGAATGGCAAAAACTGGCCACGTCCTTTACCTGCATAATGGTCAGGGTCTTAAGTGGTTAAGGAAGCAGAACAGTTTTCATCATTTGCAGAGACCCTGAACCTCTGAGGACACCTACAACAACAAGCCGTGAGGTTTTCTGGTCAATGTTTCCCGAAATCCTTCATCTCAAATTCACCCACACAATGTTGATAGCGTATTTACATCCGGCTGAGATAAAAATGTACAAAAAAAAAGGTCAAATTTCTCCAGCTTGGTTTGGCGTGAATTATAAAAGGCGTTGTCGTGAACTAAGTTGCGGCCAACATCTCCTCAGCGCTGCTTGGCGTCTTATCATACGTTGTTCTGGTTTAAATTTAGACATCGAACAGACTACCCTGGGGTCTAGTAAGGCTTGCCTGTAAAGTGAGGTTGGGCAGCCTATCAAACTGCGTCCGTGTTCGCTACAGAGAAACGGACGGGGCTGGTTCGAATTCCAGCAACACCCTATAGAACGCTGAGAAAACATTGATCTTATTTTTCAGTGGTCTGGACATACTGATGTGTTTAAACTATTAAGAAATCTGTTTATTATTTATAAACCCCTCGAGCTCACAAACGTAACCTCGAAAAGACACTTTTACGACTCAAAGACTTTCCGTTAGATAAATGCGGTGGAGAATTTTGGCTTTAATCTTACAGAAATGAAAAGGGAAATAAATTTAGCTTTGGCTACAATATATACATTATAAAGCAAACTATAGCCGTTGTAAAACATCGGCAGGAAAATTTATGTAGTACTGTGCTATGACAGCTAAATAGTATTACTTCTATTAAAACACTAATTTGTAATGATGGGTAAATCTGCCCAGGTTGGATTCCCAAGGGTTCAACAAATCTTGTTCCAAGTTCGACAAACCGGAAATTAGAGGCAAAGCCCGCTTATATCTATTGGTGGAAGGAGGCATTTTGTTATACTGATCAGTGGCAGCTGGTGCTCAAAATTTTTGGTGGGGCGCAAACAAAAAAAAAATTGCCAGTTCACTGTGCCCATAAAATGCAGCCACTCTGCCATCAATTGTCACCACTGTGCCATGCCATCAAACGCAGCCACTGTGCCATGCCATCAAACGCAGTCACTGTGCCATGCCATCAAACACAGCCACTGTGCCATCAATTGTCACCAATGTGCCATGCCATCAAACGCAGCCACTGTGCCCCTCAATTGTCGCCACTGTGCCAATTGTCACCACTGTGCACTTTAATTGTTGCCACTGTGCTCATTGTTGCCACTGTGCATGTCACTGTGCCCTTTAATTGTTGCCAATATGCCCATTGTCACCACTGTGCCCATTGATGCCACTGTGTCCTTTGTCACCACTGTGCCCTTTGTCACCACTGTGCCCATTGATGCCACTGTGCCCTTTGTCACCTCTGTGCCCATTGTCGCCGCTGTAAGTTGTGATATTTGCGGCTAAACTCTTGGCGGTATAGCGTTTCATGCAGAGGTGGCTGGTGCTCAAATTTTTTTTTGTGGGGCGCAAATAAACTGAAAAAAACAAAACATGAACTGTCACCACTGTGCCCATTAAATGCAGCCAATGTACCCATCAAACGCCGCCATTTTCCCCTGTCAAATGCAGCCAGTTTGTCCCCCAATTGCAGCAAGTTTGTCCCTCAATTGCCACCAGTTTTTCCCCCGAATTGCCACCAGTTTGTCCCTCAATTGCCAGCAGTTTGCCCCCCCAATTGCAGCCAGTTTGTCCCCCCGATTGCCGCCAGTTTGTCCCTCAATTGCCACCAGTTTGCCCCCCCAATTGCAGCCAGTTTGTCCCCCCAAATGCAGCCAGTTTGTCCCTCAATTGCAGACAGTTTGTGCCCCAAATTGCTGCCAGTTTGTCTCTCAATTGCCACCAGTTTGTGCCCCCAATTGCCGCTAGTTTGTCCCTCAATTGCAGCCAGTTTGTCCCCCCAAATGCAGCCAGTTTGTCCCCCCAATTGCCGCCAGTTTGTCCCTCAATTGCAGACAGTTTGTGCCCCAAATTGCTGCCAGTTTGTCCCTCAATTGCCGCCAGTTTGTGCCCCCAATTGCTGCCAGTTTGTCCCTCAATTGCCACCAGTTTGTGCCCCAAATTGCTGCCAGTTTGTCCCTCAATTGCAGACAGTTTGTCCCCCCAATTGCAGCCAGTTTGTGCCCCCAATTTCAGCCAGTTTGTCCCCCCAATTGCAGCCAGTTTGTCCCCCCAATTGCAGCCAGTTTGTCCCCAGCCTGGCACTTACCTTCCTCGGGTCAGTGCTGTCCTCTCCACGCTCCCTCCGCTCCCTCCATGTCCTCTCCACTCTCCCTCAATGTCGCTTCAGCCAATCAGGTGACCGGTAACCTGACCCGATGCACCGGATTGGCTGTGAGGCGGGTCAGTGTTAGGGAAGCGATTCTCTAACACAGCACTAGTTAACCAAGGAACGCACAGCCTGTGCGCCCCTTGTCAACCATTTGGAAGCCGATTAGAGCCTGAAGGCTCTAATCGGGAAGCCTACTATAGCATCTCGCTCTAATCAGGCACTTCGAAAACACGCCCACCACTGTTATTCAGCTGGCAGACGCTCAACAGGGAGTCGGACACCTAAATAGTGGGCGGCAGCGGCAACAATACAGAGATTCATGGAATGCACGAATCTGTGTATTGTTGAGTGATGGTGCAGGAGAGAGGGGGGGCGGCGCTCCTGCGCCCACTATGGACGCACCGCAACTGGTTTCATGCGCGGACTATTTTTCCTCATAAAACTCCACGCTTACTGGATGCACAATAATACCCAAACATTGCATCCAATTCAGGAGACACACATTGTATGTGATTTTTGAAATATAAAATGGCAAAACATTCTACTACAAAAAAACACATGTGATTGAATTTCTATGGTGAAATCAGCCAGTTGTGAGGATCGCTTTGTTAAAATTGAAAGCGGTTTTGAAGAAATGAGCAAAGACCTGAAATCACGTTTATTGTCTACACAAAGGCCTCAGATTTTTGGAACTGAAAACAAGTCTTCCGTTAAAAGAACGGTTATTCCCTGAGCAGAAAGTAACCAAGCAAGAAGTTAAGCTCAAGGAAACAATAAAACCTTTACAGGAGAAGATAGAAGAGACAGAGTCTTAAGCTGGTATACAAAGTTAGATTTTCATTCCAATGTTCATAGAAAAATTATCTGTCAGAACATTATTTTCTTTGCCATTAATTTCATTGAAAGACCCATAAAATGCCTGAGTGGGCTCCCAGACGTATTAAACAGTTTCATTATATGCAGGGTCGTCTTTAAGACAGGGAAAAAGGGGCAGCTGCCCTGGGCCCTGTCATTGTTGTGGGGCCCAAAGCAGCTGCCTAATACTTCCAACTATCCCAGTTTAAATTCCCTTGTCCCTTGAAGTTTTAGTCCTGTGCTGTGTCCATATATCTCAGTGTGAAATGCTGTCCAGCTCTGCCCTATTGTTGTGTACAGATGACTCAGCTGCAGATTCATAACTGTCATTCTTATGTAAATAACGGGAGTATTCATATGTAAATAGCTGAGGCCAGTGGCATTCATATGTACATAAAGGCGGGATTCATATGTATATCATGCCCCTCTGCAGTGACGGTCAGGGTCCAAAGCTCCGTGACCACGCCTGCGGGACCCGCGGACCCGATTGCGGCGGGTGTACCGCGATCGGGTCACAGGAGCTGAAGAATGGGGAGAGGTAAGTGTAAACAAACCTTCCCGTTCTTCTCTGGGCAGTGTCAGTGATCGTCTGTTGCCTGATATAGGGAACGACGATCACTGATGTCACACATCCAGCCCCGCCCCCCTACAGTTAGAAATACACATGAGGTCACACTTAACCCCTACAGCGCCCCCTCTTGGTTAACCCCTTCACTGCCATTGTCATTTTCACAGTAATTAGTGCACTTTTACAGCACTTTTCGCTGTGAAAATGACAATGGTCCCAAAAATGTGTCAAAAGTGTCCGATGTGTCCGCCATAATGTCGCAGTCACGAAAAAAATCACTGATCGCCGCCATAGTAGTTAAATATATATATATATATATTGATAAAAATGCCATAAAACTATCCCCCATTTTGTTTGTTTTGAAGTAGTCTAAACACTTAAGCCATGTACACACGATCGGTTGAGAACGGTTCGACGGACTGTTTTCATCGGTTCACCGATGAAGCTGACTGATGGACTGATGTGCCTACACACCATCGGTTAATGATCCAATCGTGTCAGAACGTGGTGACGAAAAACACAACAACGTGCTGAAAAAAATGAAGTTCAATGCTTCCAAGCATGCGTCGACTTGATTCTGAGCATGCGCGGCCCTTTAATCGCTTTTGCATACTAACAATCGGTTTTCACCCATCGGTTAGCCGTCCATCGGTTCAATTTTAAAGCAAGCCATCTGTTTTTTGACCGAAGGATAACGGACTGATGGGGCCTACACATGATCGGTTTGGACCGATGAAAACGAACTTCAGTTTGAACCGATCGTGTGTACGCGGCCTTATAGAATCATCCATTAATCTAGGCAACTAACCCCAAACAAAAATATTGGAATTTGAAAGGAAGGGAAAAAGGGGATATTTACGGTGCAATTGGTGTCACGGTAGTGATGAGAAAGAACTTGTCAATATATTTATATGGATATAATATAGTTCTTTCTCATCACTACCGTGACACCAATTGCACCGGAAATATCCCTTTTTTCCCTTCCTTCAATATCCCCTATTTTGTAAACGCTACAAATTTGCGCAAACCAATCGATAAACGCTTATTGCGATGTTTTTTACCAAAAATATGTAGAAGAATACGTATCGGCCTAAACTGAGGGGAAAAAATGCTTTTTTTTTAAATCTTTTTGGGGGATATTTATTATAGCAAAAAGTAAAAAATATCGATTTTTTTTTTTCAAAATTGTCGCTCTATTTTTGCAACAAATAAAAACTGCAGAGGTGATCAAATACCACCAAAATAAAGCTCTATTTGTTTGAAAAAAAGGACGCCAATTTTGTTTGGGAGCCACGTCGCACGACCGCGCAATTGTCAGTTAAAGCAACGCAGTCCTGAATCGCAAAAAGAGGCCAGGTCCTTAACCTGCATATTGGTCCGGGTCTTAAGTGGTTAAGAAAACAATAAAAACCATGCAGGAGGAGATAGAAGAAGCTGCTTCTTATTCTCAGCTATCCCCCCATCTACGAGAACAGCCCCGGGGACACCCGAGCTCTAGAAGGGTATCTTGAGGAACCAAAGCTTTCCTGCCCTATTCTTCTATACAAGGTGCCATCGCATAGCCAGGAAAGTGTAACTCTGCCGCTCTACTGACTTCATTGAAACCTGCAATATAAATTGTCTAATTTTGCTTCTATCACTGAGATCTATAATAAGGAAAATAGACCTGAAATCACATTTATTGTCCACACAAAGGCCTTGGAACTTTGTAACTGCAAACAAAGTCTTCCATCAAGTGGTTGTTAAAAAGATTGGATATTCCCTGAGCAGAGAGTAACAAAGCAAGAAGAATTTTATCTCAAGGAAACAATAAAACCTTAGAAATGGCTGCTTCTTATTCTCATATCTCCTCCAAGCAAAGACAAAATAGCCTAATGTTGCCTACACACGACCATTGTTCGGGTTGTAAAAAATGTCATTTTTAACCACTTCAGCCCCGGACCAATATGCAGGTAAAGGACCAGGCCCCTTTTTGCGATTCGGCACTGCGTCGCTTTAACTGACAATTGCGCGGTCGTGCGACGTGGCTCCCAAACAAAATTGGCGTCCTTTTTGTCCCCACAAATAGAGCTTTCTTTTGGTGGTATTTGATCACCTCTGCAGTTTTTATTTTTTGCGATATAAACAAAAATAGAGTGACAATTTTGAAAAAAAAATCAATATTTTTAACTTTTTGCTATAATAAATATCCCCCAAAAAAAGATATCATTTTTTTTTTTCCTCAGTTTAGGCCGATACGTATTCTTCTACATATTTTTGGTAAAAAAAAATCGCAATAAGCGTTTACAAAATAGGGGATAGTTTTATGGCATTTTTATTAATATATATTTTTTTACTACTAATGGTGGCTATCAGCGATTTTTTTTGTGACTGCAACATTATGGCGGACACATCGGACAATTTTTTTTGTTCAATATATTTTTATTGAAAAGAAGAAAATATAAAGTACAGGTAGGTACACACAATAATACTGGGCAGACCGAATCCAACAAAGGTCTGATGTGTAAAAACGTTCATTGCAAACGACAAAACAAACTTCCATAACCAAAAGGGATCACTCATGGAAGCATAAGGCAGAGGGTTAGACCTGCGAGGATGGATCCACAGACAAAAAAAAAAGGGAAAAATACAAATGTACTAATACACTTCCAACGTAGTTGCAAAAGGCATAACATGTTACATCCATAGTCCTTCCTAACAAGCCCTTAGCCTAGTGTCTGAACGAGCCCGTCCCATGACACCATAGCAAGTCCGGCCCGTATTTCACTAAAGGGTATTCCAAATTAACCACTTAAGACCCGGACCAATACGCTGGTAAATGACCCAAGGTGTTTTTGCGATTCGGCACTGCGTCGCTTTAACAGACAATTGCGCGGTCGTGCGACGTGGCTCCCAAACAAAATTTGCGTCCTTTTCTTCCCACAAATAGAGCTTTCTTTTGGTGGTATTTGATCACCTCTGCGATTTTTATTTTTTGCGCTATATACAAAAATAGAGCGACATTTTTGAAAAAAAAAACACTATTTTTTACTTTTTGTTAAAAAAAAATCAAATAAACTAAATTTTAGTCAAACATTTAGGCCAAAATTTATTTATCCACATGTCTTTAGTAAAAAAAAAATCGCAATAAAAAAAAATAGCTACCTAGCGGGAACAGCGACACTAATACAGCGATCAGAAAAATGATCGCTTAGTGACGCTGGCAATAGGGAGTGAAAGGGTTAACTAGGGCGGTGATCAGGGGGTTAAAACTTTATTAGGGGGGGTGGGGGGCCTACCCTGAACCTAACACTAACTGTTTTTTACACTGCCTGTCACACTGACACTAAATGCAGTGATTAGATCACTGCATTCAGTGACACTGTGACAGGGGGGTGGGGGGGGGGGGCGATCACAAGGGGTTAATATGCCTATGTGAGTGTGTGTCAGTGTTGTGTTGGTGCACACTTACTTGTGATGTCTTCTCTCATCAGCAGCGCTGGGAAACAGCGCTGCGATGAGAGGTGACATCATTTCCTCCTTCCTGTGTAAACACAGGAGGAGGAAGTGACAGGCTGGGAGCGCGCTCCCATTGGCTGGGAGCGATCGCGGGGGGGGCGGGTAAGCGCCGACATCTGCCCGCTGATCCCGGATCGCTCCCGGAGCCAGGGGGACCCCCGCACGCCGCGGAGGGGGTCCCGATGGGACCCCCGAACCGCACTTAGGCGGGGACGAAAATTTACGCCCTTGTGCCTGTACGTGCCATTCTGTGGCCGTATATGTGCGTGCGGGGGTCCTTAAGTGGTTAAGTACCCACAATAAAAGAAAAAAGAACACAAAAGACAAGAGCGAAAAGGAGAAGAAGATGGGAGGGAAAAGAAAAAGAGGGGGGGGAGGGTTCTCCGTCTCCAGATGCCAACCTGTGTTAAAAATTAAAATAAAATAGAAAGGCAAACAGTCAAAGCAGTGAATAGATAAACCGCACTTAAGCCCAACACCGCACACATCCAGGACACGACATCGGACAATTTTGACATATTTTTGGGATCATTGTCATTTTCACAGCAAAACGTGCTATAAAAATGCACTGATTACTGTGAAAATGACAATTGCAGTTTAGGAGTTAACCACTAGGGGGCGGTGTAGGGGTTAAGTGTGACCTCATGTGTGATTCTAACTGTAGGGGGGCGGGGCTGGACTTGTGACGTCAGTGATCGCCTTTCCCTATATTAGGGAACAGACGATCAGTGACACTGCCACTGTGTAGAATAGGGGAGGTGTTTACACTCACCTCTCCCCGTTCTTCAGCTCCTGTGACCGATCGCGGGACTCCAGCGCGATCGGGTCCGAGGGGCCCGTGGCCGCGGAGCTTCGGACCGGGTCATGGGCGCGCACCCGCGACCCACGGCTGGGCACTTAAAGAGGACGTACAGGTACGTGCTTGTGCCCAGCCGATTTATATCGGCGTTAGGTGGTCCTTAAGTGGTTAATGGTCTAGAAAAAACACATGTTTTTTTCAACCCGATCGTTAAAACGGCCTGGAGCCCACAGACGACCGTTCTTAATGACATAAAAAAAAAACGTTATTTTTCACAACCCGAAAAACGGTCGTGTGTACGCGGCATTATGCCCTGTACACACGACCGGTTTTCCTGACATGCCAAAACCCGAAGTTTTTCCCGACGTGATTCCTCTCAAGCCTGCCTTGCATACACACGTTCAGTCAAAAAACGCTCAACCAAAGCACGGTGGTGTCCAACACGTACGACGGCGCTATAAAGGGCCCGTTCCATTCAAATGGCGCCACCCTTTTGGCTGCATTTGCTGATCCTCGAGTTAGTAGAAGTTTGGTGAGAGACGATTTGCGCTTTTCAGCCTCGTGCTTTTCAGTCCGTTACAGCGCGACGAATGTGCGATCTCTATTACGAACGCTTTTACCAGAACGAGCGCTCCCGTCTCATACTTGATTCTGAGCATGCGCATTTTTTTTCCCTCGGAAAAGCCTACACACGAGCGGTTTTCGCAACGAAAAAAAATAAATTACGGGAAACACGACCGGAAAAAATAGAGCAGGTTGGATTTTTTTTCAATGGCATGCTGGGTCATTGACGTCACAAGGGGTGGTGTCACCGATATTCACTGGTTGTTATGGATGCTGGGCTCTTAACGCTGCCTGACATAGGTGTGCGCAGCCTATTGTATTGGGGTGTGCATCTCAAAGCTCCAGCACATATACATTTGACATATTTACCGGCCTCTTCCCCGCTCTCCATCCTGAAACAATGGGAGGAAGGGGGAGCAAGGGCTCACATGGAGGACCCGGGCAAGGGAAGGTAGAAGAACAGGGAAGTGAGGGGTGGCATATATTAGTACCAATGCCCTATATTTTCCTCCTGTGGCAGCTGAATGTTGACTAAAGGGGGAGGAGGAGAAGCCTACTTCCAGCTGCTGCAGGAGGAGAATACAGATCGGTTCCACCCCCGCCACCTATCCTATCCAGAGGATCAGCAAGGAAGGATTGTGGTTTACCCGTCACCTGCCCACCATTGATAGGTTGCCAGGATTAGGGTGTGCCCAGGCACACCATTTGCGCACGCCTATGCTGCCTGAGCACAGCAGCATTAAGGTCCCTCAAAACTGGAGTAATGCATTGGGTAAGTTAGGCAGCTGCGCAGCCCCTGGGAGTGTGAGGCCTTAGGCGGCCGCCTAATTAAAGAGCCGCCTCTGAGACTTTTGTTGGGAAAGGTGAGAGAAGGGGCGTGTCTCTGAATGGCAGTTTGGAAATGTGGTCACCCTAGGTGCCATGGCCCAGCCAGGAAAGTGTGAGACGGCTTCTATTGAAGCTTTATTGTAATTGGCATCATAAATGGTGTGCTGCCGCAGCTTCCATCCCCGGGATCTATAAAAACAACCCATTTCTAATAACGGCTGTTACCATCTTTGTATAGACAGCGTTTCCCATTGCCTTCCATGGAGAAGAGATCTGCGGCTCGGGAGCGGCGGGGAGCATGCGTCGCGGAGTGCTGCCCCTTTTCAGAAGCTCATTGTCTCATTGTCATTGTAGCAGAGCTGAAAATACCTTTTATCTCATCCCTGCCAAAAGTGCCTTTCGAGTGCCAAGCTCCCTGGCTCCTCCACTTCCACTGCAAGGCTTTCAGGCTGAGAGCCATTCAATTAGCGCTTGTTATTTAATTATACATGTTTCAATATGCGGTCACGTTTTTTGTTTTTTTTCTGATGAAAAGCGCAAATTGCAGCAATGGAACGGCTTCTGGGAAATTTAAACCTCACCTCATTTTTCTCTCCCCCCCCCCCCCCCCCCCCCCTCCCTTTTTTTGACAATCGCTTTTATTTTTCGAAAATTCATAGTTCTGCAAAAAGGCCCATTAAACTGCCCACGCAATAAAAGAAAAAACGAAAACGACTTAGATTATTGCGATATTGTTTAGATAAGGAGAAAATGCATTTAACGTTTCCGTAAAAAGCAAAAGAAGAAATCTGAAAATGATGAAAAACAAATAAAACATGAATTTTATGGCATCGGGAGCCTTTGTGCTCGGGAGCAGCAGGTGCTGCAGCCACTAAATACAGCAAATAAAGAGAGGAGGCAGCCAATTAGCTGGCAGGAACTTATTAAAGGAGCCCCAGGTGGCATATGTACAGTATCTCACAAAAGTAAGTACACCCCTCACAGTGGCAGCTGGTGCTCAAAATGTTTGGGGGGGCGCAAACAAATGAAAAAAAAACATAAAAAAAACATTGCAGCCTCAATGTGCCCATCAAATGCAGCCACTGTGCCATCAATTGTCGCCACTGTGCCATCAATAGTCGCAACTGTGCCATGCCTTCAAATGCAGCCACTGTGCCATGCAACACAGCCACTTTGCCATCATTTATCACCACTGTGCCCATCAATTGTCACCACTGTGCTATGCCATCAAATGCAGCCACTGTGCCATCATTTATCGCCACTGTGCCCATCAATTGTCACCACTGTGCCATGCCATCAAACGCAGCCACTGTGCCATCAATTGTCGCCACTTTGCCATCAATTGTCGCCACTGTGCCATCAATTGTAGCCACTGTGCCATGCCAAACACAGCCACTGTGCCATCAATTGTTACCACTGTGCCAACATCAATTGTCACCACTGTGCCCATCAATCGTTATCACTGTGCCATCAATTGTCGCCATGCCAAACGCAGCCACTGTGCCATGCCATCAATTGTTATCACTGTGCCCACATCAATTGTCGCTACTGTGTCCTGTAAAATGCTGCGCCCTTGCCCCCACCCCCCACCCCGCCCGGCACTTACCTTTCTGGGGTCAGCCATCCTCCTTCCAAGTTCCCTCGATGTATTCCCCCACCCTCGATGACGCTTCAGCCAATCAGGTGAGCCTGATTGGCTGAGATGCCTGTCAGTCTTATCCAAGGAACGCCCCCCTGTGCGTCCCCTGGATAACTATTTGGAAGCCAAGTACAGCCCGATGGCTCTGATAGGCACTTCCAAAGCCAACCAGCTACCGCTTGCCAGGAGGCCGGCCATCTGAATAGTGGGCGGCAGCAACAATAAATGGATTCATGCAATGCATAAATCTATGTATTGTATTCAGTGGCGGTGCGGGAGCGAGAGGGGGAGGGTGCTCCTGCACCCTCTATGGACGCACCACCACTGACCCCTCAGGTGTGAATGGGGAGCAGGTGTGTTAAATTTGGTGTCATCGCTCTCACTCTCTCATACTGGTCACTGGGAAAATCAACATGGCACCTCATGGCAAAGAACTCCCTGAGGATCTGAAAAAAAGAATTGTTGCTCTACATAAAGATGGCCTAGGCTATAAGAAGATTGCCAAGAAACTGAGCTGCAGCACGGGGGCTGAGACCATCCGTCCACTGCCCTACTGACACCGTCCTCTGCTCTACTGACACCGTCCACTGCCCCACTGACACCGTCCTCTGCTTTACTGATACCATCCACTGCCCTCCTGACACCATCCACTGCCCCACTGACACCGTCCTCTGCCCTACTGACACCGTCCTCTGCCCTACTGACACTGTCCACTGCCCTACTGACATCGTCTTCTGCTCTACTGACACCGTCCACTGCCCTACTGACACCGTCCTCTGCTTTACTGACACCGTCCACTGCCCTACTGACACCATCCACTGCCCTACTGACACTGTCCTCTGCTCTACTGACACCGTCCTCTGCTCTACTGACACCGTCCTCTGCTCTAATGACACCGGTCTCTGCTCTACTGATACCATCCACTGCCCTACTGACACCATCCACTGCTCTACTGACACCATCCACTGCTCTACTGACACCATCCACTGCTCTACTGACACCATCCACTGCTCTACTGACACCATCCACTGCTCTACTGACACCGTCCTCTGCCCTACTGACACCATCCTCTGCCCTACTGACACCGTCCTCTGCCCTACTGACACTGTCCTCTGCTCTACTGACACCGTCCTCTGTTCTACTGATACCATCCACTGCCCTACTGACACTATCCTCTGCTCTACTGACACCGCGCTCTGCTCTACTGACACCGCCCTCTGCTCTACTGACACCGTCCTCTGCTCTACTGACACGTCCTCTGCCCTACTGACACCATCCACTGCCCTACTGACACCGTCCACTGCCCTACTGACACCGTCCACTGCCCTACTGACACCGTCCTCTGCTATACTGACACCATCCACTGCTCTACTGACACCGTCCTCTGCCCTACTGACACCGTCCTCTGCCCTACTGACACCGTCCTCTGCCCTACTGACACTGTCCTCTGCCCTACTGACACTGTCCTCTTCTCTACTGCGCATGTGTGTTTGAGCTTTGGGGTACACACCCTAATGCAATAGGCTGCGCACACCAATGGATTAAATACACTATAACTATATGGGAGGGTGAGGTTTATCGTGTACTAAGCACATAGTGGGTGACGTGGCCTTCCTGCACCCCTCTAGATGAAGCCCTCTTCTCCATTACTCTCCATTTGGATGATGAGACAAGCTACATGGTGGGGGGCGAAGGGTCGGTGCAGAGGTGACGCGGCCAGACGTGTACATTTTGCTAGTTGAGTAGAGATGACACGATAACAAACAGGACCTGCGATTATTTAGGCTGAACCGCCAGAGCCGCGACGTTCCCCACCGGAGCCTTCCATACTTTTCCGGGGGAACAACAAGTTAAACCTGACAGGGAACTAATTACATTCCCCTATCTGCCATTGATCTTCCACGCAGCAATTAAATCATCTGTCGTTTTCTCCGTCTGGGAGAAGAAATATGTTTATTGAAATGTTTGCAGAGACATACGTCTCCGTTTGCCTCCGCCGCAATATATATATCTATATATACGGCCAGCGGATGCGTGACTATGGATTATTTACTGACAAATTTTCTTTCTGTCTATCTCTTTATTTGTCTTTTTTATTTCACTTCTCATATTTATCACGGTGTAACTTTCAATCTCGTTAAATCTCCCTCTGCTTCACCCTGCCACTTTGTTGTAAAAAAAAAAAAGAAATAAAATAAAAAAAGTTTAGAGAGCTGAAAATTTACTTCAAGTAATGCCACTTGGACTGGTGATGTAAAAAAATAAAAATAATAATAATAATAATTTTATTTACTTTACAGATAAAAGTTTCAGAAAACAAATAATAAGAACTCAGCAAAATAATACCAAACATAAAACAAATCTCGATAAATTACTATAGTGTTGTTTTTTTTTAAGCAAAGAATACAAGAGTAAGTAGTGCTCACTCCCCAAAGGGGCCCACTATATCTTTGCCTTTACAAAAAAAGGGGGTTGTCATCCGGGACCCTGGGGACCTCCGGGCCCTTTAATAATAATAAAAAAATACATATATAAAAAAAACAAATAAAAATAAAAAAAGAAATAAAAAAAGTATATATATAAAAAAATTTTTTTTATTTTTTTAATAAAAAAAAAGGGGGAGTTACCATCCGGGGACTCTGGGGACCTCTGGGCCTCTTAATAAAAAATAAAAACAATATATATTAAAAAAATATATATTTTTTTTATAAAAAATAAATAAAAAAAAGGGGGGTTGCCATCCGGGGCCCTGGGGACCTCCGGAACCCCTACAACATATATATATATATATATATATATATAAATACATAAAAAAGGGGTTGCCATCCAGGCCCCTTACAGGTGTACTGTCTGTACCCCCCTGATGGTGGCCCTGGTGGCAACCAGGCACACAGCAATAGTCACTCTTTCTGGCTCAATGAAAAGTCTAGGGCACAGGTGTCAAACATAAGGCCTGTGGGCCGAATCCGGCCCTTCAGGCCATTTCATGTGGCCCTCTCACCTCTCCTGCAGCTGCAGGAGAGCTCCAGCTAGGGTTGCCACCTCATCCCTTTAAAACAGAACACATATGAATTACACAGGTTCTGTGGCTGATTATGGTGGTAATTAAACTCACTCGGTGCCTAATCTGCATTAGCCTGAGCCTCAGAACCTCTGTAATTCATATGTGTTCTGTTTTAAAGGGATGAAGTGGCAACACCTTAGCTCCAGCCCTCCTCTGGTCCTCCTCCAGTCCCTCTCTTACTGCTTTCAGAAATTCGGACAAAATTGGACTACGGGAGAGTCAGGACGCCCACTAACTCACAGCTCCTTTCTCTATTTGCAACGTAGAGAGCGTCCTGACTCTCCTGCAATCCAAGGGAGGGGGTGAGCACAACACTCCACACCAGGGAGAAAGCCTCGCATTACTGTGTGGAGTTACAGACAGAAAAACAGGAAGTGAGGATTTCGCAGAAGAAATAAGGACATTTAAAAGCAAAATGAAAGGATGAGGTAAGTGAAGGAGGACTGCACAAAGGTAAAGGAAGATATTTAGAAAAAAATAAAATTGTAACTTTACAACCCCTTTAACCGTGCAACTACAGTAATAGGTTTAACCACTTAAGGACCCCTTCACGTCGATATACGTCAGCAGAATGGCACGGCTGGACACAATCACGTACCTGTACTTGTCTCTTTAAGCCCAGCCATGGGGTCGCGCGCGCCGGTCCAAAGGTCTGTGACCCCCGCCCATGGGACCCGCGGACCCGATCGCCTCTGGAGTCCCGCGATTGGTCACCGGAGCTGAAGAACGGGGAGAGGTGAGTGTAAACACACCTTCCCGTTCTTCACAGTGGCAGTGACACTGATCGTCTGTTCCCTAATATAGGGAAAGGTGAACAATGACGTCACACACCCAATCCCGCCCCCCTACAGTTAGAAACACACATTAGGTCACAGTTAACCCCTACAGTGCTCCCTAGTGGTTAACTTTTGCTGTGAAAATGACAATAGTCCCAAAAATGCGTCAAAATTGTCCGATGTGTCCGCCATAATGTTGCAGTCATGAAAAAAATCGCTGATCGCCACCATTAGTAATAAAAAAAAAATTATTAATAAAAATGCCATAAAACTATCCCCTATTTTGTAAACGCTACAAATTTAGCACAAACCAATCGATACACACTTATTGCGATTTTTTTTTACCAAAAATATGTAGAAAAATACGTATCGGCCTAAACTGAGGAAAAAAAAAAAAAAAACGTTTTTTTTTATATATTTTTGAGGGATATTTATTACAGCAAAAATAAAAAAATATTGAATTTTTTTCAAAATTGTCGCTCTGTTTTTGTTTATAGCGCAAAAAATAAAAACCGCAGAGGTGATCAAATACCACCAAAAGAAAGTTCTATTTGTGGGGGAAAAAGGACGCCAATTTTGTTTGGTAGCCACGTCGCACGACCGCGCAGTTGTCACTTAAAGCGACGCAGTGCCGAACCGTAAAAAGGGGCAAGGTCCTTAACCTGCATAATGGTCCGGGTCTTAAGTGGTTAATACAATTTAAACAAATTTAAAATTTTTACTTTTTTCATTAACATTTTTTAATTACATTTTTACTTACATTTTTTTTTTTTTTTTATAAAAATGTAAATACAAATGTAAACAGGTAAGAAATAAACGTTATTCATATGAGAAGCAAGCAAGCAAGCATTAGAGTTATGAAGAGCAGTGCAGTCATGAGTGTAAAGGGAAATGACGGAGCGGACTAGGGACACCGGTGTTAAGAATGATGGCGGAAGGGGTATAATTTGTTTTTTAACGCACAGTAAAACATACAGAACTAGGGGGCTAATCATAGTGATATCAAAGTTAACTCAATTTGACAGTAACAAGTACATTTTCCCCCTTTGAACTCAGCAATTTTTTTCTATAACCTGTCACCGGTGTACCATCAAAAGGGTAAGCAACTCGGGAAAGATTTAGCAGATTAGCAAACAAAACGCAGCACGGCAAATTGCTGGAACAGGTCGGGAAAAGTTTATGCAGACAGCTCCAAAATATTTTTTATTTATACTGGTATTTATTTTTTTAGGAATATATTTTATGCAACTTATTATGCGATGTGGGTTTACAACCACTTTAACCACTTCAGCCCCGGACGATTATGCAGGTAAATGACCTGGCCCCTTTTTTGCGATTCGTCACCGCGTCGCTTTAACTGACAATTGCGCAGTCGTGCGACGTGGTTCCCAAAAAAAATTTACGTCCTTTTTTTCTCACAAATAGAGCTTTCTTTTGGTGGTATTTGATCACCTCTGCGTTTTTTTTTTTTTTTTTGCGCTATAAACAAAAAAAGTGCGAGAATTTTGAAAAAAAATCAATATTTTTTACTTTTTGCTATAATAAATATCCCCCAAAAATATATAAAAAACATTTTTTCCCCCTCAGTTTAGGCCGATATGTATTTTTCTACATATTTTTGGCATGGGGCCCTTGGGCAGTGCCCGAGTGGTCAGTCCACCCCTGCCTCCACCTGATACCGGGATAACAAGACTACCAGTCAGGAAAGCGGAGGGATGATTGTAATCTCCTGGCAGACCTGACAGATGGGGGGGGGGGGAGTTTGAGTGAATTTCTTTTTTGCAACCAGTGGCGGCTGGTGCTCAAAAAATGTTTTTGGGGGGGCGCAAACGAAAAATAAAAATAAAATAAAAGTTGCAGCCTCACAGTGCCTTTAATTGTAAGCACTGTGCCATGCCATCAAATGCAGTCACTGTGCCATGCCATCAAATGCAGTACCATGCTATCAAACGCAGCCACTGTGCCATCAATTGTCACCACTGTGCCATGCCATCAAACGCAGCCACTGTGCCATCAATTATCACCACTGTGCAATGCCATCAAACGCAGCCACTGTGCCATCAATTATCACCACTGTGCCATGCCATCAAATGCAGCCACTGTGCCATCAATTATCACCACTGTGCCATGCCATCAAACGCAGCCACTGTGCCATCAATTATCACCACTGTGCCATGCCATCAAACGCAGCCACTGTGCCATCAATTATCACCACTGTGCCATGCTATCAAATGCAGTCACTATGCCATCAATTATCACCACTGTGCCATCAAACGCAGTCACTGTGCCATGCCATCAAACACAGCCACTGTGCCATCAATTATCACCACTGTGCCATGCCATCAAACGCAGCCACTGTGCCATCAATTATCACCACTGTGCCATGCCATCAAACGCAGCCACTGTGCCATCAATTATCACCACTGTGCAATGCCATCAAACGCAGCCACTGTGCCATCAATTATCACCACTGTGCCATGCCATCAAAAGCAGCCACTGTGCCATCAATTATCACCACTGTGCCATGCCATCAAACGCAGCCACTGTGCCATCAATTATCACCACTGTGCCATGCCATCAAACGCAGCCACTGTGCCATCAATTATCACCACTGTGCCATGCCATCAAATGCAGTCACTATGCCATCAATTATCACCACTGTGCCATCAAACGCAGTCACTGTGCCATGCCATCAAACACAGCCACTGTGCCATCAATTGTCACCACTGTGCCATGCCATCAAACGCAGCTACTGTGCCATCAATTATCACCACTGTACCATGCCATCAAACGCAGCCACTGTGCCATCAATTATCACCACTGTGCCATGCCATCAAACGCAGCCACTGTGCCATCAATTATCACCACTGTGCCATGCCATCAAACGCAGCCACTGTGCCATCAATTATCACTACTGTGCCATGCCATCAAATGCAGTCACTATGCCATCAATTATTACCACTGTGCAATCAAACGCAGTCACTGTGCCATGCCATCAAACGCAGCCAATGTGCCATCAATTGTCACCACTGTGCCATGCCATCAAACGTAGCCACTGTGCCCCTCAATTGTTGCCACTGTGCCAATTGTCACCACTGTGCCCTTTAATTGTCGCCACTGTGCCCATTGTTGCCACTGTGCATGTCACTGTACCCTTTAATTCTTGCCACTGTGCCCATTGTTGCCACTGTGCATGTCACTGTGCCCTTTAATTGTTGCCACTGTGCCCATTGTCATCACTGTGCCCATTGTCATCACTGTACCCATTGATGCCACTGTGCCCTTTGTCACCTCTGTGCCCATTGTCGCCGCTGTGCCCTGTAAAATGCAATTACCTTTATGCTTCCACGACCCTCAATGTCTTCTCCCACCCTCGATGATGTTTCAGTCAATCAGGTTACCGATAACAAGAATCGGCGAACCTGATTGGCTGAGACGGCCGTCAGTCTTATCCAAGGAATGCATCCCCTGTACGTCCATTGAATAAGCTTCCAGGAGATGAGAGCTGTACTCGGAAAGCTTATCAGAGCCGCTGTGCAGGAAATAAATTTGCACTGTGTATGGCCGGCCTGAGCGGTTATACTTGATAGACATCGGTCTTTTTCAACCTTATTAACTGTGCAACTACAGTAATAGGTTTGCGGAAGATATTCAGACCTATAAATCGGATTAGCCAGATCACCGGTGCAACAAAGCCACGCAGATACCCGTATCACCGAACACCAAGATCAGCTTTGTGACCTAAGTGATGTTTGTTTCCCCTATTTCAGAACATAAAAGAACTCACAATTTGAGTGATAAATCTAATTTCTCTGCCAAAGATTAACCCAAAGAGGTCATTCCTCAATATAGGAATGCTCTACGGTTATAAATCGTCTTTTCTTCTGCTCTACAGGAAAATTCTAAAGTCTTAGGCCCGGATTCACATACATCGGCGCATATTTATGCCGCCGTAGTGTATCTCTTTTACGCTACGCCGACGCAGCGCAGAGAGGCAAGCATGGAATTCACAAAGCAAATGCTCCCAACCTTGCACCAGTGTGGCGTATATTTCGTAGGCGTAAGGCGGCGTAAGTGGAAGTGGGCGTGATCCATGCTAATGAAGCGTGACCCCATGCAAATGATGGGCCGGGTGCCAGACAAGTACTTAAAACTAACTGCGCATGTGTCAAAACGTGGACGTATCCCAGTGCACATGCGCACAACCACGTCGGAACAACTGCCTAAGATACGCCGGATCACTGTGTACACCGTGAACGTAACCTACGCCCAGCCAGACCCACGTCGGCCCATATTCACAGATGTCCAACGTACAATACGTAGGCTTGTGTTCCCTGGTCCATACCTTTGCATGGGTTGTGCCTCATCTATGGGGAATAACTTTACGCCGGACGTAAAACTTACGCAAACCGTGTATATCTTGCGCCGGGCGCAAGTACGTTTGTGAATTGCCGTATTTCCCTAATTTGCATATGTGAAAGCCTAATCAATGGGAGAAGCAACATACGTATAAACCATATTTGCACCCACGCCACGCCGGCGTAAGTAAGATACGTGAGGGTAGGATGGCCTATTTTTGGCGTATATTGGTTTTTGACTCTGGCGCACACATACGCTGGGCGCATATGTATGCTACGCAGGGAAAAGGTGAGTTACGTCGGCGTAAGTGCTTTGTGAATCCGGGCCTTAATTCTTATCACATGTACAGGTGCAGCTCAAAAAATTCAAATATCATCAATTAATTAATTATTATTATTTCAGTAATTCAATTCAAAAAGGTGAAACTCCTATATTTTATATAGACTCATTACACAGAGTGATATATTTCAAGCGTTTCTTTCTTTTAACCACTTCAATACCGGGCATTTTCACCCCCTTCCTGCCCAGGCCAATTATCAGCTTTTGGCGCTGTCATGCAATTTTGGTAAAAAACACAATGGGCCAGATTCACGTAGGGCGGCGTATATTTGTGCGGGCGTAGCGCATCTCATATGCGCTATGCCAACGTAACATAGTGAGGCAAGAACAGTATTCACAAAGCACTTGCTCCGTAAGTTGCGGTGGCGTAGCGTAAATTGGCCGGCGTAAGCCCGTCTAATTCAAAGTAGGAAGGAGGTGAGCGTGATCTATTTAAATTAAGCATGACCCCATGCAAATGAATCGCCGAACAAACGGCGCATGCACGCGCATGCTCAGAATCATGTTGCATATACTCCCTAAGATACGATGGCTCAATGCCTACGAAGTGAACGTAACCTACTCCCAGCCCTATTCACGTACGACTTATGCATACAAGTAAAATTCGACGGCTGTTCCGACGTCCATACCTTTGCATGACCTGCACCGGGGGTAACGTTACGCCGGACGTACGCCTTGCGTAAACAGCGTAGATTACAGCGACGGGCGCAAGTACGTTCGTGAATCGGCGTATCTTGCTCATTTACATATTCGACGCGTAAATTTATGGAAGCGCCCCTTGCGGCCAGCGTAAATATGCGCCCAAGATCCGACGGCGTAGGAGACTTACGTCGGTCGGATGAAGCCAAAATTCAGGCGTATTCTTTTTCAAGAATAAGGCGCATTGACACGACGACGCATCCGTGGACTTACGCGGCGTATCAGTAGATACGTTGGCGTAAGAGTCGGTTCACACTGGGGCGACACGACTTCCAGCACGACTTTCAGAAGCAACTTCAACACGACTTGAGCATGAACCACAGGGCGATCTGGGGCGATTTACAACACGACTTGAAGTCCTTTTCAGTAGTGTTGCTCACGAATATTCGCATTGCGAATATTCGCTACGAATATTGCATATTCGAGTATTCGCGAATAACGCGAATATCGCGGCGAATATTCGCTATTTCGAATATTCGTATTTTTTCTTTTTTTTTTTTAGAACAGATCACATCCTAGAGATCCCCATCGACGTCTAAAAGCATTGCTGGTATGATTAGAGACCTTGGGCCGAGTAGCTGCAGCGCTCATTTTATATTCCCGAAAAATCGCAATGCGATTATTCGGCAATAGCGATATCGCGCGATTATTTTGTATTGTAATATATCACGAATATTCTGAGCCAATCAGAGTGCTCCATTCCGCATTTCTCGAAATTTTGCAATTATTTTATATTGTAATATATCACGAATATTCTGAGCCAATCAGAGTGCTCCTTCCGCATTTCTCGAATATTCGCAATTATTTTATATTGTAATATATCACGAATATTCTGAGCCAATCAGAGTGCTCCTTCCGCATTTCTCGAATATTCGCAATTATTGTGTATTGTAATATATCACGAATATTCTGAGCCAATCAGAGTGCTCCTTCCGCATTTGCCGAATATTCGCAATTATTGTGTATTGTAATATATCACGAATATTCTGAGCCAATCAGAGTGCTCCTTCCGCATTTCTCGAATATTCGCAATTATTGTGTATTGTAATATATCACGAATATTCTGAGCCAATCAGAGTGCTCCATTCCGCATTTCTCGAATATTCGCAATTATTTTGTATTGTAATATATCACGAATATTCTGAGCCAATCAGAGTGCTCCATTCCGCATTTCTCGAATATTCGCATTCGCAATTCGCAATTCGCATTCGCATTCGCGATAGCGAAAATTCGCAATGATTTCATTTCCAAAATATATCACGAATATTCGTATTTAGCGAATATATATTCGAGATATATCGCGAAATCGAATATGGCATATTCTGCTCAACACTACTTTTCAGGTCAGGAGACATTCCAGTGGCCAATAAAACAACAATCAGCTCTGGGAGAGGAAGGGGGAGGGAGGGGTTTGCCTGAGAAATGTATGTTATCTTGCTTGAAAGTAGCTTCAATTAAAACAGTGATCAGACTTGGAAGCGACTTCCATTGAAATCAATGGGTACAAATCGCCTAGAAGTCTGATTGAAGTAGTACAGGAACCTCTTCTGAAGTCGGAGCGACATGAGTAGTGTGTATTAACACCACTCCCATTCACTTACGTTGCTTTTCTGGACAGCACGACTTGGGACGACTTGAGACGACTTCAAGTCTGAGCCCAAGTCGCCCCAGTGTGAACCGACTCTAAGTCCTTTCTGAATCTGGCCAAATATTTTTAACTTTTTTGCTATAATAAATATCCCAATTTAAAAAAAAAAAGTTTTTTTTTCTCAGTTTAGGCCGATATGTATTCTACATAGTTTTGGTAAAAAAAAAAAATCCCAATAAGTGTATAGGAATTGGTTTGCCCAAAAGTTATAGCGTCTACAAAATCGGGGATAGATATATGTTTTTTTTTATTATTATTATTTATTTATTTGACTAGAAATGGCGGTTATCTGTTTGTTAGGACTGCCATATTGCGGTGGCCAGTTCGGACACTTTTGACACTATTTTGGGACCATTCACATTTATACAGCGAACAGTGCTATAAAGGTTACAAAATCATAGGGAAGACTGACGGGACAGTTGTCGAGAAGAGGAGGGTAAAGCCTCGTACACACGATCGGACTTCAATCTGAATTTTTCCGTGGATTTTTGTCTGAAGGGCGTTGGCCGTGAACTCGTTCTGCATACACACAGCAGGACCTTTTCAGCCAACTTTCACCAAATCACGTGGTTTTTCAGCTCTTTACCGCCACCCTGTGGGCAACTTCTGCTTTTGTTGTCTGATCTTCAGCATTGGTTCTAAGAATGCGTGTTTGTATTTTGGACTTGTGTACACACAATCGGATTAGCCGACGTAGGACATTTGTTGCTGGAAAGTATGTCTGTTCTCACCGCGAACATTTGTCCGATGAAAAGTTAGTCTGATGGAGCATACACACAGTAAATTGTCCGCTAAAGCAGGTCCGTCGGACATTTGTTGTCAAAAAGTCAGATCGTGTGTATAGGCCTTAAGCCACAAAAGGTCATTTTTAAAGAAGCTGGCTGTTCACAGAGTGCTGTATCCAAGCATATTAATAGAAGGTTGAGTGGAAGGAAAAAGTGTGGAAGAAAAAGGTGCACAAACAACAGGGATAACCACAGCCTTGAGAGGATTGTGAAGCAAAGACCCTTCAAGAATTTGGGGGGGATTCACAAGGAGTGGACTACAGCTGGTGTCAGTGCTTCAAGAGCCACCAAACAGATGTATCCAGGACCTGGGCTACAACTGTCGCTATGTTTGCGTCAAGCCACTCCTGAACCAGAGACAACATCGGAAGCGTCTTACCTGGGCTAAGGAGAAAAAGGACAAGAATTTTGCTCAGTGGTCCAAATACCTATTTTTGGATGAAAGTACATTTTGCATTCAAGGTCCCAGAGTCTGGAGGAAGAGTGAAGAGGCATTAAATCCAAGTTAAAGAAGTATGGAACGCACGCTTAGGATACCCCAATCAGAGGTTGCAGCCCCCTAAAAAAACTCCCTAAGGAGAGTAAGATATAGTGTAAAAGAATTAAGTGTTGGCCAGGGGCGTCATTAGGGGTGGGCTGAGGAGGCTGGAGCCCGAATGTGTAGCCGAAAAGCCCGGAGTCTCGGGCATGCCGAAGTTATTTAATAGCCCCGAGCGCCGCCGAGCAGGGACTATTCTTTGGCCGAGTGTGCCCGAAGAGACACAGCTGGGCCCGCCTTCTGGAAACTGCAGCGCCTATGATGGACAACCCACTGGTCCAATCCGGGACCGCGGGACTTGTGACGTCCATCATAGGCGCTGCAAGCTCAGAAGGCGGGAATTACAATGCCGCCCGGCGCACCAAGATGCGGGTCTCCTCCTCTGCTCCTGAGGGTGATATGTACTGTATGACAGGGTCACGGTCACCTCAGGCACATTGGGCGCGACAGCGCTTCACCCCACATCCCAGCTCCCTTCAGCGGCTCTCGTTTCCTCCTCGGCTCCTGAGCCTTTCTCGAGTCCTCTGGCTGCATCTCTACCACGGCTGAGGTAGGTCAGTGTTAGTGTATGTAGGTCGGATCAGTGATTGTGTAATCAGGTCAGTGTAGTCAGGACAGGTCAGTGTAGTCAGGACAGGTCAGTGTAGTCAGGACAGTGTAGTCAGGTCACATGTCAGTGTAGTCAGGACAGTGTAGTCAGGACAGGTCAATGTAGTCAGGTCACTGTAGTCAGGTCAGGTCAGTGACTGAAGTCAGTGTAGTCAGGTCAGTGTAGTCAGGACAGGTCAGTGTAGTCAGGTCACAGGTCAGTGTAGTCAGGACCGGTCAGTGTAGTCAGGACCGGTCAGTGTAGTCAGGTCAGTGTATGCAGGTCAGGTCAGTGTTTGAAGTCAATGTAGTCAGGTCAGTGTAGTCAGGTCAGTGTAGTCAGGTCAGTGTAGTCAGGTCGTGTTAGTGTATGCAGGTTATGTCAGTGTGTGTGTGTGTACTGACACACACACTCACGTAGGTCAGGGTATATGTGTCAGGCAGGTCACCCTGCGCCACTCCACCGACCGCGCACCCCTCCCCGGCTTGGCTTGGCTTCGGGCTGAAGCCCCAGGTCTTTTTGAATCCAGGTTTTCATGAGGTCCAGTGTTAAGTTTCCACAGATTTGGGGAGCCATGTCACCTGCTGGTGTTGGTCCTCTGTGATTTATCAAGTCAAGTCACCACAGCATTCTACCAGGAAATTCTAGAGCACGTCATACTTCCCTCTGCTGACCAGCTTTATGGAGATGCTGATTTAATTTTCCAGCAGGACTTGGCACCTGCCCACGCTGCCAAAAGTACCTGTAGCGCCCCTTGCTTTCGATGCGGGCACTGCGCTGGAGTTGGTGGGTGAATGGGAGACTTACTTTGCTCCCATTCCTTATTTGTCGTATTGCGGGCTGCTGCTGTTTCGGGGCTGTCGCGTGGGCCGTTTTCTTACCCGTCTGCGGCCCCGGGATGTGGTTGCACCCCTGGGCGGCGGTTGGCGCTAGAGGGGTTCTGGCGGAGCCGCTTTTCCCCGGCGGCCAGTTGGAGGAGTTCTTCCCTCGCTGGGCATGCAGTAGAGGGGTGTATCTGTGGCGGCTGCTGCGTGTTCGGTGTCGGTCGGTGGTCGGTTCCTCTTCTCTGCGCGGGGTCCGCGTTCCGGGTGTGGCATCCACCTTCAGGGTGCGTGCATCCACGGACCCCGCTTGCATGGCCCACCAGGCCAGAACCACCTGTTCTATGGAGAACCATCTAGATGTCGATGGAGGCCCCAGTGACTTACTGGATCCCCAACCTTGCTGAGAAGATCCCAGGCTGTGTGCCGTTCGGTGGGGGGTCGGCTTGAGGAGAACCCGGAGGCAGGTTATCCAAAAGGGCTTGAACGAACCATCGGGGATCTGGTTACCGGAATTGACAGGTACATGTCAGCTGTCAACCGATGACCCCTTTCATTGCATTTACTGGGAGGATTCGCTCAATCCAAATTGTTCTCTTGAGTAGTGTTGAGCAGAATATGCCATATTCGATTTCGCGATATATCTCGAATATATAGTCGAATATTCGAGATATATTCGCTAAATACGGATATTCGTGATATTTTTTGAACATGAAATGATTGCGAAATTTCGCTATTGCGAATGCGAATGCGAATTGCGAATGCGAATGCGAAATTTCGAGAAATGCGGAATGGAGCACTCTGATTGGCTCAGAATATTCGTGATATTTTACAATACAAAATAATTGCGAATATTCGAGAAATGCGGAATGGAGCACTCTGATTGGCTCAGAATATTCGTGATATATTACAATACACAATAATTGCGAATATTCGAGAAATGCGGAATGGAGCACTCTGATTGGCTCAGAATATTCGTGATATATTACAATACACAATAATTGCGAATATTCAGCAAATGCGGAAGGAGCACTCTGATTGGCTCAGAATATTCGTGATATATTACAATACACAATAATTGCGAATATTCAAGAAACCCGGAAGGAGCACTCTGATTGGCTCAGAATATTCGTGATATATTACAATATAAAATAATTGCGAATATTCGAGAAATGCGGAATGGAGCACTCTGATTGGCTCAGAATATTCGTGATATATTACAATATAAAATAATTGCGAATATTCGAGAAATGCGGAATGGAGCACTCTGATTGGCTCAGAATATTCGTGATATATTACAATACAAAATAATCGCGCGATATCGCTATTGCCGAATAATCGCATTGCGATTTTTCGGCAATATAAAATGAGCGCTGCAGCTACTCGGCCCAAGGTCTCTAATCATACCAGCAATGCTTTTAGACGTCGATGGGGATCTCTAGGATGTGATCTGTTCTAAAAAAAAAAAATTGAAAAAATACGAATATTCGGAATAGCGAATATTCGCCGCGATATTCGTGTTATTCGCGAATACTCGAATATGCAATATTCGTAGCGAATATTCGCAATGCGAATATTCGTGAGCAACACTACTCTTGAGTACTGAAGTACTACGCCTGTGGCAGAGGCCCGAGCCAGGTCTGTCATTTTGACCTGTTCCTCCGAGCAACTTAAAAGTGACATTCCGGCTGCCAGGCTTATAACAAGAGTCTGTCCGGAGGCACTTCACCCACTCTAACGAGAGTGGCGACGAACTGTATCTACTACCACTGAGAGCAGGACTGCTCTACTTCATATCCAGGCCTGATACCGCACTGTTCTCTATTGCTTCATCAACCTTTCCTATCCCCTGTTGATGTTGGCCGTTGTTGGGCCCTGGAATAAAGCATTTGAATACCCATTTGGTGACTGGACATTCGCTCACTGCTACTACTCCTAGACACACTGCAAGGTAACTTAATATGTCGATCCCAAACAACAACCAGTGGCTCCTGAGGGGGTAGCGCTACATACCAATACTTGGTCACATGATCATAGTATCACTGTGCTTGATTGGCAAGCAAACTCTCCTGACCTAAACCCCATAGAGAATCTGTGGGGTATTGTCAGGAGGAAGATGAGAGACACCAAACCCAACAATGCAAACGAGCTGAAGGCCGCTATCAAAGAAACCTGGGCTTCAATCAGGGGCGGACTGACAACTCATGGGGCCCCCGGACAATAGAAGATTATGAGGCCCCTGGGCCTAAAGATGGCCACCACGCTAGGGGGCTGTGCAGAGGCCGTGCAGCTAAAACATTTTTTTTTTTTCACATCAAAAGCATGTCGAATTCGGACATATCAGGGACAGATGTAAAAAAACACAGATTTTTACATACTGTCCCTGGTTTTACTGAGCCTGGCAACCCTGAGTGAGTATGTAACTTGTATAGCGGGACAAATGCAAACTAAATCGCCTCAAGGCGCTGTATCCAATGTCGTCATCCAGCCAAGCTTCAGAATAGATAGGAGATTTGGGGATGTGGAGGAGGATCTGATTAGTTGATCGGAGGGCTCAATTTGGTGTGTAGTGTTTTATTTTCTTGCAGGCCCAGATTGGCCAATCGGGAGAACCGGGACACTTCCCGGTGGGCTGGTCGGGTTGTGGGCCGGTTGCGGGCCGGTGAAATATGCCTCCTGCCAGGGATGTATCTTGGCCCCCCTGCACGGAAAAAAAAAAAAAGACCCCATCCGTCGTTTTAATTAACCGGCTCCCGCGGCCCCCTTCCGGCTCCCTTATAAATTTAGCCCCCGGCGCTGCGGCCTGTAGCGTGGCACTTGCGCTACATACATGGGGCAAACTTGGCCAGGGGGAGGGAGCGACTGACGCCCGCATTAAACGCCCGGTGATTGGCCAGACCGGGTGCATGTCATACCAGAGACGGAGCCTCCGCCTCTGGTATAACATGCACCTGGTCTGGCCAATCACCGGCCATTTAATGCGGGCGTCAGTCGCTCCCTTCCCCTGGCCAAGTACGCCCCATGTATGTTGGTAGCCCAAGGACACGCTACAGGCCGCCGCGCCGGGGGCTAAATCTATAAGAGAGCCGGAAGGCGGCGGGGGGCGATTAAATAAAAGGACGGATCGGGGGTTTTTTTTTGTGCAGGGGGGGGGCGGCTTTGGTGCCCGTGCTGCCCCCCGCAAAGTATCTGCAGGATACATGGCAGCGGCCACAGAGGTATGGGGAGGGTACAGACATAAACAGAGGTGCGGGGAGGGTACAGAGGTATAAGGAGGGTACAGAGGTGTGGGGAGGATACAGAGGTATGAGGAGGGTACAGAGGTGCGGGGAGGGTACAGAGGTATGAGGAGGGTACAGAGGTGTGGGGAGGGTACAGAGGTATGAGGAGGGTACAGAGGTGTGGGAAGGGTACAGAGGTACGGGGAGGGTACAGAGGTGCAGGGAAGGTACAGAGGTATGAGGAGGGTACAGGTAGGGTTGCCACCTGTACGGGATTCCCCCGGGCAGTACGGGTCTTCAATCATGTGTCCGGTTTTCAGACTCTCTGAAACCCGGACAGACCATTAGACAGGGGGAGCTTCATTAGCATATGTGTCTATGGGGAGACAGCAGCAGTGTCACTGCTTCTCCATAACCACACTGTGCTGGGGTGATTGCTAGAATACAGCTCATTCCATACAGTTCCCCTCCCCCCTCAGGCTCCTGCAGGGTCTCTGTTATCAGTGACTAACTCCCCCCCCCCCCCCCCATCACTAGTGCGGTGTGCTCGGGGAACCTGGGAGGCGGGGCTGAAGAGGAGATGATGTCGGGAGGAGGAGATCATGTCGGGCTGGTGCTGCTCACACTACATGCAGGGAAGAGGTGAGCTCAGAGTTTTTGTTTGAGTCTCCTGGGGGGAGAAGCTGACACAAGTTTATGTGAAGGGTTTTAGGTGACAGGAGGATCGGGAGTGTCTGATGATATCTTCCAAGCCTCACACCTCTCTGTACAAACATCCCCCCTCCTCAGTCAGATAATGTGCAGTAATTTATGAACGTTCATTAACCCTGTGTGTATGGAGAGTGTCAACTTCTGTACAGAGCTTGGATAACACAGGTTACATGAATGGTCATAAATTATCTTCACATCATCTGTACATACAGAGTGCTGGTAGTTTTCTGTAAATATCAGTGGATGAGTACAATAGCTTTTGTTTTTATTTACATCACTATTCCCCCCCCCCAGACAACTTCATACATCCAGCTAGCATCATCCCATCCCCACTCCTCTCCTATCCATACTACTCCCACCATCCTCTCCACACTCCTCTCCTATCCATACTACTCCCACCATCCCCTCCGCACTCCTCTCCTATCCATACTACTCCCACCATCCACTCCCCACTCCTCTCCTATCCATACTACTCCCACCATCCCCTCCGCACTCCTCTCCTATCCATACTACTCCCACCATCCCCTCCGCACTCCTCTCCTATCCATACTACTCCCACCATCCTCTCCCCACTCCTCTCCTATCCATACTACTCCCACCATCCCCTCCGCACTCCTCTCCTATCCATACTACTCCCACCATCCCCTCCGCACTCCTCTCCTATCCATACTACTCCCACCATCCTCTCCCCACTCCTCTCCTATCCATACTACTCCCACCATCCTCTCCACACTCCTCTCCTATCCATACTACTCCCACCATCCCCTCCGCACTCCTCTCCTATCCATACTACTCCCACCATCCTCTCCCCACTCCTCTCCTGTCCATACTACTCCCACCATCCTCTCCCCACTCCACTCCTATCCATACTACTCCCACCATCCTCTCCTATCCATACTACTCCTACCATCCTCTCCGCACTCCTCTCCTATCCATACTACTCCCACCATCCTCTCCATACTACTCTTACCATCCTCTCCCCACTCCTCTCCTATCCATACTACTCCTACCATCCTCTCCTATCCATACTACTCCTACCATCCTCCCCGCACTCCTCTCCTATCCATACTACTCCTACCATCCTCTCTGCACTCCTCTCTTATCCATACTACTCCTACCATCCCCTCCGCACTAATCTCCTATGCATGCTACCCACAACCTCCCCTCTGCACTCCTCTCTTATACATACTACCCCCTTGCATTGTACAGAGGTAATGAATTTAATGTACTACTGAGAAAAAAAAAATTGTCGTGTGCT
Organism: Rana kukunoris; assembly: GCA_029574335.1. Taxonomy (NCBI): domain Eukaryota; kingdom Metazoa; phylum Chordata; class Amphibia; order Anura; family Ranidae; genus Rana; species Rana kukunoris. The sequence goes on along the minus strand of CM056059.1, from coordinate 153,700,906 downwards.
GCTAATGTGTTCGGGTTTGGCTTGAAGAAAAGGTGGCAACCCTAGTACAGAGGTGCGGGGAGGGTACAGAGGTATGAGGAGGGTACAGAGGTGCGGTGAGGGTACAGAGGTATGAGGAGGGTACAGAGGTGTGGGGAGGGTACAGAGGTGCGGGGAGGATACAGAGGTGCGGGGAGGGTACAGAGGTATGAGGAGGGTACAGAGGTGCGGGGAGGGTACAGAGGTGCGGGGTGGGTACGGGGAGGGTACAGAGGTGCGGGGAGGATACAGAGGTGTGGGGAGGGTACGGGGAGGGTACAGAGGTATGAGGAGGGTACAGAGGTGCGGGGAGGGTACAGAGGTGCGGGGAGGGTACAGAGGTGCGGGAAGGGTACCCGGTACAGAGGTATGAGGAGGGTACAGAGGTGCAGGGAGGGTACAGAGGTATGAGGAGGGTACAGAGGTGTGGGGAGGGTACAGAGGTGCGGGGAGGATACAGAGGTGCGGGGAGGGTACAGAGGTATGAGGAGGGTACAGAGGTGCGGGGAGGGTACAGAGGTGCGGGGTGGGTACGGGGAGGGTACAGAGGTGCGGGGAGGATACAGAGGTGTGGGGAGGGTACGGGGAGGGTACAGAGGTATGAGGAGGGTACAGAGGTGCGGGGAGGGTACAGAGGTGCGGGGAGGGTACAGAGGTGCGGGAAGGGTACCCGGTACAGAGGTATGAGGAGGGTACAGAGGTGCAAGGAGGGTACAGAGGTATGAGGAGGGTACAGAGGTATGAGGAGGGTACAGAGGTGCCAGGAGGGTACAGAGGTATGAGGAGGGTACAGAGGTGCGAGGAGGGTCCTGTTATTTATTGTTCTAATAAATCTTCACTGTGAAGCAAAACTTAGGTTACTGTATTTGCACTGAATTGGAAATAGTTTTTAAAAAATACTATGAATTAGGCTGTAGAGAACATTGTGCCATTGCAAACTTATATTTTGAGGTTTTAATTACATTATTTTAATAGTTGTGAACTAAAGTGGGTTGGTCTAAGGCATGAAACTTCAGGGCTGAAAATGAGTCCCACTCCGGCCCTGTTTTCTTGCATAAGTATTGCGCCGTGTTTCCTTGCGTGCATTTGTGGGTGAGGCAGAGGGTCTTGAATATCACCCGATCCTTTACGGCTAGCCAATGGAGGGTCCTCATGACCGGGGAGATTGGTTCCCACGTTTTTTTACCTGTTACCAGTCCGGCTACAGTGTTCTGGACGACTTGTAGACGAGCAATCTGGTATTTCGGTAGTCCTAGGTAGAGGAAATTTGAGTCAGGATTAGGGTGACAACGTGTCCCAGAGGTCTGTCCCGGGTACCTTTATTCCAGGACAATACAATGTCCCGGAATGAAACCGACACAGCGACCCCCCCCCCCCCCCCCCGGGCCGATCTGATGGCCCCAAAAAAGGCCGCCACATCACCGCTTTACTCACTGACAGTACTTGTCGTGACTGGGAATGTCTTGAGGAGCACAATCCCCACCCCCTGCTTGTGATTGGAGAAATTATAAATCCCGCCTCTTGTGTCCAATCACTGTGCTGTGATTCATTACAGCACAAGTTGATTTTTGGGAAGGGGGGTGTCCCTGAATGGTTGTTTGGAAATGTGGTCACCCTAGTCTAATTGGGGCCACCTAGTGGCATGGGGCCCTTGGGCAGTGCCTGAATGGTCAGTCCGCCCCTGGCTTCCATAACGCCTCAGCAGTGGCACAGGCTGATCGCCTCCAAGCCAAGCCGCATTGATAAAATAATTCATGCAAAAAGACCCCCGACCAAGTATTGAGAGCACAATTGGGAACTATTCTATCTGATGTGGGATGTCCTCCAGCAAGGAAATGAGGCGGGGCTCAATCTGACTTACCTCAGCTTCTAATGCACAGTGTGAGACAGGGCTGGACTTTATCCAGACTGGCCCACTTTGACAGGTCTCTCGCATGGCGGGCGGACAACTCCGCACCCCCCCCCCCGGTCACCCAAGCCCCCTCTCCCCCTTTACTTGCCGTTCTATTTTATTAGAGTAGAGCGGCTGGTACTTTTACTCTCATAGGCAGTACTAGTGGGGAAGCTAGACATTATTTCATTATTTCACGAGGCAAAGAATCAGTTTGGTGCCCCCCCCCCTTATGGGACAAGATTAGGCAGAAGTGAGAAACTCCCAGGCCATAGCTGTTGAGTCAGCTGTCTGTCCCCTCCCCCATGCTCCTCTGTCGTCCCCCCTGCTCCTCTGGTCCTCTCCCTGCTTCTCTGTTCCCCCAGGTGAGCGCTGCGGGGAGGGAGAGGAGGTGAGGGCTGAGGGAAGGGAGAGACAGGGGAGCGGAGGGGGGCGGCGGTCTGCTGTCACTGAAGCCGGCCCACCGAGCCATCGGCCCACCGGGAAACTCCCTGTAGTCCCAATGGCCAGTCCATCCCTGGTGTGAGAAGATCACAGTCTGCAGTGAAATCGGAGTAAGCCATTTCAGTCCAGGAGAGGAGCCGGTACACCTGTGCAAGACTGAAGGGGAGGCCGGAGGTCAGATTTAAGCATTTACCTTACATTTACTGGATGTTATACAATAGAGAGTCTGAAAAGTAAAAAAAATAAAACAAACTCTAGAGCCAGTTCAATAAGTCAGTAAGTCATTTCATTAATTAAGAAGCAGACGGGTCTGTGCGCCCGCACGGTGATTAGTGATCTGTTAGCGGCATTGCGTTATTGTCAAGCGAGAGGCAAAATGAAACAATTTGTGGAGATGATCTGAAGAGAATTAAAAAATCTTGTCAAGTGAAGCCGAAGAGAAACGACCCGCATGAATCACGCCGCCGAGATTTACGACCTGCCCGGCAAACAGTGTCGCAGCAGCCCCAGCCGCGGCCCGGCCCGACGGCCCTCACATCATCCATAACAACTCTGACGCAGGCTTTGCGGAAAATAAAACCAAAAAAAATAAAAAAATCGGGTTGGTTTATGAATTACGGCCACTAAATTACACCGGGGTTTGGCACTCCCCGCAATTTACTGGAGGCATAAATTCTCCCGCTAAATGAAAGTTCGGGGAAAGTGGCTACTGAAGTGTGAAAGACAGACTCGATGGATGGATATTTTTACTGTGGAAATAAACTTTAATTCTACTGTTCGTATGGAGGCAACGGGAACGGCGGGTCGGGGTAGACGTTATCCACGCCCTGGATGGAGCCCAAAACCAACAGGAATGATTTTCACAGCTTTTAACTGTTTTGTTACCATTACTAAACGAGCAAGAGCCAGATTCATAGGGGGCCCATTTACACTTCTCAATGCATCAATGCACGTTATATGCGTTAGCACGTTGGAGAACCATTTTTTTTCGAATGTCACTTCATTATGAATGACACTAAAATGAACCTTTGATGGACATGCTTTGCAGTGCACCACAACGCATAGTAACATACACTATATAGCCAAAAGTATTGGGACACCTGCCTTTGCACACTAGGGTGACCACGTGTCCTGGATTGCCCCGAACAGTCACGCATTTTTGCAGGTCTGCCCCAGGCACCTTCATTCCAGGACAATACAGTGTTTCGGAGGCCCCCAAAAAAGGCCGCCACATCACCGCTTTACTCACTGACAGTACTTGTCCTGGCTGGGAATGCCTGGAGGAGCACAATCCCCGCCCCCCTGCTTGTGATTGGAGAAATCATAAAACCCGCCTCTTGTGTCCAATCACTGTGCTGTGATTCGTTACACCACAAGCTGATTTTTGGGAAGGGGGGTGTCCCTGAATTGTAGTTTGGAAATGTGGTCACCCTATTGCACACACATGAACGTTATTGGCATCCCACTCTTATGCCGCGTACACACGGTCGGAATTTCCGACAACAAAAGTCTGATCTTTTGGTCGGAAATTTCGACCATGTGTAGGCTCCATTGGACTTTTTCTGTCAGAATTTCCGACAGCTAAAATTTGAGAGCTGGTTCTCAAATTTTCCAACGGGAAAAGTTCTTGTCGGAAATTCCAATCGTCTGTATGTAATTCCGAGGCGCAAAAAAAACACGCATGCTCGGATTCAATCTGACGCATGCTCGGAATCATTGAACGTAATTTTTCTTGGCTTGTTGTAGTGTTGTACATCACGGTCAAAATGTTGTTTAACCATGTGTATGCAACACAGGTTTGAGCCAAAATTCTGTCTGAAAAAAAATCCAAGTTTTTCTTGTCGGAATTTCCAATTATGTGTACGCGGCATTAGTCCGTAGGGTTCAATATTGAGTTTGCCCCGCCCCTTTGCAGCTATAAGAGCTTCAACTCTTCTGGGAAGGCCGTCCACAAGGTTTAGGGGTGTGTCTATGGGAATGTTTGACCATTCTTCCAGAAGAGCATTTGTGAGGTCAGGCACTGATGTTGGTTGAGAAGGCCTGGCTCACAATTCATCCCAAAGGTGTTCTATCAGGTTAAGGTTAGTCAAGTTCCTCCATCCCAAACTCTCTCATCCACGTCTTTATGGACCTTGCTTTGTGCACTGGAATGTTGGAACAGGAAGGGGCCGTCCCCAAACTGATCCCACAAAGTTAGGTGCATGAAATTGTCCAAAATGTCTTGGCATGCTGACGCCTTAAGACAGGCATGTCCAAAGTCCGGCCAAGGGCCAGTTGCCGCCCAAGGCCCGGTTTTATATGGCCCCCACTAATCCCTGAGCGCCTCTCACTGAAAAGCTGGGTGTGTTCCAAAGCCCGTTGGGAAGCTGACAGTGTGCATTGCCAATAACAGACACTGAGTCATTTCCCACTCCATAACTGCAGAGCTTTCAGTCAGTGTCTCAGTGCCTGTGATTGGCGGCGGTGATTGGCTACAGTGCTGTGTGCTGTCAGTGTCCTAGCGGGCTCGCCCGATGTCATCCTTGCAGTGAGAGCCATTCAAGGATTTATCAACGGATAAGATAAGTTTACTACTGTAATGGATATAAAGCAAATAATATATATGTGTAGCGCCTGGTTACTTCTAAGAACCAGTGCTAGTTTAAATTTAGAGGGGAGTCAGAGTCGAGTTAGTTAGCTCTGACTAGGCTGATTTGTTTAAATTTGGGTCTCTTTCTCAGCTTGGCTGTGCTGTGGGTCCATTCTGTCGCTTCTGGGGTGCTGATGCCACCCCAGGACGACAGGTGGCAGCAGTGGAGTCGAGGTTTGGGTGCATTTCCCCAGCAGCCTATCAGGAGGGGATTTCCTTGCTGTGCATGCTGGGGGAGGGTATTTATGGGGCAGACGCCATTAATCTGGGTCTACTTCTTCCAGTGTGGCACCCACCTTTAGGGTGACCACATCACGCCCCCCTCCCCCCCCCCCGGCAAAATGGCCTTTCAGGCCGGGGTGCGCGTGCCACACGGTGTTTCTGGTTCCGGGACCGCGTTGGTCCGGAACATTTGAACTATGGTGGGACCATAGTGATCGACTGGGTCCCCAATCCTGAGAAGATCCCAAGCGTTGTTCCTTTGAGAGGAAGCTGCTCGGTGGGTATTACATTTGAGGAGAGCCAAGAGAGGCTCGACGATCCACCGGGGCTCAAGGTAACCGGGTACTGAGAGGCTGGACTTTGGTCACCTATCAGTCGGTAACCTAACTGCAAACTACCTGAAGGAGATCCAGGAGCAAATTCTATCAAGGAGGATTATCTCCGCTACCTCAATTCTAGGAAGGGTCTGTGGCAGAGACTTTTCCCTTAAGTTCTGAGTGATACTCTGGCTGCCAGGTCAGTGAGAGAGGCCTGTCCAGGCACGCTATACCCACTCCGGCTGGAGTGGCGAAGAAGAAAGTGTTGTTGGAAGCAGGACCACAAAGTCTTATTGTTTTTACCCAGCTGGGTAATAAAGAGCACAGAAAAAGACACCTGCCCTGGACATTCCGTTACTACTACTTTCACCAAACACCCCTAGACGGCGGAGGAGCCACAAGGTAACATGCCACCCAAAACAAACCAGCAGCACCTTTGGGGGTAGTGCAACACATGGGGGCTCGTCCGGGATAGGCTGTTATCTTGGACAACTACATTAAGAAATGTATTCCGCCATTGAGAGCCAGGAATTGTCGTGGTGTTGGACTGTGCTCGTGAGGAGAGAGTTAACGTCAGGAAGTTAAAGTCTGGTCACACGTGCGACGGAGTGACGTGTGCCTGCAACGTGCCCAGAAAAGAACTCGAAGTGGGAGGAGCTACCCACCCCTGCGTGAGATGTAGGTATATATATATATATATATATATATATATATATATATATATATATATATATATATATTATATATATATATATATATATTCACCACACACACCCACAATGGTAGGAGAATTCTTGTTGGGCAGTGTATTTGTGCTCAGACTAACACACTAACATCTAATTTTGTTTGTTTTCAATATCTTTTTATTAATTTTATCAAAGTTTACAAAATACAAATCATCCAATAAAATCATCTACATTTATAAACATTTACACTTTAACTGAAAAAAATGGGGGGCATATTTTAACTCTTAGGGATCTTTATCCCTTTATTTCCTTTTTAATTCTTCCCCTCCTCAGTTAACATGATCCTTTTAACTAGGGTTGTCCCGATACCACTTTTTTAGGACCGAGTACAAGTACCAATACTTTTGTTCAAGTAGTCGCCGATACCGAATACCGATACTTTTTTTTTAAATGTGTCCCCAAATGCAGCCATGTCCCCCACATATGCAGCCATGTCCCCCCCCCCCAGCCATGTCCCCCACATATGCAGCCATGTCCCTCCAGCCATGTCCCTCTAGCCATGTCCCTCACATATGCAGCCATGTCCCTTCAGCCATGTCCCTCACATATGAAGCCATGTCCCTTCAGCCATGTCCCTCACATATGCAGCCATGTCCCTTCAGCCATGTCCCTCACATATGAAGCCATGTCCCTTCAGCCATGTCCCTCACATATGCAGCCATGTCCCTTCAGCCATGTCCCTCACATATGCAGCCATGTCTCTTCAGCCATGTCCCTCTAGCCATGTCCCTCACATATGCAGTCATGTCCCTTCAGCCATGTCCCTCTAGCCATGTCCCTCACATATGCAGCCATGTCCCTTCAGCCATGTCCCTCTAGCCATGTCCCTCACATATGCAGCCATGTCCCTTCAGCCATGTCCCTCTAGCCATGTCCCTCACATATGCAGCCATGTCCCTTCAGCCATGTCCCTCGAGCCATGTCCCTCACATATGCAGCCATGTCCCTTCAGCCATGTCCCTCCAGCCATTTCCCCCATACCTTTGTCGCCGAAAGCCGCCGCACCGACGCATGGAGAAAATCACAGCATTCATTTGAATAGCTGTTTTGCCCGCGCGTATAGACACTCCCCCTTGCTTGGGATTGGATAGATCACGATCACCCATCTAATCCCAAGCAAGGGGGAGTGTCTATAGGCAGTGGGAAAACTACAGCTATTCAAATGAAAGCTGTGATGTTCCCGCACACCGTTTAACCCATACGGCGACTTTCGATGCGGCGGCGCGATGCGGCGGCTTTCGATGCTTTGGCGCGGTGCGGCGGGGGGGAGTATTCTATTTAGGTATCGGGGCTATTTGCAGGAGTACAAGTACTCCCGCAAATACTCGGTATCGGTCCCAATACCGATACTGGTATCGGTATCGGAACAACCCTACTTTTAACCACTTGATCACCTATTTTGGCACTTCTCTCCTTCATGTAAAAATCTAAATTTCTTTGCTAGAAAATTAATCAGAACCCCCAAACATTATATATATATTTTTTTAGCAGACACCCGATGGAACAAAATGGCGGTCATAGCAACTTTTTTTCTCGCACGGTATTTGCGCAATAATTTTCAAACGCCTTTTTTGCTGGTATGATTAGAGAGAGACCCTGGGCCGAGTAGCTGATGCGATTCTTTTATGTTGCCGAAAATTCGCATTGCGAATTTTCGGCAACATAAAAGAATCGCATCAGCTACTCGGCCCTTCTTTTGCATCAGAGCCAATCAGAATAACTCGAATATTCGACAAACGGAATATTGCGCGATTATCTTCTCCTCCCTTCTTTTGCATCAGAGCCAATCAGAATAACTTGAATATTCGGCAAAAGGAATATTGCGCGATATTCCTTTTGCCGAATATTCGAGTTATTCTGATTGGCTCTGATGCAAAAGAAGGGCGGAGAAGATAATCGCGCAATATTCCTTTTGCCGAATATTCGAGTTATTCTGATTGGCTCTGATGCAAAAGAAAGGCGCATCAGAGCCAATCAGAATAACTCGAATATTCGGCAAAAGGAATATTGCGCGATTATCTTCTCCGCCCTTCTTTTGCATCAGAGCCAATCAGAATAATTCGAATATTCGGCAAAAGGAATATTGCGCGATATTCCTTTTGCCGAATATTCGAGTTATTCTGATTGGCTCTGATGCAAAAGAAGGGCGGAGAAGATAATCGCGCAATATTCCTTTTGCCGAATATTCAAGTTATTCTGATTGGCTCTGATGCAAAAGAAGGGCGGAGAAGATAATCGCGCAATATTCCTTTTGCCGAATATTCAAGTTATTCTGATTGGCTCTGATGCGCCCTTCTTTTGCATCAGAGCCAATCAGAATAACTTGAATATTCGGCAAAAGGAATATTGCGCGATTATCTTCTCCGCCCTTCTTTTGCATCAGAGCCAATCAGAATAACTAGAATATTCGGCAAAAGGAATATTGTGCGATATTCCTTTTGCCGAATATTCGAGTTATTCTGATTGGCTCTGATGCAAAAGAAGGGCGGAGAAGATAATCGCGCAATAGGAATATCTCTGCCCTTCTTTTGCCCCCTTATTCTCCTTTCTTTTAAGTAGAGTTAGTGTAGAGTTAGTGTTTAGTGCATATTAGTTTAGTAATACAGGAAATGATCTCCGTTTATGAGAATTTTTTTTGGATTAAATATCACGAATATTCGATATTAGCGAATATTCGCGAATATTCTTCTATATATTCGCGCAATATCGCGAAATCGAATATGGCGTATTCCGCTCAACACTAGTGACAATACCTCACATGTGGGGTTTGAACAGCGTTTACATATGTGGGCGGGACTTGCATGCATGTTCGCTTCTGCGCGCGAGCTACCGGGACAGGGGCGTTTTAAAAATAAAATGTATTTTATTTTTATTTGACTTCATTTTTTTTACATTTTTTTTTTTTTTTTATCACTTTTATTCCTATTACAAGGAATGTAAACATCCCTTGCAATAGGAATCACTGTGACATCTCTCCTCCAGTCTTACAAGCATGAAATCGGTGAAAAAAAAAATTAACCGATCACATGCCGACAGCCACGATTGCGTCTTTGATTACTTCCGGGTACGTGGCGCGACGTCATAACATCGCGCCCGGGCCTCCGATGGTCATAGAGATGACTGGTGACCATGTGGTCATCAGTCATCTCTATTAGGGTTGTCCCGATACCGATACCCGCAAATACCTCCGATACCAGAATAGAATTATTTTTCCGACCCCCACCACACTAACAACCCCCCCCCCCCCCGCCGCTGCCGCCGAACGTCGTCGCCGCATCGAAACCCGCCGCTGCACGGGTTAAACATCGTGCGGGAACATCACAGCATTCATTTGAATAGCTGTAGTCTTCCCGTCCGCATAGACACTCCCCCTTGCTCGGGATTGGATGGGTGATCGTGATCTGTCCAATCAAGCAAGGGGGAGTGCTGTGATGTTCCCCGGCGGTGGCTAGGTAGGGGTGACATGGCTGCATATATGGGTGACATGACAGTATATATGGGTATTAGAAAAAGGAGAAAATCAACTGCGCTAAGGTGAACAAAGGAACAATAGTGAGCAAAGCAACAAGGTGCTAGTGATCTAGAGTGACTAAAAACTCAAAAAAAGCTGCACCTGACTGTAGTAACAAACACAGTAAAACGAAATGGCAAAAAAAACAGGATGCGCTAAAATATATATATACAAACATACAGAATTACTGTCCATGGATGGTAGTCTTAATAAAACAAACCAAATTAGTGTCCATAAGTGATGAACAAAGAGCTAATGTCCAGCTGATCCTTTCCGGACCAGAGTGAATTTCATAGCATATTCTTGAAAAAACACCAGTGAAAAAATGTGATATTAACAGTAAACGTGGTGACATTCAATGGAAAGTGCTGATAGTAGATCCTCCACCTTGCAGAAAACAGTAACTGCTTACCAGAAATCCGGTGGTCTCTTAATGAAAAGAAGACCCCAGATTGCATGTGTATAACCACTGGAGGGAGGTGGTAGGCCAGGTAAGTTGTCAATCCCCTTCAGGCTAAGAACTCGGAACCGATTTCTGGGAAGCTGCAGGCCAAGCGTCAAGGCACTCTCAATTGACAACTTACCTGGCCTACCACCTCCCTTTCCATTGAATGTCACCACGTTTACTGTTAATATCACATTTTTTCACTGGTGTTTTTTCAAGAATATGCTATGAAATTCACTCTGGTCCGGAAAGGATCAGCTGGACATTAGCTCTTTGTTCATCACTTATGGACACTAATTTGGTTTGTTTTATTAAGACTACCATCCATGGACAGTATATATGGGTGACATGGCTGCATATATGGGTGACATGGCTGCATATATGGGTGACATGGCTGCATTTGTGGGTGACATGGCTGCATTTGTTGGGGACATGGCTGCATATATGGGTGACATGGCTGCATTTGTGGGTGACATGGCTGCATTTGTGGGTGACATGGCTGCATTTGTGGGTGACATGGCTGCATTTGTGGGTGACATGGCTGCATATATGTGGGGGGCATGGCTGCATATATGGGGGACATGGCTGCATATATGGGGGACATGGCTGCATTTGTGGGTGACATGGCTGCATTTGTGGGTGACATGGCTGCATTTGTGGGTTACATGGCTGCATATATGGGTGACATGGCTGCATTTGTTGGTTACATGGCTGCATATATGGGTGACATGGCTGCATTTGTGGGGGACATGGCTGCATTTGTGGGGGACATTTAAAAAAAGTATCGGTATTCGGTATCGGCGACTACTTGAAAAAAAGTATCGGTACTTGTACTCGGTCCTAAAAACGAGGTATCGGGACAACCCTAATCTCTATGCTTCCCAGGCAGCGCCGGCAGATTCGCTCTCCGGGCCCCCTATGGCACGGGAGAGCCCGAAGAAGCACCTGATGGCGGCGGGAGGTGGCATGTCGCCTCCCGCTGCCTATAAGAACGATCAACTGTCGCTTTGATCGTTCTTATGGTTCACAGAACCGGTGGCTAAAGACGGTGATATCTGAATGAGGCCTGTAGCTGCCCCATCATTCAGATATCACCGCACAAAGCCGAGGACGTCCATGGACATCCTCGGTCATCAAGTGGTTAATAAAAATTTCTTCTATATATCATTCACACTCCATCTAATTCATTCATTCCAAAAAAAAAATGTATTCTTTGTTTCTCCCTCTTCCCTCCCTCCTCATTCCTATTTCACTCCTAAAAAAATGTTATTAGATTTGCAGATAGCCGGAATTCATCCCATTGTTGCCACATTTTGGGTAATTGATTCTTTACATATCCCTCTATCCTTATCTTTTTTTCCATATAATATATTTTGTTAATTTCACATATTCATTCTACTATTGTAGGAGTTTCTGTTTTCTTCCATTTATGGGCTATTATAGTTCTAGCTGCTGTAATCATATGGTGAAAAAATATATATTTAGTTTCTACTGATCTTGATGGTATTGAATTTTAATTGTTCAAAGAATGTCAGGAAAAATGGTCAGCCCTAATGCACGTTCACTTCATCAAATCTGGCCTTCTTTCAAAAAAGTTTGGACACCCCTGCCTTAAGAGTTTCCTTCACTGTAATTAAAAGGCCAAGCCCAACCCCTAAAAAAAACAACCCCCACACTTTAATCTTCCCTCCAGCCTCCACCAAACTTTCCACTTGGCACAATGCAGTCAGGCAAGTACCGTTCTCCTGGCAACCGCCGAAGCCAGACAGATCCATTGGATTGCCAGACAGAGAAGCGTTATTTGTCACTTCAGAGAACATGTCTCCACTGCTCTACAGTCCAGTGGTGGCGTGCTTTACGCCACGGCATCCGACATTGCACTTGCTGATGTAAGGCTTGGATGCAGCTGCTCGCAGTGTTGCTCATCTTACTTTAAAAAAGTAATTAGTTACAGTTACAAATTACTTCTCCGAAAAAGTAATTGCGTTAGTGACTCAGTTACTACATTAAAAAAGTAATTAGTTACTCAGCAAAGTAACTGAATTTTTTATTAATATTCTACAATGCTTTGTTGAGAAGCAGATGACGGGCGCTTGCCAGGGAGCAGTGAGTTAATACTCCAAGACAAAAGAATGCCAGATCCTTGAGAGAAGAAAACCGGAAACAAATGGTGATCTCGTGTATATCCCAGCCTAGGTGCATCCGTCCCACCATGTATGTGCAGCTAATAGGACTTAAAACCCTTATCCATCTGCTACATATTACATCCAAATTATAAGCTGGATTAAAATGTATGTTTATAATATACATTCCCTTGACGTTTACAGAGTCTGTAATTTAAAATCTTATATTAGGCTTTATTAGAATTTTCTATAGTTTATTGTTTATCATTTTATTTATCTTATATAAGCTTTATTGGATGCAAGGGATCTGGAATGGGGATGTCAGATTTTTCTTTGTTGTCTGATGAAGAGATGAAATCACTGACCGAAAATAACCTGTTGATCGTTGGTCTGTATAGGTGTCCTGCACTTACCATGTTGACCACTAGATGTCGCTGTGTACACTGTGTTGTATAGGGAACGTTTGTTCTGTGGAACATTTTGTTCCGGCCATGTGTTCCCCGGATCATTGATCAGGTTGCGCACACAGTGTGGGTGATCGATGTCAGTTTTTCCCCGGTGATAGGTCAGTGTGAGGCGGGTGGGGCTCATTGTATCCAGGGCTCCTTGCGATTGGGAGATTTCAGACCGCTGTGACAGGCCATCACAGCGGTCACATGATTCTAAAGCAGAGGTCCACTCATATTTATGTTCACAGCGCCGGCAGAAGCAATTACTCTGCTGCCATCTAGTGGCGGTAGATGTAATTGCGGTAATGCCACCCAAGTAATGGCAACTGCATTACCGTGAGGGGAAGAGTAATCAGGTAGATTACTCGTTACCCTCAAAAGGGGCTGCGTTAGGTAACTGTGTTTATTGTAACTCCGTTACTTACAACACTGGCTGCTCTGCCATTGAAACCCATTCCATGCAGCTCTCTATGTACTGTTGTTATGCTAAGATGAAGGATGTAAGGGGGGCACAGATGTAAGGTGGTGCATTAATGTAAGGGGGCACAGATGTAATGTGGAGCATTAATGTAAGTGAGGCACAGATGTCAATTGAATTATTGATGTAAGGGGGGCCCTGATGTAGGGTGGGGCACAGATGTAAGGTGAGGCATTGATGTAAGTTGGGAAAACTGATGTATGGTGGGGCATTAATGTAAGGGGGGCACAGATGTAAGGTGGGGCATTAATGTAAGGGGTGCTGAGTCTTTCCCACAGGTGAAAGAATGTCTAGCTTCACCACTTGCATCTGGGTAAAGAAAACGCTGGAGGGTTACACAGTTAGTGCCAAAGCACCACAAGTTAAACACCAAGAGAAAAAAATGAGGCGCCCAACTCACAGAAATTCACCTCGATCAGGAAAGTGTAAAATTGTCACAGCAATCAATGCTCTTATATTCCGTCCATAAATCCTCAATGTTATAACTAGTACAAGAGACTGCAGGAAAAAAAATGATATTGTGACAAAGTGCAATTTAATCCCTTCTTTCTGGCACGTCTGAGAGGGTCATTCTCTTGGAAGCACTTTTAAATACGAGATCGCTGCGCTCCACACGGGGGACGTATTAATTCAGCTATTCTGGCAGACTCGAATGACACCGCGGAGTTTGTGCTGTTTTTTAATTTATAAAGAAATAAAATAACTGTTTGTACACTGGAGGAAGTTTGAAGTGGGCATTCATCTAGGATTTATTTTTCCAGATTAATTGGAACATATGAATGTAATCTGCACCTTCCCTGAGGGGGTGGTGGTCCACAGGCCGCGTCCGTCTTTAGGCATTAGGATTTCGTTAAACGTCTGACTGTAATCCTCCAGCGGAATTTGTCACACACAAAGCAATAACGCAGTAATGTGGAGAAAGTTGTGACAAACACAGAATTTCCTAAACGTGGAGCTAAAAACATAACTTTTTTTTTCAGAACTTTTTTCTAACGATAACATTGTTTTTGCTTCCCAATCAGCTCACATATAGTGACAATGTGACAATGGCACTGGATTTCTGGGAGGACCAACAATTATATATATATTTTTTGAACAAAGCCTTTTTTATTTATTTTTACTTTAATTTAAAAAATTTGTTCATAGAATTCCAGCCTGGCTTGATGTCCAGCGTGGGGAGTGATGGTACCAGTGTTTGTAGCGTGGCAGAGCTACGGCTGACAATAATAGAACAGCGTGTGTAATACACGCTGTTCTGTTTATACCTCAGAGGCATGTGTGCCGAATACAGCGCTGATTGCGCTCGGCACTTCCGCATCCCAAGCTGGAACTCACGCGGCGCCGGGCGATGACGTCAAGGCGCAGTCACCATATGCGTTCCAGCGTGGAACGCAATACAGCAAACAGCGCCGTTTACACAGCTACAGTATATTCGGGCCAATCATATGCAGCCAGGTCATTTAACGCCCCACAGATACACGTATATAAGGGGAGTGTATACACACATGAGTTTATTCCCTATTGCTGAGTTATTAACCATAATATATCGTTTCTTTTGGCTACTTCTTTAGTAAAGCTAAGATTAAAAAAAAAAAAAGGTGTGTGCATACACTCATTCCCAGTTAGAGACAATCAGTGAATGGAGGGAGAAGAAGTAGGTAGGGACACCTACTAGTAAAAGGTATGTAGACATAGGACACACACCCTGCCACACCCCCTTAAAGGAGAATTAACCCAAAAAAGTTTAATTAAATCAGCAAGTGCTTTATATAACCACTACTATTCCTTTATAATGTTTTTTAAAATTTACAAATGCAGCAATTTAGAAATTGGATAAAACGTTTGGCGCTGGGAAACACTTTTTGATAGATAAAATGTGCATTTTATATACAACTATATAAATCAGACCAAAATGAGGACGAAAGAGGGACAGAGGGACATTGCTCCAAATCAGGGACAGTCCCTCGAAATCTGAGACAGTTGGGAGCCATGGTTGATGGTAAGACACTCAGAGCCAAGAAAAAGTACCGTATTTATCTGCCTATTACGCGCACCGGCGTATAGCGCGCACCCCTAATCTGGACAGGAAATTAATGAAATTTTTTTTTATTACTTACAGTTTTGGTGTCTTTCCGTCCATCGCCGGCCTTGTCAGGTCCGGTGTCCGTCTGCGGCCTTCGTGGTGTCCTCCCCGATTCTCCCGCGCTGTCTCTGAGCCGATCCCCGCTTCCCGTGCTGTGTTTGAACGCCGCCGCCGACATATGCCGAGCGCAGTACACTCGGGGACGCTCGGCTCCTCTCGCATAACCGCGGGGGGGAGCCAAACCTGGCCGAGTGTACCTGAGTGTACTCCGCTCGGTATATGTCGGTGTCTTAGTTCAAACACAGCGCGGGAAGCGAGTATCAGTGTATATCGCGCACCCACGATTTTGCCCTGATTTTAAGGGCAAAAAAGTGTGCGGTATACGCCAATAAATACGATAATATGAAATCTCCACGAAAGGGAAGCAGATGGTGGTAAAACCCAACTGAGGTTCCAACCCTTCCATAACTTGTTCAGCACTTTAGAAAAATTGTTGCACAGAATTCCTTGCGCTGATCTGTGGAGTTATGATGGGCACCAGTGGAGCAGAAAGATGGAAGGAGATCATTCTTACTCCTCTCGTAATGGAATGAATAGCCAACATCTCTACCACCCACCGTCCTATCTTCATTTTTTTTTTTTACTTTGATTTCTTGCCAAGAATGAGGCCATTCAGTTCTCTACCAAACTGACCCCCGGAACGGTGTTATGTACCGCCAACCTGTCCAGGTGATGTTACTGTACATGTCAAATATTGGCACAGGCACAAAATGGTCATATCGGCAGTGACTTATGAAGAGATACAGAGCTCTGAGAAGATGAAGTTTATTAAACAGATATTGCAGCCAAAATAAATACACAGAGATCTATCTTAAAATTGTGATATGGTTTGTTTTTTCTACAAAGTCGCAATGACGAAGAGCGCTCAACACCAGTGCGGTTAATGTGTTTGTCGGTGAACTCTGTTTTCAATTATGGTGTTGGGCTTTTTTGCATGTTTTTGTACAGCGTTTGTAAAGAGTTATTGAACTTTTGCATTTTTTTTTATTTGCCAATTGCAAAACATATCATTTGTTTCATCATTTGTTGCTACATTTTTACAGCTTTTTTATCCACTTTTATTTATTTGTTATTAAATAACCACTTCCATACAGGGCACTTATACACTTTTCTGCCCAGACCAATTTTCAGCTTTCAGCACTGTTGCACTTTGAATGCAATTGCGCGGTCATACTACACTGTACCCAAATTAGATTTTTATAATTTTGTTCCCACAAATAGAGCTTTCTTTTGGTGGTATTTGATCAGCTCTGCGATTTATTATTTTCTGCAAAAAAAAAAGACAGAAAAATTTGAAAAACAAATGTTTTGTTTCTGTTACAAAACGTTGTAAATAAGTACGTTTTCTCCTTCACTGATGGGCACTGATGGGGCTGCACTGACGGGCACTGATAAGGCAGCACTAATGGGCACGGATGAGGTGGCACTGATGGGCACTAATAGGCAGCACTGATGGGCACTGATAGGCGGCATGGATGGACACAGATAGGCGGCATGGATGGGCATGGATAGGTGACACGGATAGGCACAGATAGGTGGCATGGATGGGCACAGATAGGTGACATGGATGGGCACTGATAGATGGCATGGATGGGCATGGATGGGCACTGATAGGTGGCACGGATAGGCACTGATAGGTGGCACGGATGGGCATGGATGTACTGTATTATATTGTACTTATGGATGCCAATAAGTGCCAAACAACAATGCCTGCCAATCAGTGATGCCCATTGTGGGCACTGATTGGCATGCATTGTGGGCACTGATTGGCATCCATTGTGGGCACTGATTGGCATCCCTGGTGGTCTAGGGTGGCATACCTGGTGGAGGGCATCCCTGGTGGTCTACTGGCATCCCTGGTGGTCCAGTGTGGGCATCCTCGAGGGGATCAGCACAAACCCCCCTGTCAGAGGAGCAGCCGATCGGCTCTCCTCTACTCGAGTCTGACAGACGCGAGTGAGGAAAAGCTGATAACCGTCTCTTCTTGTTTACATCATGATCAACCGTGATTGGACACGGCTGATCACGTGGTAAAGAGTCTCCGTCAGACTGACACCCTGCAACAACTATCGTTGCGATGCGCTCCCCCGCTCAGGATATTGAAACCACTTTGCCGACGTTATTTTGTAATAGGGCAGGCGGCAAGTGGTTAATAATTTTATATATATATATTTTGCTAGGGTTTGGCTCTTTTTTGAAATTCAGTATCTTTGTATTCCCCTTGTGTTTCTTATTTGTGTGATTTATACTGAAGCCAATTGTCCTGTGATCGCTGTTTCCTAAATGTCCCCGTATTTCCACCTCTGTGATCAGGTCTGTATTGTTGGTAATCAGTAGATCCAGTAACGCTTTATTTCTAGTTGGTGCGTCTACCATCTGAACCATGAAATTGTCCTGCAAGACATTTAGAAACTGGCGAGCCGATAGGAAATTCCGACAACAAAACCGTGGATTATTTTTTTCGACGGAATGTTGGCTCAAACTTGTGTTGCATATACACGGTCACACAAATGCTGTCGGAAATTCCGAAAGTCAAGAACGTGGTGACCTACAATAAATGATAACAATAAAAGAATCAAATGTCAAATGGTGCCTACACACGGATGGAATTTCCGACAAAAAGCTCAATTTCCGACTGTGTATATGCGGCATTAGACAAATGCGTGGGTTCATTTATTTAATATTGCCATTAATATTTTTATTTATATTCATTTATTATAATTGTTATTTTTTATTTACTTTCTTTTATTAATATGTTTTTCTTTTGTTAGGGTTCGGGGTAAGGATTAGTGTTAGAGGATGGGGGTAGGGTTAGGGGTAGTTTATTGATTATTTATTTGTTATTTATTTTAGTTATCATTTATGGATATCATTTTTTTTGTTTAATCATTTTTATTTTATTTTATTTTTTTTAATAATTATTGCATTTGAGCAGGAAAAACATAAAAAAAAAAAGAGCAAAAAAACACAAAAGGGCTTGTGATTGTCCCTGCGTGCCACTGTGGGCCCCCGTGATTCCAGTAAGCCTTAAGCATTCTGTGTCACCCAGTGCATCCTATGTCATCTGGTGACCCCTGTACACCTCTGTGTCTTCAGTGAAATATTCAGTGTTCCCTTAGCGTTTCTTGTCATCCAGTGATCCCCTTCATGTCTCCTTGCCCCATGTTACTCCATCATTCGAGGACCCTTGTATGTCTTGGTGTGACCCATGATGCCAGGGAACCCCCGACCATCTTGTCATCATATGACACCAGTGTGCCCATGTGCCGCCCTGTGCCATCCGGTGCCCATGTGCTTCATGTGACTTGAGTGACTCCTGAGCATCCTGTGACATCTGGTGACCCTTGTAAGTCTCTGTGTCTCTGTGGCCCCTGGGTAGGGATGAGCCGAACACCCCAACAGACCAAAAGTTTGTGTAAACTTTAGAACCCCCGTCAAAGTCTATGGGACTCGAACGTTTGAAATCTAAAGTGCTAATTTTAAAGGCTATTATGCAAGTTGTTGTCCTAAAAAGTGTACGGGGACCCAGGTCCTGCCCCAGGGGAAAAGTTTTAAAAACTGATGTTTTTTCGGGAGCAGTGATTTTAGTAATGCCTAAAGTGAAACAATAAAATTGAAATATTCCTTGAAATTTTGTACCTGGGGGGGGGGGGGTGTAAAGTATGCCTGTGAAGTAGCGCTTGTTTCCCGTGCTTAGAACTGTCCCTGCACAAAATGTATTTCTAAAGGAAAAAATGAATTTTTCATTATAGCACTTGCGGCTATAATGAATTGTCTACTCTCGGCAATACAGAGTAAAGTCATTCATAAATTACCAGGCCCTTCAGGTCTGGTATGGATATTAAGAGGAACCCTGCGTCAAATAAAAAAAATGATGTAGGGTTCCCTCCAAATATCAATTTCAGACCCTTCAGGTTTGGTATGGATTTTAAGGGGAACTCCACCCCAATTTTTTTTTAAATAATGGCGTGGTGTTCCCCCCAAAAATCCACACCAGACCCTAATTGAATTTGGGGGGACCCACGCACATTTTGTTTTTTTTTTATGAATGACTTTTCTCTGTATTGCCGGGAGCCGACAATTCATTATAGCGCAAGTGATTTTAAATGACTTTTTTTGTGCAGGGACAGTTCTAAGCACGGGAAACAAGAGCTACTTTACAGGAATACTATAGACACCCCCAGGTACAAAATGTAAAGGAATATTTTACTTTTATTGTTTCACTTTAAGCTTTACTAAAATCACTGCTCCCGAAGAAAAAACAGTTTTTAAAACTTTTTTTTGCATTAATACATGTCCCCTGGGGCAGGACCTGGGTCCCAAAACACTTTTTATGCCTTAAAATTACCACTTGAGAATTTAAACGTTTGAGTCCCATAGACTTTAACGGGGTTGTAAAGTTCACACGAACATGAGTTTGACTCGAACTCGAAAGTTCATCACTACCCCTGAGCATTCTGGTCATCCAGTGACCATGGAGCATCTTGTGTCACACAGTATGCTTCAGTGTGCCCTGTTACTCCAATGACAACTGGCCATCCTGTATCTACTTGTGATAGTGCTCCCCTGTGTCCCCTGTGACTCCAGTGGCCCTGAGCATTCTGGGTCATCCAGTGACCCTAGTACACCCTGTGTCTCCAGTAACCCCAAATCATCCAAAGCAATCTAGTGACTTCTAGTTCACCTCAAGTCTGTGTCTCCACACAGATTCTATATTAAAAATGACCACATTTATTTGTCTTATAAAGTTTCTCTAGCGCCATCATATCCTGTGGTGCTGTACAAAGTAATAGCTGTACAGATAATGCAATAGATAAACTGTTGTTAAGACAAGCAGATTGAGTTGTATACAATCAACAATTTGCAGACAACCAGAGATGGAGGGGGGGGGGGTTGGGTGACAGAGCTGTATATGGAACGACACCGCAGACTGAACGGATATTTCCGGGTTCAGGTTTCCATCTATGATCCATACTTCTCACCCGCGGTCAGATTGAATCACGTCTGCTCAGCTCATTTGACCTCCTTGTAAACCCAGAAATTTAATAAGTTTTGAGTTTTGAGTCTTTGTTTCGATTTTAAACAATGTGACAACTGACAGATCTTTGTTTTCCTCGCTGTCCGTTTGGGATATCGCAAGTTGCGTTGGCCGGGACTTTCTTCCTCTGGTTACTCATATAACAAATCAGTCTAAAATGACCTGATTAGGTTATACGGCAAAATCATTTTCCATGGTTCCCGATGTCTGAGCTGTTTGGCTAATGGACTCAGAGTGCTTTTTGTCAGAGAACCGAAGTGGGAAAGAAATGTCTAGAAAAGGTTCTTACCTTTCGACACCAGGGCCAGGACAAGGGGGAGGGCAAGAGGGAGGCAGCTGCCCTGAGTGAAGTGCTGTCACTGTATGCACCAGATCAGTGCAGTGTTGCCAACTGTCCGTACGGACAGTTCGTAAAAATGGGCACTCCCCCCCCCGTACGTAAATGTTCGTGGTTGCAGGAATGTGCCAGTAAAAATAGCCAAGATTGGTTTGGCTTGGAACTGCGCATTGGGGATTGGAGGCAGGGGGTGATTGGAAGCAGGGGGTGATGGTGGCTGCAGTGGCACCAAAGAGGGGGATGGAGGCAGGGGGAGGTTGGAGGCAAGGGGTGTTAGTGTCAGAGGGTGATTGGAGGCAGGGGGTCTTGGTGGCGCTGCAGAGGGGGATGGTGGCACCGCAGAGGGTGGGGGATGGAGACAAGGCTTGTTGGTGGCACCACAGAGGGAGATGGAGGCAGGGGGACTGGGGTAGATTGGAGGCACTGCAGAGGGATGGTGAAGGCAGGGGGTGTTGGTGGCAGAGGGGGATGGAGGCATAATGGGATGTGACTAAATAATTTGCCCTTATTATATCAAAAAATAACAAAAATATATATTTTTACCTTAATATCTACCTTAAATCACATTGCTATTTGTCTAGAGTACTTGTTTGTAGCCTAAATACTGAAATTTGTACCTAAAAATGTAGTAAAATGTTGTAACATTTGTGAAATCCCAGTAAAAACGTGGCTGAGCCAGTAAATTTCGGGTCTCGTGACTGGCAACCAGTAGGCCATGGCTTCATGTCTGCTTTGACAGCTATGTCTGTCACTCTGTGCTCCAGCAACAGGGCTACTTTTCGAAATCATGGGGACCCGTACAGCCTTCCTGATGGGGGGCCCAACCCAGCCTACAACCCTTCCAAGTCCCTGAGGTTCAGCAGCACTGACTTTGCCTATGCCCGAAAATGAAAAATGTCCCTCCTCTGCTCCCACCTCCTGCGCCCCTCTGTTGGCGTGCTGGGGCCCAGGGAATTGTAAGCCCTGGAAAGCAAATAAGAGCTGGGGTGTGGTCTAGTAAAATCAATTTATTTATTGAGACAAATGAACAATAAAGCTGCCCAGGGCCCCCTTGTTTAGCTGATGAGGCCTGGGCCCAGAACAACTGGAGTAAGTAGCAATGGAAGGCTAAAGCAGATAACAAAAGTGACCTGGGGAATGCCCAGGGAAAAACCAAGCCTACTTACCAACCAGCTTGCAAAACAACAAATTAACCTGTCTAACAGTATGCGTTAAAAACAGGGGTTTTGTCCGCACGCATTTGAAAACGCATGTGTGAGCCACAGAGCCACGCCAAGGCACCCCTCAATCTGTGGTCCTAACACTAAACAATGAGCGTCCCCACAATGGAGGCACATGCATTTTAATGGATAGAAAGGGGCAGGTGAACTGAAGGGGAGCCACCCCTCCTTAAAGGTACATGAGCACACCAAGCACACAGCATATAGCACAATGGCTGCAAAGGTGTTGGTGCATTGCTGGACCAATATAATCACCACAGGTGAAGCACTATTGGGGCACTATTCCTCTGACACAAACAATAGGGCATTACTCTCACTAACACCAACGATGGGACACTCTCCCTCCTACTGACACAAACAATGGGGCACTATTCCTCCTACTGATGCCAACAACGGGGGCACTATTCTCCCAACTGACACTAATTACTGATCACTATTTCCCCCACTGACACCAGTGATGGGACACTATTCCTCCTGCTGACAATGATGATGCATTATTCTTCCCACTGATACCAATGTTGGGGCATTATTCTGACCACTGACACCAACGATGAGGACATTTTTCCTTCCACTAATACCAATGATGGGCCACTATTCCTCCCACAGACACAAACTATGGGGCACTATTCCCCCAACTGACACCAATGATGGGACACTATTCCTGATACCAATGATGATGGTGTTTTTTCTAGACCCTTAAAAACGTAATTTTTTAGAACCCAAAAAACGGTTGTGTGTACGCGGCATACAAATACTGCAGCTGCTGACTTTTAAAATAAGGACACTTACCTGTCCAGGGCGCCCACGATGTCGGCACCCAAAGCCAATCTATCTCTCGGCTCTCGGGTGAAGGAGCGGTATACACGTCACTCCTCTCACTGCTCCAAAGATCCTGCTGGCAGGAGATTTTTTTTCTCTCCCGCCAGTGCATCGCCTCAGTGTGGAAGCACTCGGGCTTTCACATTGAGTATGCAGTTCAGGAGTTTTTTAGGCGATATAGCAGCGCTATTTTTAGCGCTGTACCGCCTGAAAATCTCCTCGGTGTGAAAGGGGTCTTAAGGATCATCCGCAGAGGCGGCTCTTTAATTAGGCAAATTAGGCGGTCGCCTAAGGTCTCACACTCACAGGGGCTTCGTGGCCACCTATCTTACCCAATGCATTACCCCAGTTTTGAGGGAAAGGGAACCTTAACGTTGCTGTGCTCAGGCAGCGTTAAGAGCCCTGACTCAGGAGCAGGGCAGCCAGCATCCCTAACAACCAGTGAATATCAGTGACACCACCCCTTGTGGCGTCAACGACCCAGCATGCCCTCAGTCAATGACGTCACAAGGTGACATCACCGGTGGACCCCCGCCCCTTAGTTATTAAAGAGCAGGATCTGGGGGCCACTTTGTTAAAGGGGGCTTCCAGATTCTGATAAGCCCCCTGCCGACAGACCCCCACAACCATCGGCGAGGGTTGTGGGGAAGAGGCTCTTGTCCTTGAATTATTTTCCCCATCATGGGGCCCCATGTTAAGTTTTGACTAAGGCCTCACACAGCCTAGAGCCGCCTCTGATCATCCGCTAACCATGACTGTAATGAACGCCTGACTGATTCAGAAGACTTATCGCCGATGTGATTTGTAGACACTTGTAAGATGAATTCTAGGGAGGAGCGGGTTTCCTACACAGATTAAAATTTTAATTATCTCAAACAGCATTTCCACCCCATTGGGCATGCAGGGAAGAGAGCCATGCAAAACGCAACAAAGTTGCTTTTGTCTTGACTTGGCGAGCTCGGTACAAACTCATCCCGTGTTTCCGATATCCTCAGGGGAGATGGGAAAGGGCAACCCGGTCATTTTCCCAGAACTGATCTAGTGTGTCCATGACAATGGATGTGTGTGGAGGACGTGAGCCTCACCTGATCTATGGAACCGTCACCTACATCCACTCAATGCCTCCACCTGACCTGAGACGGACTAGAAGGAGATTCGTCGGCCTCTTGCTTTAGTCACATGTCCCGTCTCCACAACAAACGAAAGGCAGACACAACAAAGTAGACAATTAGAACCGTCCTCCAGAAAAAAAAAAAAAAATTGACTGCCCTGATATCAGCAGACTAGGCTGGGTCATCTGCCAGGCAGAACAATGGAGAAGCTTTGATAGGCCGAAAGCCGTGGGAGTTTGGCAGAGCAAATTACTAGATTGCATTGATCGGTTACTTTGGCTTCGGAATTAAAATTCTCACATGATGCACAGCTGTTGAGAATTGTTTTATTTATTTATTTATTTTTATTTTATTTTGTAGTGAAACCAGAAAACACACAAGAAGAAAAATAAAATAATTCAGCTGATATCTTTCATCCATTAACCACTTCCTTACTGGGCACTTAAACCCCCCTCCTGCCCAGACCAATTTTTAGCTTTGAGTGAGTGAATAACTTGTATAGCGCTACAAATGCGAACTGAATCGCCTCAATGCGCTTGGTATCCATTTTCCTTCTATTAAGCCTTCAGAAAAGATGGGTCTTGAGTTTCCTTCTGAAGGCCTGGTGATTCTCTTCCGTTCGAATATGAGTTGGTAATGAGTTCCACAGTCAAGGTCCTTGGACTGCAAATCTTCATTCTCCTTTGCTCTTGTAAAGGGCCTTGGGTATTTGTAGTAGATTTTGGTTAGATGAGCAGAGAACGCGATTGGGGTTGTGGTATTTTATTTTCTCACATAGATATTGGGGGGCGATGCCTTGCATACACTTGTGCGTCAGGCAGAGGGCTTTGAATGTGATTCGGACCTTGACGGGCAGCCAATGGAGGGACCTCAGGGTGGGGGAAATCGATTCCCATGTTTTATTGCATGTTACCAGTCGCGCTGCCGTGTTCTGGACTACTTGCAGGCGGGCAATCTGGTATTTTGGGAGACCGAGGTACAGGGAGTTAGCATAGTCGGGCTTGGAGTTTATTAGTGTTCCCACCACTACTGCGGTGTCTTTTTTTGGGATGAAGGGCACGAGTCTTCTTAGTAGACGCAGGAGATGGTGAGAGCCGCTGACTACTGACCCAATTTGAGCATCCATTGTCATGTCGGAGTAAAAAATGACTCCTAGACTTTTGACTTTGGTGCTTTGGTGTCCAAATATCAGCGGGGGCGACCATGTCGTCCCGGCTGATCTCTTTGTGTTTGCATGGACCAGAAGGAGTTCTGTTTTTGATCCATTGAGTTTGATGTCACTCTCCGTCATCCAGTTGTCTATCAAAATGAGGGATTTTTCTAGTCCGAGGTATTGGTCCTTTTTGTTTATACCAGGGGTGCCCAACCAGTGGCCCGGGGGCCAAATTTGGCCCGCGAAGCCCTCTGATGTGGCCCGCGACCTCCTGCTTTGGGATGGAAAATAATAGAATACTGTTATTAAAGGTAAGTTTATTACTAAAATCAGCGTATATATGGGCAGAACTGTTCTGCAGTGGTTACTGGGCTGCATTAAAACTGATCCACAGGTGGGGATTAGTTTACCTGCAATGAGCCATAGATTTCTGTTATTACCTGTGAGCTTTCTGAAAGTGCACAAAACCTTCAGAATATAATAGAAGTCTATTGCAAAGTGCAGGAAAGCCAAAGGTACACTGCGTTGCACCCGTGGTGTGGGTAAACCCGCAGCACATCAGTGTAAAAGAAGCCATGGGCCCCTTTAACATGGTCAGTCCGACCAATTGGACCCTCCATTCACCTTTAAGTATAAGAAGTGGAAGACATTAACAAACTTGTGTCCTACCTCCAATACGATCTGTTAAAAAGTACTGTGGGCTGTGTCATTGTCCACTCTGCATATGCCAAGCAGACACAAACGTGCCATCCACCCGCTCTGCTCATTGTGGCACGCGACCGGTTACCAAGTCGGTTAAGTGGCCCTCACTCTTCATAAGGTTGGGCACCCCTGGTTTATACGAAAGTAGAGCTGAGTATCATCGGCGTAGGGATGATAGAGAAGATCTTGGTTACTGATTATTTTGAGGAGTGGGCGAAGGTAAATATTGAATAACACGGGTGACAGGGGGAACCCTTGCGGGACTCCACATGTCAGGGTCCGTGCTTCGGAAGTGAAAGGTCCTAGTTTCACTGTCTGGGATCAATTTTCTTTCAAATAGTTTTTATTGAAGTGTACAGTTATACAAGAACATCAATACAATTTAGCAAATAACAAATAAGGAGCAGGCAGTGGTGTTAAACACACAGTTAAACACGAAGTGGACGCGTCCTTAACATGGAGTGCACATAGTCTTCAAGACAAGTAAACAGTGGTCAAAAGAACATTGATTAAACTGGCGATATACTAGCAGTAAGTTTAGTTTGTAACAAGGAGCATGTAGGGCACGCGGAAGTGGAACAAGGGGAGAGGGGGGGGGGCATGGGTAGGTGTGATGGGACGGGAGGAGGTAATTGGGTAGAAAAAATGGAGGAAGGGAGGAATAGAGGGATGGGGGGAGGGGGAGAGCAGCACTGACAGAAAAAAAGCCCCCCCCTCACTCAACAACTTAACTTAAATGTCCTGTACCCCCCACCCCTACAACTTTAATGTCCCGCAGTTCAATGCTGAAAAGTTGGGAGGTATGTCTGTACCATGTGATAGCTGTAGCCAATCACCACTATCACAATAGTACACATTGGCAGTGAATGGATGCTGTTCATAAAAATCATTGCTTGTACCAGTATCACTGTTATAAGCAATGTAAAATGAAAAAATGCTGATTACCTTCCTAGAGTAGAACAAGCCGGTCCTTTCTTAGAATCCAGGCACTGTAACTTGCCATTCCCCCTGACCACCTGAGGAATGCGGAGAGTGAATGTTAACATCCCGACCAAAGACCATGGTGACACTCTATTGACTGTACTGCCCTGGTCACAGTATGTAAAAAAAAAGTGAAATACAGAATGTTTTTTTATTTGTATTACATGCTGTCAGTATCCCTGGTCACTTCCACACCAATTATATGATGACGTGTACTGCGCTGGTAACAGTATGTAAGAAAAAAAAAAGGATTTCCTAATTTTCCAAAAAAATTGTCAAAATTTACAACTTCAAAAAACTTGCCATGCCTCTTACTAAATACATTTGACTGTCATATATATATATATATATATATATATATATCAGAGGTGGACTGATTACTTATGGGGCCCCTGTGCTTACAGATGGCCACCACGCCAGGAGGCAGTGCAGAGGCGGGGCAGCCAAAATCTCTGGATTTTCACATCAAAAGCATGTTGGTTTCGGACATATCAGGGACAGATGTAAAAA